>CM076576.1:705890516-706219277 GCA_034641835.2 Pinus albicaulis | reverse complement strand
TAAATGTAGCAGTTGAAGAAGTACTTATGCAAACAGATCCAGAAGGAAGAAGAGGGAGGTGGATAGAAACACTTTTAGAGTATGACCTTGAGATCTGTTGGGGTTCCCATGTTTTGGCCAGGTTGACAAGACCAAAAGATGAGACAACATAGAACCACTTTCAGACCTTAGGATCTAGCCCTCCTAGGTCCAGAGAGGGATCTCTCTATGTGAGTCTAAAGGTATATGTCTTTGAAGGCTCAAGGTTAGATTTTAGGCTAGTTATAGGCTCATGGTTGTTTGTTTGATTGTTTGTGTTTGGTTGTTGGGAATCAGGAATGAAGGGTCCAATATAAAACAAGGATGAGCAAAGAGGAAACTAGAAAAAGATAGATAACTCAGGGAACATCAAAGCCATTGGGCAATGGAGTCAAGAAAGGATTTACTTGTGTTCAATGTGCAAGCTTTTAGTTGGGCTAGTCATCTAGAGCTTTTGGATCTTAAAGATGGTTGATGGAATGGAACATTAAGGACTGAAAGTGAAAGGGAGGAGACCATCCAACTTTGTCTATAAATCAGGCTAGAGGTCATCTAACTCCAGGCCTTCTTGGGAAAAATTAGAGGAGATACAAGGAATCTTGGAAAGGATTAATTGAGATGGACAGATCCTAGAGAGGGAGAGACTAGGTTATAGACCTCCAGTGTTCTCAACACATTCAACTAAATCCTACCAAGAGCATCTAAACATAGATTCCATTAATTCATACATCAGAGAGCAGGCAATAACATCCACTACACTGGTTAAATCAATTGAAATCAATATTCAGATACACATATAAGCAGAAAAAATAGAGGGCTGGGAGAGCAACAACATAAGGTACCTATCAAGGGTAAATCTTATGCCAAACTTCTGATGCGAGCCTGAAGAAACATGATGAAATGAGAGCAAGTCAATCACAAATACAAAGAAAGGAAAACATCACTAGCTGCCTTAGATCAGGATCCAAAGAAACATGCTTGTCATATTAAAAACAACACCAATCAGGTACATCATTGCCCATTGCTTGAACATTCAGTCTGAATACATCAAATCTCAGCCTATCTTACAGTATTACACAGAGAACTTGTCTTAAGAGGAAAATTCTTGTGTTTCACTGATATCTCATCAACAACCATAACAATTTTTCTTTCTGTGTTTTATAGCAGAGGATGAACATAGATAGACTAGAGAGGGTAGGTGAACACTAAATGTAACATTAAACATAAAAATGAATACAGGGCCGAAGCCCGTCCTGTTTGAAAGCTGAGTATTTAATTTCTGTCATCTCCTTCATGAAAGAATGATCTTCCCTGGATATGAATTTGACATATTTCAGCTGTGGTGATCTACTGTACTTTGTGGTGCAAAAAGCAATTGAACTACTGAGAAGTCTGCTATATAAATGTTTTGCTGGTCTCGAACTGTCGTTAGGGTGGAAATTGCTTCAGGGGCATCGTGCATAATAAAGGTTGTATGAGTGCCCTGTACTTTGATGAAGAAACATTCTGTTGATTAATAAACCTTGATGTTACTCTTTGCTTGCGTTCGGGACCTTTGACCGATCCTTGGGGTCTTCAACTGGTGCTCTGCTTCCTAAAATCCTTGAGGAGGCGCGAAAGTCTTCTATTTACTGCCTCGAGCCCTATGCTGTTTCCGTACTGTCTTTGTTCATGCATTCTGAGCTTTAATGGCACCAGAGAGGTTTTGCAGATTTTAAATCTGTCCTTTGATGGATAAAACCACTCTGCTGATGTATAAAACCTGCTATTCATTAACTCGTTTGCCCCTATCAGTGGAAAACTTGTTGTTGCCTCTATACTGTGAAATTATGGTGGCATCTCAACCCTTGTACTCTGTGGGAAACTCACAACTGTGTGAGGAAAATCGATGCAAATGAAGACGGGTGGAGCGGAAGGTGAAACATATGGTGGTGGAGCGGCAACGGAAACAATGATATTATGTGAAATAATGGTGAAAATGCAGTGAAGTGGTGAAATATGCGAATAATAGGGTTTGGTGGTGATATGCAGTGCAGAACATTAGATCCTGGCCTGGAGACGAAGATCGACGGCGGAGATTGACCTGCGGGCTGACGTAACAAACATAAAGAAACTTTAGACTTTGGCGAAAATGTATAGAAATGCAAAGAAATGAAATGAAATGAATGTATGAAGTGGGACCCGACGGAGGCGGAGGGAGATTACAACTTGACCGTCAGATCCAGGGGAGGATCAATGACCACGATCTAATCGGAACAACCTGCGATCGCAATGAACAAGAAGTGACTGCGACTGAAACCTGCGATTGCGATTGGGCGCGGTTTGCGATAGCCGTTGGATTTGCACGGGAACGAACGACTAAGATGCAATCGGGGAATCAGCGCGATCGGGGATCGGAGGGAATGACTTCCGATTGCGTTCGGAAGGGTGTTGCGATGGCCGTCGGATCAGCGTGGAGGATGGACGGCCCAGATTGAATCGGGAGATCGCAATCGGGGGTCAGACGAAACGGTTTGCGATTGCGATTGGAAGGGGACCTGCGATTGAGCGCTGGCCATTGGATCGGCGGGGAAATGGACGGATGGGATTGGATCAGGAGACAGAGGAAAGGGCTTACGATTATTGATCGGGCGGAGAATGCCGTACCGTCCGATCGGCGGGGAGAATCAACGGCGGAGAGAGAAATCGGGGGATCGCAATCGCAAAGGGTAGGCGGTGGCAGTGATTGGAAGTTACGATTGCGATCGGACGGGGGTTGCGATTAGTGTTCCACCGTCGAATCTGAACATCATATTGACGATGTACAACATATCGCGGGGCTTAATGTAATAAACCAATCGCATCGGACTTTTTCAACGTAACAAAGGAATTGCACCCGCCTGATGCTCCGATTGCGATTGGCCCCCAAGGCTTAAGCGCTTGGTCTTGGGTGACGAGCATATGTGGGGAAGTGGTTGAAGGGGCTGATGAAAGAGGGGCTAAGCACTTATAATAAGGTCGAAAAGTGGGTTTTAGCCCATTTAAATGGATTTTGAAGGTTAGAGAGGGTAACGATAGGGAAGAAAAGGGGAAATTTAGCCAAACAAAAGGTAGGGGAAGAATTTAAAGGGGGTTTGAGGGGATTTTGAAGGGTAAGAAAGGAAATAGAAGGGGAGACAAGGGGGAAATAAAAAAGAGGCTAAGTGAGGGTGAAATAAGGGGAGAAAGGAGGACTCTTGGCATTTCTTAACAAACAGAGAGGCTTTATATTGGGAATCAGCAGAGGAATTTTGACAAAGGACAAAGCACAAAGAGACCTCAAGGATGATGTGTCTTCAAGGGAGATGCATTCCTTGAAGGTCTCCAAAATAATATAGCCCCCAGCTTGCTTTTCAATAATTTCATAGGGGGGCTAACAGTGGCTCCACATGGGGATGGCTTCTTCTTGGAGTCAAGAATTCAGAAAATGATCTCTCGGTGTAGGCCACCATATGATAAAAACATCAGCAGAAGTACTTTCCCAACCAATCTACCTACCCAAACTAAAATCCTAACAATTTTCCCTTGGGTGCATTTGAGCTAGCAGACCCTTTATTTTACTTGCAAAACAGAAAACAAACCTATCCTAAATCTACCCTTATTTCTCCATGAGACCAGATTAGACAGTTGGCCTCATATGATTCTCTACCTAATCTGCTACCTGTTGGGATTAAACTGTCCAACAAGTTTCTTCACCTACATTCTAAGACAGGAAATTGAAAAACAGCCAAGCCAGGATTAAACTATCTGACTTGCTGTGGAGTGAAACAAAACTTTGAAGGCTTGGAATTTGAACTTTTTGAAGTATCCTTATTTGTTTGTGACTCAGATTTTGAGCATGTTAGAGTCACCTTTTCTTCTTCATTTTCAGCTTTGGTTTTGGGCAAGTTAGAGCTGATTCTTCCTTTTATTTTGCTGGTCCAGATTTTGGGCGTGTTAGGACCAGCTATCTTTCTTTTTCCTGGCTCATATTTTGAGTTTATTAGAGCCAATTTTTCAAACATCTGAGGTTCATGTTTTAGGCATGTTTGAACCTCCTCTTTCTCTCTGTTTTTGAAACATTTTCTCTTTTTTCTTGAAAGTAAAACTGCAATGGTATGTACAATGGAAATGGAACTGGAAATGAAAATTAGCAGAAGTAGTGTTTGAGCATCCTGCCATTGACAGGACCCCCAAACAGCTCTGTACCATCAAGTACTTGCAAGAAAAATGCATTAGGACCCACAGTGACCTGGATGACAAATGGACCTTGCCACAAGCTGTCAAATTTGCCATGTTTTCCTTTGTCCTCTCTTCTTGAATCCCACCTTAGAACCTTGTCACCAATTCTGAAATCTGAAGCTTTGGTTCTTTTGTTGAACTGCCTCTTCATGTTTTGCTTAACTTTCAATGCTCTGTTGTAGACCTGATCCCTTGTCTGCTGAAGATGTATTGTTTCATTTATTCTCCTTATCATGCTGTCTTCCTCTGACTGGATCTCCTGGACAAGGTTGATCACTGGAAATCCAAGACTAGTAGGAAAAACCGCTTCAGTCCCATAAACCAGCTGGAAGGGTGACATGCCAATAGATTTCTTTGTAGTGAGCCTGTCAGCCCACAAAGCATGCACCAAATTTTTGTGCCATGACTTTTTGTTCTCTTCCAGCAGCTTCTTAATGATTGTAACCAAGCTTTTATTCGATGATTCAGCCAGGCCATTACCCTGGGGGTAATAGGAAGTTGAATTTCCAAGTGCTATTCCATACCTGTGACAGAAATCAACCATTCTTTTGGATCCAAAAGTAGCAGCATTGTCAGTGATTATTTTCCTTGGATAGCCAAACCGAGATAGGATGAAGTCTTCTAGAAACCTAATAATGACAGAATCGGTGGCATTCCTATTGGGTATGGCTTCTATCCATTTAGTGAAGTAATCTGTGGCAGTCAGGATACATTCGTGTTTCCCAGAAGAAGAAGGGTGAATTTCCCCAATAAAGTCTAGGCCCCATTGCAGAAAGGGACCTTCAACAGTGATGGGTTGTAGGGGAAGGGGGAGGAGTTTTCTTTTACCTTCAAAGATTTGACATTTGTGACAAGTGGTTATCATTTTATGGACATCATTAAATAGTGTAGGCCAATAATAACCTGCCCTGAGTATTTTATTTGCAGTGGCTTTCCAACTCAGGTGGCCTCCACACTCCCTAGCATGGAATTCCTATTTAATTCTTTCAGCTTCAGGTTCAGACAATAATTTTAGCAATAGGCCATTTGGATTCTTCCAGTATAGATTCTCATTTAAAATGCAATAATTTCTAGCTTTGAGTTTTATGAATCTGGCTTTCGTTTTGGATAGTTCTGGAGGGGCATTGAGGTGAGTGAGCACGTAAAGGATATCAGTATACCAAGGAGAGTTTTGAAACTGCTCCTCAACAGTTGGATGGGGCAATCCTTCCTGCTCATCAAAGGCATTTATCATGTTAATTTCAAGGGCCTACAAGTTTGATTCAACCATCAACTGGGCTAGGCTTTGACCTTTGATCAGCTTAGTGGGTTTTATTTCAAGGTCGTATTCTAATATTGTAGCAATCCATTTGCCCCTTTTCCCATCAGGGTCTTGGGACAAGATATCTTTGACCACTATGTTTGGCACATAGGCAATGGTGTGAGAATGAAAAATGTACACCCTAAAGTCTTTTAAGGCCTTAATCAGGGCATAGGCCTACTTTTCCATGATGTTGTACTTTAAGGGTGCATCTCTCAAGGCTTTACTGAAGAAGGCTATAGGCTGTTCATTACCTTATGAATTTTTCTGCAACAAAACTGCAGCTATTGTGTGTTGGGAAGCAAATGAAAAGATCAGAAAATATTTTGAGAATTCAGGGCTGATAAGGACAGGAGCCTAAGTGAGGGAAAGCTTTACTGACTCGAAATATTTATTGGCTTCAACAATCCACTTAATTCTTGCACCTTTCTTTAGCATTTCAGTCATTTTTCTAAGGTGCTCAGCAAGGTTGGGAATGAACCTCCTAAGGAATTTGATCTTCCCAATGAAGGACTGTAATTCCTTGATGTTTCTTGGGTGTGTGATTTGGAGTATTCCCTCAACTCTCTGTGGGTCTATCCTGATCCCTTTCTTAGATATGATGTGACCAAGAAGTTTACCTTCTTGCAACCCAAAAACAGTTTTCTTAGGGTTCAGGGACAGACCATACCTTCTACATTTTTCAAAAACTTTCCTCAAATGTTTCAAGTGTTATTTTTCAGTTTTAGAAAAGACAGTCAAGTAATCCAAGTAGATAACTATGAAGTTTCCTATCTCTTTTGAGAAAGCTATGTCCATTGCTCTCTGGAAGGTGGCGCCAGCATTCATTAGTCCAAAGGGAATTTTCACATACATGAAGGTGCCCCATGGGGTGGTAAATGCTGTTTTGAGTTGATCTTCTGGGAGTACCAGTATTTGGTTGTATCCTGAAAAACCATCAAGCAGGGAGATTCTTTTAGAGCCCACTACCCTTTGTAAGATATGTTCCATTCTAGGCAAGGGGTAGTTGTCTTTCAGGGAGGCTCTGTTGAGGTTTCTGAAGTCTATGCATAATCTAATCTCACCTGTTTTCTTTCTCACAGCCACTAAGTTTGACACCCAATCGGAAAACCTTACAGGGACTATTATGCCTGCTTCATACATCTTTTTAATTTCTTTCTCTACTGCAGGCAATTGTTTTGGATTAATCCTATGAAGTTTTTGTCTGAAAGGCTTCTGATTTTCCTTTAGTGGTGTCTTGTGTCGTATGATGTTGGTGTCATAGCCCTTTAAGTCTTCATAGCTCCATGCAAACACATCAATGAATTCCTTCAACAAGTCAATGTATTCTTTCTTCATGTCCGCAGGTATAGACTTGGCCAGTTTTATCATTTTGGGTCTGTCTTCAGTGCCTATGTTGCATTCTTCCACATCAGAATCAGCATGTTCTATTGTGGACTTTTTTGCTACGTCATCAAAGTCAAAAAGGTCCTCTAAGGGTGCCAGGCCTCTGGTTATATTCTTGTCTTTGGCCTGCAACACCTCTACCTCTTCGATATCTGCGTTTTCACAGTTTTTGGCTGGATTTCCAGTTTGCTCAGAAAAAGAATTTATTTCTTTGTTACAGGGTGTTTCTTGTTCATCTGGGGGATCCTCGCTTGGGCAGCTGTCATCAGAAATCGAGTCTAAATCAGAAAATTCAAACTCATTCCTGCCCACTAGGAAATCTTCGATCTGTTTGTCTCCTTCAAAAACCTGCCAATATTTTTCATTGTCTGGCACTGCAGGTCTGAATTTGGTCTGAATGACGATTTGTTGGTCGGCTGGGGTCTTAGGATATGAACTAGCTAGGCACGCTAATCCATTTGCAATTAAATTTTGACCCCTAGGAACAAACACTAATTCATATTCAACAAATGTCTTTAGAAAACCTAGAGTGTCATTCCTGTATGCCCTAAGCCTGGGGTGTTTTGCTGAATACTCACCATTCACTTGTTTGATCACTAGCTCAGAATCTCCATGCACAGTTATCCTATGGGCTCCTAACCTTTTCAGCAGATTTAGGCCAAGGATGAGAGCCTCATATTCTGCAATATTATTGGTGCATTTGAAGTGCAGATTGACAGCATGGCTCTCTGCGTGATCGTATCCAGTGTTACGTAGCCACACCCCTACCCCAACATTGTTTCTAGTACAGGACCCATCGAAATTCATTTCCCATAGGGGTTCGCCGTTATGTTGCGTTATGGGATCTGTACTAGGTTGTGGGTCGTCTTGTTCTTCACTTGGTGTATCAATTTGAAGGGTGTGACTGATAGACTGACTGTATTGTGTTTCTGGCTCGTTCTGAGTTAGGCTCCCACCACATATTCTATGGGTTTCACTACTTTTTTCCTCTTCAATTTCTTCCATGGTAGCCATGATGTTCAGGTTTGTGCTTTCAGCCTCTACGTTTGTACCCATGTTTCCAGATTCTGACTCCCCCAAGGATTGGTCATTATAGAGGATGAAAGAATCCAGGTCTGTGTTCACAGAGTACAATGGTGAATTCTCAAGCTTCTCAGGGCTACTGACTAGGAATTTCATGTGAGATTCTCTATACAGTCTCCTAAGTTGGCCAAATATAGGGATGGTGGCATATGCGCCGTCCATTTGCATTGTTCCCTGCAGCTTGGCTCCCCATGATCGAGATAGTAACATGCCATACTTAGGTGGCACATCCGCCACCACCACATCCATGAACATACATTTAGCAGGGATCTGGGTCAAGCTCACACACAAATCTTTGATCAAGCCTAGGCATTTCACTCTACTGGAGTCAAATGAGTATAAGTCTTTGTAGGGTCTGGTGATTTCTAGGCCTAGCCTTTCCATCACTACCTTAGGCATTAGATTGTGGGATGCACCAGAGTCATGCATGGCATTATGAAGGATATTGTCATGAATGTTGAGACTGACATAGAAAGGTGGAACTACCCCCTCCTGAAACTTTCCCTCAATTTTTGGACCAAAGAGTAGGGCTGGTTGATCATCATTCAGATTTACAGAATCATTTATTTCTCCCAGATTCAATGCTTTCAAAATTTGGCCTTTATATACATCTTGAGTGGCCAGCTCAGACAAAGGTACAGAGATTTTGATTTTTTCAATCTCACTCTCTAGATTGAAAGTGGGTTGGACCTTTGTAACGCTCAATTCAGTGTTATTTGCTACTACCTTAGTAGCTATATCGGTTGGTGATTTCTCACTATGTACAGGTTCTGGAATTGTTTTATCAGGAGTACTAACTAAAGTGCTAGTACTGCTAGTTGGTTGGCTTTGTTTTTCAATATCTTGGTTGCCTTTTTCTTTGTGTTTACCAGAACTTTCAGCTGCTGTTTTGTTATCTACAGCAGATGCTTTAGAGGATTTATCAGGTCTTTTCTTGATGGTCACCTCAGGAGTTTTGGCTTCAGAATTATCTTGGCTTTTCTTGCTCCTAAGTTCATATCGTTCCCTAACCTGTAACATGGCATTTTTTAATCCTAATCTGTAATCCTCAGTTTCCAACCATTCTTCATCCCAATAAGAGGGTGAGGGTTGGTCTTCCCCTGAATCACAATTAAGGAATGATTCCTCCGTTTCAAACATGTTAATTGCATTCCCTTCAGGCTCCTCTATGATTCCCTCATCCTCATCTAAAAATTTTTGGAATGGGGGGATGACATGCTGATCTGATTCTTTCTGTCTGTTGGGAGCGTTGTTGTTTCTTCTAAAGTTTTGGTTCTGATTTCTGCTTATGTTACTAACTGTGACAGCCATTTTTTCCATCATTTGTTTCATCTTTTCCACGTCCTTGAACATGCGTTCATTATTGGGTTCAGACGTGGAGGCTACATTTTCATCCCTATAGGTTACCCTCCTCTCAAACCTTAGTCTTACTCTTTTCTCAATCAAATTGGCTTCTATGTTTACAGCCCCTTTCTGCATATCTTCCAGTGTGGCGTATTCTTTGTCCCTAAGCTCATAGGCCATGTCAGCATCAAACCCATCTGGGTATTTTGCTAAGGCCATACCCTGTGGAGGTTTCATATGTGGAGGGAGAGCATTGTAAATGATGTTAAATATAGTGGTATAATCATGGACACTCTCTCCTACATTTCTTTTCAGGCTCATGTATTCGGCTAGGAGTTGGTGAGGATTTCCCCTAGTCTCCCATTTTTTTATGAAGGTCTGATATAATGCAGGGAGATCTGGGATACTGCCAGGAGGTAAGCCCTTAAACCATTTCTTTACATCACCTCCTAGGCTTTGGGCAAAGATTCTCATTTTGATTGATTCATCGTCGATCTCCATGTAATCAAAGGAATCCTCCATTCTATCTACATGTTGTTGAGATGTTATGGACTCTTTTGCAGTAAAGTGTGGGATTTTTTACTGGTAATCATTGGGTAAGGGCAACATAGGCTGAGGTAAAACCAAAGGTGCATACCAAGCTTCCATGGTGATATTCTGATGAGGTAAAGGGTTGATTTGAGCAGCTGGTATCTGGATGACAGGGATATTAGGACCAGCAGAAGTCTGTAGAGTATATCTAGGGTGGGAGAGCCCCAAGTTTTGAATGAAGTGGATATCAGGTGGTGTAGATGGAGGGGTTCCTCTGTCCCTAGTGTGTTGACCACTGCTAGATGGTGTGCTATGAAGCTCAAGGTCTGGCTGGTCTGGATGACTGAATGACCTAGCTCTAGGTAAGTTGTTTGATAGGTCTAGGTCAGGGAGAAAATGTGACAGAGCTGTTAGGTCTTCTGGTGCAGAATTAGCTCTATAAATGTGACTGTAAATAGTTGGTCTTTTAGGTATGTGAGCTTCTCTGAGGATACTCTCCGGATTGTCAACTATCTCAGGTGGGTCGGGGTTGGGATAAGCTCTTGTGTGGATGGTTCTAAAAGCCAGAATGTTATAATTCTACCCAAGAAGCTTAACCCTTCTTGTTACTTCTTTTGTGGTTAATGTTGTTTCAAAGGTTGGTATCCCAGTGGAGTATAATGTGAAACCAAGACAATCAGCAGGCCTACTGATCACCAGTGGAGTATTTGATCTTTTAGAAACTATGGAGTCGCTAGGTGGAGGGTTTAGGGTTTGTCAAAGGGGTTACACTGTCCACCATAGTGCTTGAGCACTATCACCTCTCAAGGATCACCTCAGAACACAACAAACTCCCACCAGAGATTGACTGGGAGGGCTTTTACCAGATATGTCACCTCCTACAGAGGATGAGATCTGGAGGCTACCTGGCCCTGTCCAAACTTTGTCTAAGAGTGCAATAGAACACAAAAAATGACACCGGGGCTGTTCAAGAAGAGATGTCACTAACTGTCAACCTAACCAGAGATTCTGGGTTTGAATGCCTAGAGATGTTTCAAAGTATGATGCAGTCAATTGTCCCCAGCGGAGTCGCCATTATGTTGGGGTTCCCATGTTTTGGCCAGGTTGACAAGACCAAAATATGAGACAACATAGAACCACTTTCAGACCTTAGCATCTAGCCCTCCTAGGTCCAGAGAGGGATCTCTCTATGTGAGTCTAAAGGTATATGTCTTTGAAGGCTCAAGGTTAGATTTTAGTCTAGTTATAGGCTCATGGTTGTTTGTTTGATTGTTTGTGTTTGGTTGTTGGGAATCAGGAATGAAGGGTCCAATATAAAACAAGGATGAGAAAAGAGGAAACTATACAAAGATAGATAACTCAGGGAACATCAAAGCCATTGGGCAATGGAGTCAAGAAAGGAATTTCTTGTGTTCAATGTGCAAGCTTTCAGTTGGGCTAGTCATCTAGAGCTTTTGGATCTTAAAGATGGTTGATGGGATGGAACATTAAGGATTGAAAGTGAAAGGGAGGAGACCATCCAACTTTGTCTATAGATCAGGCCAGAGGTCATCTAACTCCAGGCTTGCTTGGGCAAAATTAGAGGAGATACAAGGGATCTTGGAAAGGATTAATTGAGATGGACAGATCCTAGAGAGGGAGAGACCAGGTTCTAGACCTCCATTGTTCTCAACACATTCAACTAAATCCTACCAAGAGCATCTAAACATAGATTTCATTAATTCATACATCAGAGAGCAGGCAATAACATCCACTACAATGGTTAAATCAATTGAAATCAATATTCAGATACACATATAAGCAGAAAACATAGAGGGCTGGGAGAGCAGCAACATAAGGTACCTATCAAGGGTAAATCTTATGCCAAACTTCTGATGCGAGCCTGAAGAAACATGATGAAATGAGAGCAAGTCAATCACAAATACAGAGAAAGGAAAACATCACCAGCTGCCTTAGATCAGGATCCAAAGAAACATGCTTGTCATATTAAAAACAACACCAATTAGGTACATCATTGCCCACAGCTTGAACATTCAGCCTGAATACATCAAATCTCAGTCTATCCTACAATATTACACAGAGAGCTTGTCTCAAGAGGAGAGAGCTTGCAGTCTACTGATATCCAGTCAACAACCAACCAACAATTTCCTTCTGTGCTTTATAGCAGATGATGAATAGAAGGTCGACTCAGGTGGTAGGTGAATACTAAATGTGACATTAAACACAAAATAAATGCAGGGCCGAAACCCATTCTGTTTGACTGTTGAGTACTTGATTTTCTGTCACCTCTTTGTGCTAGAGTGATATTCTCTGGATATGATTTGGACATTTTGGCTGCGGTGCTGTAATTATGATTTAAACAAAGTAAAATAAACTACCGAGAGGTCTATCATATAAATGCTTTGGTGGTCTTGAACTGTTGTTAGGGTGGAAATTCCTTCAGGGACAATGGGCATATTAAAAGTTGTATGGGTGCCCTGCACTTGATGAAGAAAAACATTCTGCTGATAAATAAACCCTGATGTTACCTTTACTGTGCTCAGGACCTCCTGATCAATCCTCGGGGTCTTAAAATTGATGCTTTGCCTCTTAAACTACTGGTTTAAGGCTCTGGATCTTCATTAGGGTGCCTTAATCTCCTTTGCTTGTACTGAAAATCTTCGCCGCTCCATTGTTGCTTCTGACAGGTTAGCTCGAGATTTTATGGCGCTGGGAGTTTTCTTCAAAGTTTAAACCCTGTTCTCTTTAATGCACATCCGGTGTTCATCTTCCCAGGTCATTTCCCACAAATTCCAGCCTTTGAAGATAATCTTTCTTGATTTCACTGCCGCTGAAATAGTGGTGGCGCATTATGGCGGTCTTTATCATTTTCCACCCTGCAAAACACAGAAACTGTGAAGAAAACCATTGATGGGATGAAGGATGAGGTGTGGCTATAGAAGATGGCCATGCAGATGGCGAACAGGGGAGAAAATCGTGAACACCAGTAATAAAGCGTTCTGGTCGAGGTCGGGTGGTCAGCGGGATAAATTTGACCGAGAAACATTAAAGAACATGAATTTAAACGAATATACGCAACAGAATGGGAAAATGTATGGGGAATTCAGGTGGGGTGACATGGCGGGACCGGGGACAGGGGAATGGTCAACAGTGGGTAAGCAGACATGGACCGTTGATCGTGGTGGGGATCGACGACGGAAGACATCGGACAGAGGACTAAGGGTACGGCGGAGACAGGTTAACGGGCGAGAAACTCAGATAATCGATGATCGTTGGATAAGACGTTTAAGATCTGACGGTTGCCGTGCATTTCGCTGCGAGGTTTGGGCTAAACAATAACGCGCGGGAAGATAGTGGTTTTTTCAACGTACAGAAGACACGCGGCAGGCGCCCAGTGGAATCGCTAGGTGATGGAAGAATACCGCCAATTCGTGGATGGTAGTGCGGAAAAACCAAGCAGTTTTGAGCAGCGCGCAAGGACGGGAGTGGGGACCACTGATCGGAAGGGCTCCACGTCGTTGATTTTTCGGGCAAACGGACGGTGGAGATGCGCTCAAGGAATTGAACAGGGAAAAGCGCGAGGGCTGCGGATTTAAAGACTGCCGTCTGATCAAACAAGATCGACGGATGAGACTGTGCCCGGAAACCCATGGGACTAGTGCTTTTGGGGTTAGTGCTTTGGTCACGGCGCTGGGTCGCATGGAAGGACAGGGTGCGGGGAGCTTAGCGGAAAAGGGGCTAGGGTCCAAATTCATGAAATATATCATTTTAACTCATTTTTAATGCACTTTTAGGCCCAGGGAAGGCAACGATAGGGAGGTGGAGGGGAATTTTGGGAAAACAACAGGCGTGGGTAGAATTTGGAGGGGGTTTTGGAGGGGTTTATGGGACTGATAGGGGAAATAAGAAAGGGGAAGAGGGGTTTTGTCAAAAGGGAACAAAGGTAAAAAGTGGTGTCTTGCAGGAGCATGAGGGGCAATGCAGGCCTTTTTAGAAATGAGGCAACATATAGGATTTATACAAGGCAAAGCACTCAGAGACTTCAAGGAGAATGGGTTTTTAGGGGAAAGGCATTCCTTGAAGGCTCCACAACCATCCATCCCTCAGCTTGCTTGTCGAGAATTTTATAGGGGGGCTAACATGTCCTACTTCTTGCATTTCGCACCGGAATGAGAAGCTTTCTTGCTCTTCCCCTTCTTTGCTTTGGCAGCCAAAGTGAAATTCTTTTCATCAGAGTTCTTTGATGAAGATCTGTCCCTGGTACTTCGCCTTATCTCCTCTTTCACAAGATCTGACCAAAGTCGCTCCCATCCTGGCAATTTCTCTCGACCATTGACAGAGTCCTGATAGGAATGCCAAATCTTCGGAAGCCCAAGGAGAGCCAAGCTCACCAAGTCCTCATCATCAACAGTCACCCCCACACTTCCCAACTCATCCCTGCATTGGATGAACTTCGTGAGGTACTTGGGCATACGCCAAGCCTTTCTCCATCTTTATTTTCCTGAGTTTATCCTTGAGCGCCAACTTCCTCTGGTCGCTCTTGCTTTGGAATAAATCTGTCAAGGCTTTCCACATCAAAAATGGAGAAGTCTTACCATGCAGGCTGGATAATATGTGATCCTTCACGCCCTCCAACATAATCCTTCGACACCTTGCTGTCTTCTTTTGCCAAGCTTCAACTACAGCAGCATCAGTAGAAGTAGGCTTTGGAACTTCTTTCTCTATGAACTCCAACAACCCATTATCATCTAACACCGCCTCCATCCTGTCTTTCCATGCAATATAATTCGAGCTACCCTCCAGGGCATACTCCAATCGCAATCCGTTGAAAGACATCTCAACTTTGACACCAAGAAAACAAGCATTGCAAATTCAAATTCACCGACCCAAAACTCAACCGCTTCAATGTTTTGCAATTGCTCCAATGATCAATATCGCTCGATACCATGTAGAAATTTGAATAACTGATATATTATTCACCGAGATTCTCCTGATCACACACTATTTTAACTTCATGCACAATACATAATCTCTTCTACCATTGATCATTAATTGCATAAAATATAAACAATCGCATGCGCACATTAAACCATAAACAATCACACATATAAACACAAGATGAGGGAAAGATTAAAGCCGAAAACCCCAACTATCCGTATATTATAATGATAGATATCATGTAACAATCATTGTACAAACTCCTCACAAGCTCTCAAGACAATCTCCAATTGTTACACACTACACAAGTTTCCGCATCTAGCAAAACACATGCTCCAATCGCTTCCACTCGTTAGCCTCGCCTACCGCGCAATCTAAGATGAATAATGCCCCAATATAAGTTCGAATCCTCTCGGTATGCACCGCACAATCCTCATTGGCATCTCCATCAATGTGTGGTGCAAACTCATGCACCAAGATAGTCACAACTCGATAGTCACACTTGTCGTTTCACCTACCTCTTCACCGGTCTCCACCGAAACCTGGCCCACGTGACCGAAGTTAACCGATGTATTCTTTGTTGATTAATGAGTTTATAATTAGTGAATTAATTAATACTCGACTCACACCACTCTCACTAGTGTATCAATCGCTAGACCAGATACAACTAGCTCAACCATAAGCTTAATCGAGTTAAACCGAACACAACTCCATTAACTCCTCACTAACCTCCACCAAACTCGTCACCCGACATAACTGAAGTATCCATGCAATAGCTCCAATAAACCCTTAGGAATAGCGTAATTTCTTCTATCGCCTGCATGTGCCACATCCGTGTACTTAATCGAAGTGCTCCAAGAGGATAAGATAATGTTTAGAGTCCAAATACACAGAGCCAATATTCGACATATTCGTCTTTTAGACCCGGCAATCTAAAAATAGATTCCGCCTCGCATGTCTAAAAATAGAAGTCCATCTATTTTTTCCGACTTACCAACCATCCACAACAGTATCCCGCAACTCATAGAACATGATCCATATGTCTAAAAATAGACTTTGCGTCAAAAATAGCTCCCAAGGGGCTCACTTAGTGAATACGACTTATTTCCACTAAGCTCATCATCTTGTTGCAATCTCAACATTTTCAATGGATTTAAGCCTCATAGGTTCAAAATGATTTTAAGAATGAAAATGATTTTCATATGAATGGGAAGAAGGGGAATCAAGAAAATAGGAGGATTTTTATGGAGGAAAAAAGGGAGAAAATGAAGGTTAGTTTTTCAAGTGGAAGTAGAGGAAAATGATGATTTTTTGCAACAGTTTCTTCTCATGAAATCACTGTAATTCCGTAGTGTAAAATGGGCATAGTAGGGAAGATTTTGACAAGAGGGCATGAGGCCTTCAAGAGTCCTGCAAGAGATAACACTTTTTTGCAATAAAATTTGTTCCCAAGGCTCCAAAATGATTTAGCCACCTTTTGCAAAAAAAATTTCATATGTGGCTAACAAATAGCTCCACCTTGGGGATGGTACCTTCTCAAGGCAACAAGAACTCTTTACCTTACCCCTTCCTGGGAGGTCGATCAATGCCTCATCCATTGGGCCGCCTTTCTTTCCTTGAATGATCTTCTTTGCTCGAAAACATATTAGCACCATAAAAACAATGGATCTTTCATCAACAAGCTCTCTACCTACCCAATCCTACGTATCTAACATTTTTTTCTTCTTGTGATGCACTTGGATTGGCAAACTCTTTTACAACATTTTTATTCTTTTGAAAAAATGAAAATCTAATCTATATTTCTACCCTTATTTTCCATGGACTTAGATTAAACAATTGAGTCCATATGTTTCTCTACCTAATCTACCATCCGTTGGGATTAACCGTCCAACAGATTTTATTCACTAAATCCTACAACAGAAATTTAAAAGCATACAAGTCAGGATTGAACAGTCTAACTTGCTGCTGATCTATGGCATAAAAATCAAGCTGCTCATAGATCTTATTTTGCAAAAAAAAAATAAAAAAATGGAAGGCTTAGGATCTGAAATTTCAGAGCATTTCCTTCATCTTTTTTACAACTCTGTTTTGACTTTTGTTTGAGTTGTCTTTCCTTTGTCAACTGGTTCAGATTTTGAGCTAATTGAAACTATATTTACATCTTTTTTGACTCAGAATTTGAAACAGATTTGAGTCATTCTCTTTGGGAACTTAGGTTCGGATTTTTGAGTATGTTTGAACCTTTAATTTTATCCTAAACTATCTACCGATAAGCCAAGATTGAAGCCAGCTTTGGAAAATTGAATTCATTATCCTATCACAGAATTTAAAACCAATTAGTCAAGATTAAACCGTTTGACTAATCAGAAGTGTGTTCTTTAGGGAGTGGCATTTGAGCTTGTACACTTTCGATTTTTGTTTCTCTTTTTTTGTATGGGGTTGTACCTTTCTTGTTTTTACAATCTTCCCTCTTTTCTTTCTTTCTTTGTTTTTGTATTTTTGATGTTTATAACTTTGAATGCAATGATGGGTGAAGTATTTACAATGAGAAAAAAGATAAAAAGGCTTTCAGAACATAACATGGATCAAGAGAAGTAATTCTTAAGCATCCTTCCATTTACAAGACCCCCAAACAATTCTGCTCCATTCAACTCTTGCAAAAAATAGGCATTATTACCAACAACTGAATGGATAGAGTAAGGGCCAAGCCATAAGTTTTCAAATTTTCCATGCTTGCCCTTATCTTCCCTCCTTGAGTCCCACTTAAAAAATCTCCATCCTCAATATTGAAATTGTTGGCCTTTGTTCTTCTCCGTCGAAAAGCTTTTTTTAATGATGTCCTCGCTTTTTTGCAATGCTTTGTTATAAACCTCCTTCTCTCTCCGGTTTGCTAAAGATGAATGGTCCGATTATTCTTCTCATCATTTCATTATCTTTAGTTTGCAACTCTTGAATCAAATTCATCACCGGTACACCAAGGTCAAGCTGGAAAAATTGCATCAGTACTATACACAAGCTAGAAAGGTGACATACCAATAGATTTCTTCAACGTCAATATGTCACCTCAAAGGCATGAACTAGCCAGGTGCCAAGAATTTTTGTTGTCCTCCAAAAGTTTCTTGATTATGTTCACTAAACTCTTGTTTAAGGATTCTCCGTAAGTCCATTACCTTGAGGGTAATAGGCCGGGAATGCCCCAATGTTATCTCGATAATTGTGACAATCTGAACCATCTTTGATCCAAATGCTATCGCATTATCGTTGATGATCTTGGTAGGATGTACCCAAATTCAGAGAGAATATTATTCTCTATGAATTTTATAATAACAAAAATCATTGGCTTGCCCGCAAGGTAAGGCTTCTATCCACTTAGTCAAATAGTCTCGTGGCAAGGAGAATCCATCTATGCTGAGCAAGATGGTGGATGGATTTATCTCATGAAGTGAAGTCCCCACCGCCGAAAAGGAGCCTGGACAAGGATTGGATGCAGAGGTAGGGGCAGTGCTTTTGCCTTCAAAAAGTTCGACATTAATGACAAAGTAATGATCATCTTGCATATTCTAAAAGAGAGTAGGCCAATAGAAACCAGCCCTCAAAATTTTGTTGGCTGTTGTCTTCCAATATAAATGACCTCCACACTCTCCTTCATGGAACTCGTGCTTAACCTTCTCTGCATCATACTCAAGCGAACATTTAAGCAATACACCACTTGCATTTTTCCAATAAAGACATCTATCTATAATGCAATAGTTTACAACTTTTAACTTTGTGAACCTTGCCTTTGTTTTTGTTAAACCAGGAGGTGTATTTAAATTGCTAAACATAAATAATATCAACATAGCAAGAGGAATTCATAAAAATGATCTTCAACAATGGGAGTTGAGATTTCTGTTCGTCCAAAGCATTAATCATATTAACACGTAGAACCTAAAAATTCTGATTCAGCTAATAATCTAGCTAGACCTTGGCCTTTGATGAGTTTAGTGGCTTTATCTCTAAATCATATTCAAGAATAATCGCAATCCACTTACCTCTCTTACCATCCGGGTCCCGTGTTAGAATGTTCTAATAAATCGAGTTTGGGACAAAGGCAATGATGTGTGAGTGAACGATGCATACTCAAGTCTTTCAAAGCTTTAACCAAAGCAAAAGCTTGCTTATCCATAATTTTATACTTCGCAGGGGCATCCCTCAATGCCTTGCTAAAGAATGCAATAGGTCGCTCTTGTCATTGTGATTTTTTCTATAAAAGGACAAAGCAGCCTATGGTATGTTCTCACATGCAAACAAAAAAATATAAAAATCTTTTTGAAAAATCACGACTTATTAGAACCGGTGTTTTGCTAACGATTGCTTCACCAGTCTCAAAGGACTTCTTTGCTTCCAAGGTCCATTTTACCCCTTGCTCCTTCTTCAACATGTTTGTGATATTTCTAAGAAGTTCAAATAAGTTGGGGATGAACCTTTCAAAAAGTTAATATTTCCAATGAAATATTTCAACCTGATGTTTCGAGGATGAGAGATTTGCAATATGGCTCAACTCTTTTTGGGATCTATCTTAATACCTTCTTCTGAAATAATGTGCCCAAGAATTTTACCTTCTTGGAGCCCAAATAGTGTTTTCTTAGGGTTTAAAGATATCCCAAACTTCCTGCATCTCCCGAAGACTGTTCTTAAATGTGCTAAGTGCTCTTCATTTGTTTTTGAAAACACAGTAACATCATCGAGGTATATAATAATGAAGTAGCCTAGTTCTTTCGAGAATTTTATGTCCATGGCTCTCTGAAAAGTTACTCCAGCATTCATTAGACCAAAGGGCATTTTCACATACATGAAAGTGCCCCATGGTGTAGTAAAGGTTGTCTTTAATTGATCAGACCAGGTGAACTAAGATCCGATTGTACCCCGAGTAGCCATCAAGCAAAGAAATTCTTCTAGACCCTACCACCCTTTGGTAAAACATGATCCATCTTAGGTAAAGGGTAGTTGTCTTTTAATGAAGCTTTGTTTAAGTCTCTAAAGTCTATACAAATCCCGATCTCTCCAGCTTTCTTCCTAACTCCATACCGCATTAGGACACCCACTTGTGGACATCTAACACGTACAATAATACCACAAATACACATTTTCTCGACTTCTTCTCAAATCCGCAGGCAATCGAATAGGGTTTATTCGTACAGCTTCGTTTGAATGGTTTTTGGTTTTCTTTGAGAGGAATTTTGTGTTGTATTATTTCAAAGGTTATAGGATTTAAGATCTTCATAACTCCACACAAAAACATCAGAAAATTCTTTGAACAACTCTATGTATTTGAGTTTAATGAGTCGTTAAATTTTGATAGTTTGATCATTTTCACAGTTCACCGCCTATATTGCACTCTCTTCCACTTCGCCCTATAAGTTCCAGCTTTGGCTTCCTCGGCCACATCGTTAAAATCAAACAACTCTAAAGGTGCCGCACCGCCCGGCAAACTTTCATCTTTAGAGGAGGGCAGGTTTCTAACTCTCCGTTTCTAACTGCTCATCTCTGCTTTCATTTCGAAGTTTGCCAGATAACAAAGCCAATAGAAATTTCGTGGAGACCTTTCTTCTTCACTGCCAGGGTCTGTCTTCACTAGGGCAAAGCCAAGGCTTTACAATCAATCCGAACTTGGTAGTTTTAATTCATTCATTTTGAACTCGCATGAAGTCTTTATTCTTTGCTCGTTCCGTCGAACACCCTCGCCAATATTTTTTGTTATCAAAGGATGGCTGGTCTAAATTTTATCCGGGTTGTGAAGTCTTTGGTTTCATATGGTATTAAGCATGTTCTAGCTACAAAAGCTAAAATTGTGGTCAAAATATTTCTTTTCTTGGGACAAAATCAGTTTGGACCCTCGAAAGTTTTTAAAAGGTCCATGACATCGTTTCGGTAGGCCCTAAGTCTCTGGGATGATTTGAAGGTACTTCCCATTGACTTGTTTCCAATGACCAACTTCCGAATCCCCATACACATTGATTCTCTTGGCTTCTTAACTTCTTCAACAATCGTAAGCCAAGAGAAGGGATTCATATTCTCATGTTATTCGAACACCGGAAGTTTAATCTAAGGTGAAAGAATTTATGTGTGGTTATTCTTAGTGTTGTGTATCCAGACACCGCACCGCCGTTGGTCTTGTGTGCAAGAACCATCGAAGTATACTCCACAGAGACTAGTCTCGAGTTTATCATTTGGGTTACTATGCTCTTCAATAAGTGTGCTATCGAATTTTTCTTAGAGGTCGCACGCCGTTGAACTTGTTTAACCCTCAGATTTTTTATCAAGTTGGAGGACCGTTTCGACACTCGTGCGCATTTAAAAGAAAAGGACAAATGATTTGTAGTTCAAGATCTATGTTTTGCTTGCTAGAGTTTATAGGTTCGGTGAACTATTCTAACACTCCTACGTTATCTTCTTCCTCCTCTCTATTTTTCATTAAATCGACAAGGTCACTTGTTCACCGGAAGCTTCATCATCAGTATGACAATGAATCCAGCTCCTCGTGTTTATAGAATAAAGGGGAGAGTTCCGTGTCCGTCTTGGCTAGTCACCATGTATTGCATATGAGACTCCCCGTAAAGTCTTCGTTCCCATTGAAAACAGATGGTCACATAGCTCAGTCCATCCGCATAGTCCTCAGGGACTCTGTAGCCCCCCAAGATCTTGATAATAACATTCCATACTTGGGAGGGACATCGGCCACAAAAATATCCACAATTAGCATTTGGCCAGAATCATAAGCAAGTTAACGGCAGCAGGTCTTCGATTAATCCTAAACATTTTACCCTCGCTGAGCCGCTGAGTAAAGGTCTTTACAAGGTCTAGTGATTTCTAGACCAAGGCTCTCCATTACAAACCTTTAGGCATTAAATTATGAGAAGCTCCTGAACTATGCATAGCGTTATGCAAAATCTTGTCATGAACATTTAAACTCACATAAAGGGAGGAACAGTCCCTCTTAATACTTACCTTCAATCTTAGGACAAAAAATAAGCTCTCGTTGGTCATCGTTAAGATTGATCGTGTCATTATCATCCTCAATTTTTAAAGCCTTCAAAATTTGGGCCCTATATTCAATTTGGGCAACTAACTTAGTGAGGAACAAGAGATTTTAATTTTGGAAATTTCCGCTCCAGGCTGAAAGGAATTTGACTTTTGAAGAGATTGTCTAGCCTTATTAGTGCCAAATTTTTCGCAACATCATCACATTTGTTATATTTACATTTGAAAAAATTGTTTTCACAGAGTACTAGCTCGAAGTGTTAGTATTTCTAAGGTCCCGCACTTTTTTTTTCATTGTTTTGAGTGCCTTTCTCTCACTCTTTATCGTAATTCGCGCCCATCGTTTTGTCCTTCGTTTGACAACTTTAGGCTTGGTTGCGTGTCGTTTTGTGAAGATTTTTCGTAGGTTTTGGTGTTGGGGTCTACGATCAGTTTTGCTTCTAAGGTCATATTCTCTTCTTTGAGACTCTATGATGACATTTTCCATGTCTTGATAATAATTTTCATCATCATCTCTTTTTTCATCATAAGGTGTGTATAGAACTTGTTTTCTATCATAATGAATCTCAAAGTCATCATTATCTACCCCGCATGTTGATATCATCTTCCTCTGCTATTTCATCCGTTTCCTCAACCCTCACTTACATAGTTTTGATGAAAGGGAGAGTGATCCTGCTGATCATCTTCCCTAGATCCGTTTGGAGTGTTGGCCTCTTCTAAAATTCTATTCGGTTCGGTTTCTTTTTCGAGGAGTGCTTGTTTTCGACCGGGCTTGTGCTCTCTCAAGGATGCTCATTTTCTTCATTATCTCCTCCATCATTCTTTTCCATATTCGAGCTGAAGTAGAGGGTATTTTCTTCCTCAAAGGACACTCTCTCTCATTTTTCATTCTTGCTCTCTTCTCCATCAAGTTGACTTCCCACAAAGAAGAGAGCACTCTTTTTGCATCTCTTCAAGAGTTGGCAGATCTCTCTCTCTCTCAAATCGATAGGCCACCTCGGGGTCAAACCTCTGTGAAACTTGTTTAAAGCCGAGCCTCAGGAGGTTTTAGATCCGGGGGAAAGTGAATTACATACACCGTTGAATCCTCGGTACAATAAGCTGTACACTTTCCGTGTTTCTATGGAGGTTCTTGTAATCATAAAGGACTCGGAGAGGATTCTTCTTTACTTCCAATTTGTTTAAGAATGTCCGATGGAAGGCTTGGAGATCATCGATACTATGGGGGGTTGCCTTTGAACCATTTTCTTACTTCTCCCCCCGACTCATAAAATGAATCTAAGCTTCTATTAATCATCATCAATTTACCGTCAAAGTAGTCATTCATCTTATCCACATACAGATGCAGCTTGTAGCATTACTAGCATCATACAAATGGAATTTTGACCGATGGTCCCGTGGAAGATCGACTAATGGCACAGGAAGGATTAAGGGAGCATACCATGCCTGCCATGATACGTGGTGGGGTGATTTACAAGAGGTGGATTAATGTATGGAAAAGTAATAGCGGAGTGGTTTGGATAGTGAATGGAGGATGAAGGGATGTGTGGATGGAAATGTAAATATATTGCCGAGCTAATATTGATGAGAGACACCTAAATTTTGAAGGAAATGTAAATCGGGAGGTGTTGTTTCCCTACCACCAGGATGTTCACTTGTTTCTGTGATGAGAGTGAAGACTCGTGATCTAGCTGAATTATATCATCAAATGACCTAGTTCTAAAGGGATTTACTAAGTCAACTTGTGATTGTTGTAGAGATGAACATTTTCTGTGAACCTAATTAGTTTCTAAGGTTGAACCGAAAACAACCCTGATAATTTACTCCTAGGAGACTTCCCAAGGATACTTTCTCTCGGGTTATCAACTATCTCGTGGATCAAACTACAGATAGGATCTAGTGGTAATTTAGAGCCACTATGCCGTGTTTTTCGTACCCAAATAAACAAAAAAAAAAAAAATTCAACCAGGTATGACAAACTTTTAAAAGGTCAACTAATCTATTTACGCAAATTTTGATCCTACAAAATTTTCCAACCGAGTTTGAATGATATTACAATGATAAGGGTTCTCTCCCATTGGAGTATTAAGGTTCTGCTCGTGATTGTGGAGTCACCAAGTGGAAGTTGTTAGCTCTTTTTCAACGTAAAAGGTTTTATGGTCCACTACCATGTTTATTGGATACCAATCCGAAATATTTTTGGGTTTTCTTTTAGTTATTTTTCAAATTCTATTGGTTGTTAAGAGTGTCCCAAACTGCTTCAAGACTTGGCTATGGTTATGAGACAAAGACAAATACTTATGGTTTCACCACCGATCTTCAAGGTTAGACAAACTCTTATGAGAATTTTTAGGTTTTGCCTAGTTGTCACCGATTCAAAAAAGTTTATCATGATTACCATTTCTTCGTAGTGCTTGAATTGGTCGTTACTCACTAAACAATGTTTGTATGAAATTTTAAGGGGAACCAGTAGATTTTGGGTTCGTTTCCAAAGGATTCGCCAAAAATGTTGGCACCCTATAATCGCAAGATTGGCAAAAGTCCGATCGCAGTGGAGAACATCGTTTCAACCACTTTTTTTGGATTCTAAAGATCTAGCTCGAATCCGGAGAGGTATCTTCTCCAATAAGTGCAAAGATGGATTTATCTTTGAAGTTTTGGGTAATGATGTTAGGCTAGTTATGAAGGTCGAGGGTTTGTTTTGTTTTTGGATGGTTGAGCATGACTATTATTTGAGGAAAATCTCCAAATGCAAAGAGTTTCAAAGGTGGTGAAGTTGCAAGCAATTAGAACAAGCTTGGGCCGTAAAGATAGATAATTGGCAAGCCTTAGTTCCATTAGTGGAGTCATAATAGGGTTTAATTGAAAACAAAGAAGGGCAAGAGTGGTCCATTGGGCAAGTTATCTATGTCTAAGGATCTCTTTTAAAGTTTGATTTTATGGGATGAAGCAGCCATGTTAAGCAAAAAGAAGGGGATTTAAACAATGAAGAACAAAGAGAAACCTAAGACTGTGCAAGTACTTCTTAAAATAGCCCGTTTTTGAAATACACTTAATAAATACATAAAGTAATCTAAGATCAGTAAGTACTTCTAAACCAGCTCGATTTTGATGCACTTTCAATAGAAAAACACTCTTTAAAACAAAGGGAAACTTGAAGGAAACTCTGAGAAGAAACTAGCGGGTCGGGGCTCACCACAAATCCTCTCCCCAGCTTTGCTCTACTTGGTAACTTTCAAGACAAACACAAAGATAACAAAGAATGGCCTAAGATCCGTAAGTGTTTCAACACTAGCCAACTTTCAACACATTCCAAGGGAAACATTCGCATGCCTTGGGGATAAAACTAGGACCAGTGGCACACCATATCTTCCTCTTAGTTCATCTCTACTTAACATATACCGAAAAATAACATTTAAGAATAACGATTAGCTAAGGCAATAGGACGAGGGAACGCCAACATTCCTATGCTTAGAAATCGAATTAAATCATTCCTAAATAAATACTTAATTGGAAGAAAAACATGTAGATAAATATTTTCAATCGAGAAGGGTACCGATATACAAGAGATCCTAACTCTCTATGCATGTTGTTCTTTATAAGAGAAGATGAACACAAAGTGGAAATGTTAAATAAAATAACAATTTACAATAAGAAATAACATCAATTAAGCGACATAGACCAGGATCCCATAAATCAACGTGTATTGATGCTCCAAACCATTACACTTTTAAGTCCAATGCTCTAGCTTAACAATCATCTACACTCTCCTGACTAACTTATCTATCACAATAAAGCTTCAAGAGCCAATGAACACTATTTACAAGTAGAAGTCTCAAGCTCAATTATATTTCAAAGTTCAAAGAACCAACCTTTTTCTCATCTTCTCCAGAGTATTTATAGAAGAATGAGGAGGTGAGACCTTCGATAAAAGATCTCCAAAGATAATTAATACAATTTTAATGGCTTCTCGGCCTTTGGGGGGCTCGATGAAAAGTTTACAGTGTTCTATCTATATTAATGTTTTTCATTTAATATTGGTACCTAGCGAGAGCTCTTATTGACTTTGAGGCTCGTATTATGTTAAAGTAACTCCGTTGATATTTTTTGTCATTAATTTTATTTGAAGAATTAACTCTCCGGATGCGCTCGAGGGCAAATATCTAATCTTGATCAATAACTTCACCTCTTTGAATGTATGCTTTGAGGCACATGTGGCTTTGTGGCAATGTGAGGAATCCGGCTCTCCGATGGCAAGGAGGCTTTTCCGTCCTCCTCGATAAAACACTTATGATTTTCTTTTAGCCGTATCTTAATTTGGAGGATTAGGCTTTCGATAATCAATCTTAGCCGTAATCTCATAAATTTGTCTTCAATCTTCCGTTCTAGTGCGTTCGTCTTTGACACTCATACTCTTTGATTGTGATTTTATTCACCGTGTCTTGTTGATGCAGTCGCGCACGGCTCATATGGCATCAATGTGATGAAGAGTGAAACTCACTACAAGTAGTTCGCCTTTCATTTACCAAAATGAATCTAATAACCTCCATATATGTATCATTTTCGCATTCATAACTCGAAACCCATCCCCGGGACCTCGTGGGTTATGGGCCCACACACACAATCGACGGGTTTTAATTAAATTCACACGCCATACCTTAGTTTATCCCCCGAGCTCCTTGAGTGCGATCACCGTTCGATGAGCCGTATCGGATGGCGTACATCAATATCGCGTTGAGCCCACAACCGACATATTTAACGCGCGATGAGGGAGCGATGAGGCGGTATTGTCCCCGTTGACCTCGGCGGCTTTTCGTGATCGCTTGCTATTGAGTGGTTTCTCTCCGTACCAAAAGCGTGCGATCAAACTCGCTTCCGAAATTTTTCGAACAAGAAGTGACCGTAGGTTAAACCGGTTACCACCTCCTTGCCCCTATTCACTTTGGTCCATTAAACTCCAGGTTCGAACCTCGGGAACTATGGCTCCATTAACTCATTCCTAGCCTTTTGGATTTCTCTTTAATATGATGGAAAAACCATTTAATCACCCTTATCAAACAACACACCTTGACTAAAAATCCCGATAAAAACCAAGCCGCACAAACCATTTCGTTACAAAAGGAGTCCGTTGACGTCGTGGTGTTTGTGACCCGAAATTTTTATCAAATCCAATTACAATGTGTATCGCAAGGCTTGGGCCCGCCGACGCGGCCTCTGCGGTGACCCGAAATCTCAATCAAATTCGCCCTATAAAAATTTCTTGTGTCCGAATTTCATGACCATACGAGAAACCAAACAAGTCCCGCTCCAAATCGCCGTTGCTGCCGCATGGGTGTTGACGTGTATGCCGACTAGGCGTTGGGGACCACCGTTCCGTGGGGACTACCGACCGCCGTCGTGGCCGTGGGGACCAGGTGATTGATTTTGGGTCGTCGCATTCGCGTACCGATCGACGGAGATGTTTTGAGAAATGCGCGACGGAAAACTCTTCAAACCATATGAAAAACCAAAAACATTAATATAAACAAAGGTTTTATGCACCGGGATGGTTTTATATATACGAAGTGGATAGGCACCGACTGCGGGGCCTTGGTCTATATGGAATGATAATAGGCCCGGCTTATTTATAAGAGGGGCCAATTCCAAGACGGAGTTTGGTTTAAACACAAAGAAATGTGCTCATGGATTTTCTTCGACGCGATAAGCGCCGTAGACTCTAGCACTTGGTTCTAGCGCCGGGGCACATGGAGGGGAAGTGTTTACACTGCTCAAAGGGGCGAAGCCTTCGTAAAACAAAAAAATTATTTTTTATGAATTTTTTTCAAGTTTTCAATGGATTTTGGGGTTTCGGAAAAGTTCAAAATGAGTTTTAAGAAGGAAAATGATTTTCATGAATGGAAGAAGGGGAATCATGAAAATAGAGGAGTTTTATGGAGGAAAAAATGGGAGCAAAATGAAGGTTAGTTTTTCAAGTGGAAGTAGGGGAAAATGGATGATTTTACAGCCTCTTCTCATGAAATCACCGTAATCTCCGCAGTGTAAAATGGGCATATGAGGGAAGATTTTGGACAGAGGCATGAGGCCTTCAAGATTCTTCAAGAGATAACACTTTTTTGGAATAAAATTTGTTCGAAGGCTCCAAAAAATGATTTAGCCACCTTTGGTATAACTAATTTCATAGGTGGCTAACAAGACCGACTCTGTGATGGTCAACGTGAATGGAGACAAATTTTTGCAATGAATAGTTTATTTGAACTGCCTCTTGAACACATAACGATTTATAGATGGTTTGGAAGCATTTTACCTAAAGCTAATACCTTAAACTAGCAAAAGAATTTCATTGTGGTTTCGATTAATCGTTAGATAAATGATTTCCCAAACTCCAGGGACAAGTGTGACAAAGTGTCGTGTTCAAGAGTGGCATACTTATTTTTAAACAAGGGTGACAAATCGGATTTTTCTCTCTCTTTTCCCCCACCATTACCGGAAAGTACCCTTATTTTTGACAAGTCGGAGGAGGATAACATTTGCTTGTTTTTGTAAGTTCATCCTTCTTGGATGAGTCCATCTTAGTATTAAAATCAAAACCTAAGAAGCAGCAACGCCCGTTGTAATCGAATATGTGTCCTTTACTATTAAATTTTAATGAGTCTAGTATAGAGAAACTCCTGCCGTTTTTCGCCTTTAGGGAGTCGAAGAAAAACATAAGTAAACTTTGTGGTTGTACTTTTCGTAAATTTGGTCTCTCAAGCCCGAAAAAGGATAAAATAATAGGAGAACTCTATTGACCATGATTAGTCAACACATACCTTTTTCGTAAATAGTCCATTTCCATTCCTAGTGCTGGGTAAACTTATACCTAAGGGATGACTATTCATTTCCTTTAACGAGTTCGAATAGTCAATTACTCTCATGAGCATTTTCTCATATTTAGAGTCTAAAAAGTAAAAGAGAACTCACGGTTTCACTTTTTCGTAATTTTCAAGAGCTCCTAAAAAGTGATAAAATTATACTCGAAATAATAAAATAATTATTTTCACCAAAAATCTCGTATCCTACACAAAAA
This sequence comes from Pinus albicaulis, assembly GCA_034641835.2. Lineage (NCBI taxonomy): Eukaryota > Viridiplantae > Streptophyta > Pinopsida > Pinales > Pinaceae > Pinus > Pinus albicaulis. Next base: position 706,190,352 of record CM076576.1, on the reverse strand, counting down.
CTCAAAATATTACACATACCTATTTCTAAGAAGTAAAAATATTGAAAAAATAGCCTTTAAAAGTGAAAAAAATAAATAAAATAAAATATTTTATTCATTGAAAAACTATAAAAAGGAGTTAAACAAAATCATTTTCACCTTTTGTCTTTAGAGCAAGAATTGAGAGCTTTTGGAAAACTTTCCGAAGCTAACATTCGGAGAACCGACCATCCATTCCGTGAATCGTCGAACCAGGTAATCCACATCATCTTACTCTTCATCTATATCCATTTCATTTCTCCTTTTTAGCTTTAATTTCATTTTTTTGGGAGGAATTTATGTTCAAAAATGCGTTCGAATGTCCACAGTGTCACGCGCCGTGGACCTCAATAATTTTCTAAAATAAACTATTGGGATACCGCGGTTTTTGGTGGTAGAGCTCGTGCGTACGTCCGCGTTGTCTCCTCACAAAAAATCGCAAAGGCACCATGACTCGTTTCAAATTCACAAATTCTCTTAAAATGATTCAAGTTTCACACTCCAATGGTTTCTAACTTTCAAAATGTGTTTATTTGTAGGGTATTCTACCATGTTAGAGTGGAGAGAACGTGAGCATGAGGCTATAGACAATGAAGCTGTATGAATGATCCCGCAACAATGCGTGTGCTAAAATTTGTGGTTTATATAAGTTTTGGGTGATCCAAGGTATGGAAGTACAAGCAGTATCCGATGACATGGCTAGTAAACACACGGGAAGCTCAAGATCGGTGCTTTATCATTGGTGACCATCGGCTCGAAGTTGAGCTTCGAGGATGTTATCTATTTCCTCACTCGATTGTCCCGAGAGGAGAAAACATATCCTTGCTTGGGGCTAGACAGTATGGCCTACCCGTTGCTAGCTACAAACAATACTATTTAAAGGATGAGGTAGGTCCAAAGGATAATCGCATAGAAATTAAAACTATATTGTGATTAGATATAAAAGTGATTGCATTTATGGTAACCAAACATTGTGTGGGAGTGTACCTCCACATGTAGCCACTAAACTTCAAATGCAGCATCGCGGTAGAGTGTTTCGTAGACACCATATTCAACCTGCAAGGGGTATCGGATAACATGAAAGGCCAATTAACTAGAGTAGTGCAATTCAAAGTTGAAAAACTTTCGTTATGGCCCCATTTTGATTTCTTTTTTGCTTTAGAGAGAATCTCGCTTCTAGCCCCTTAGTTAATTCCAAGAGATCGTGGGGAACCTCGGGACCTTGAGCAGTATGTTAGGTTTCCTTAATGGCTCGTCATGGTGGCGATGCCAGTCATGATTCGGTTTACCCGAAAGATACTTTATGTGGCTAAGGAACCAATTCTTCACAATCGAATACTTCCCCTATCCAGGTATAGATTTCGCAGGTTATCCCCGAGATGTTCGCCTGTGGGCACAAGTGGGGACGAATTAGGTAAGCGAACTATTTTTATGTATTTAATATAATTTTTATTTGTTTTTAATCATCTAGTATTGATAACAATATTTAATTAAGGTATGTTGGTCCACGCCGACTACACTTCGCCGCTTTGGATAGGCGGCAAGGTAGCCTATAGCACCACCACAAGATCAGCAAAACAGAGATTCTAGCCGATATGGAACACAACTTGGAGAGGTTAACTCATAGACATTCTTTAGATAGGGACATATGACATTCCTCTCCAAATTTTCCGCAGATATGTTACCAAAGTTGTTCCAGGACTGTTTAGGAGATTCCTCAAGGTAGTGCATGTCATAATCTATTACCAACATCATCACCGCGATAGTGGATGATCATTGTGGATTGACATATTTTGTTTTGGGATTAAGATTCATTAGATCATAAGGTTTTTGAACCTATGATCATAGATGATGTAATATTTTTGAAAAGCAAAACCTATCTATGATATTACCACTTTCTCCTCGAGTATCTTGTTCAACATGTATCGAATGTTGTTTTGGTTTACTATTTTAATGTCGCAAATGTCTATTTAGAACAAAATTAGCTAATGCATTGGCCAATGTGTTTAAATTTTTGAATATGTTGATATTCGATGTAATCAAATTGTTGTTCCAAGAGACGAACCTTTAAAAACAATCTCAATAACATTGGATTTTTAATTGCATATATCCCTGCTTAAAAATGTAATAGAACACAGAATCCAACCCAATGATCAAACGTCAATACCAATGAAATGGCATCAGATAATAACTTAATGATTGCGCTATATTCTGAAATATTGTTCGTTTTTCGACCAAGGCTTACCCCATGCATAGAAACTAACTCACCGATGGGTGAATAGATAACCCAAGCCGCTAAAGAGATCTTTCGTGTAATACGACGGCGCCATCAACAAAATCGATGTACGCTTGAAGGGATGTCGTAACTACAATATCAAGAGTGATCAAGATAAATAGTGATAGTAGTAACATAAAACTTAATCTAGGCACACTTATCTAATCTAAGACACACTATCTAAAAAATTAACTAATGTACAAGTGAGATCTTCACACGAAATTCATACAATATCTTCTAAGATAAAGACCATTTTTGGGCTTATCTAAAGAGACCCCGTCATAATAAATGAATTCATAGGCCCCTTTGCAAGCATGTGCTTAACAATGTAGGGACCATGTTATTACTGGTTCGACTTCTCAAACACTCCAGCTTATCGTTAGCTCGATCGTATACCGAGACTAGGTCACCTTCGAAAAAACATGAGGGGTAACACTGCTCTGTCGAGCTTTCACACGTTTCTTATGATTTCTGGGAGCTAATGCGTGGTGCGCCCTAGTCTCATCTAATTGTGCTAAGTACAAAAGTGTTTTTCGTTTCTCTTGAGGGAGTCAATAGTAACTCAATGGCTAATTGGAGTGATGGTATTTCGCATTCAATGGGTAACACAACTTCTAAACCGTAGACCGTAAATTTGAAAAAGAGTGAACCCCGTAGCAAGCTTTTCCCCGAGGTTTAGTATGCATATGGAAGCCAAAAAATCATGGTATGCCAATTTGATTTGTGAGTCTTGATAATATGTTTAATCATGGTAGCAAAACCTTGTTGACGACCTCAACTCGACCAATAGCCTACGGGGTAATATGAAGTAGCGTTATCATGTCGCAAGCCACAAGTTGATCGAAAGTTCGACTACAATTATATTTCTAAAATGACCCCATGGTTTGTGATAAGGCCGAGGCACACCAAATGAGCAATCATGATTGAATACGAACGTAGCCGCAGTTTTTCCATCTATCGCGAATGTAGGCATCGCCGGCCCATTTGGTAAAGCAAATTCACAAACGATAATAATATACCCATGCCCCCGCCGAGTGAGGAAGCATGTAATGAAATCAATGCCCCATTTCACAAAAAAGGACCGACAACAATGATTGGGTGAAGAGGAGCCGGAGGCACATGCATCTTTCTATCAAAAATTTGACAAATTGTGGCATTTTCGTACCGCAATAATACAATCTTTGAACAATGATGGCCAAAAATAACCAATGAGCAATATATTTTGGGCTAAGGGCAAACCTAGACATATGACCACCACAAGCTCCAAAGAGGAATTCATTCAAAACTCCTTTCACCTCTTCGTGAGTTATGCAACGTCAAAAATAGAATCCACACCACGACTATATGTGTGTCCCCAACAATATTTTATTGCCGGGATTGATATCGTATTCTCCATCGATTTGAACGTGAAAGCTCTCAAGCGAAAGGTTTGGGCTCAAGATATATAATGGTATCTCCGTACTCATGGATCTAACCTACCGATAAGAAATAGAGATTCATCCGTGATGGGATTCTTTACCACGGTTTATATCTCAATATTAGGAAAGTCACATATGAGTTCTGGCAAACACCAATGATTTCTTTGATTTAGATTTCGAATTCCAAATCAAACTCTTTTAGGATGACGACCATTTAGAGTATTTTTCCCCCGAGTAATTGTTTTGTCAAAATATACATCATCGGTTGCAATTAGATATCACAAGCTTGTTTTATGTAACATTATGTAGTGACGTAATTGTTGGACACGTCAGCCTTGCATCATTGCCAAGGCAAATTTCTCCACATGCGAATGTTTAATTTTTGCTCGGTTTAGATTCCGACTTAGATAATAGATCACATGCTCATTTGTGAGATTCATCTTCTTGAACTTAACCATTCCAATGGTGGAATCAAAGGTCGCTAAGTATAAAAGTAGTCATGGTGGTAATTGGGTGGATGCAATAACGGTGCTTGGGTTAACGCGTGTTTTAATGCATCAAAATATCGATCAACAATCTCATCCCAAATAAAAGGAACATTTTGTTTCAACAACCGGTAAAACCTTTTGTTAACTCAAAGATAGTTCGGGATAAATCTATGTAGAAATTCTTGCTTTCCCTTGCAAAATTTGGATTTGGCAAATTGTGGAAGGAGGGAGGTAAATTGATGATGGCTTCAACCTTCGAGGGGTCGACATTTAATGTCGTTTTGAAATGATGAATCCTAGTGATCATCCCGATTGCACACAAAAAAAACATTTGTGCGAGTTCAAAAGAATCTTGCAATTCCTACATCTCATGAAAATAGCTCGTAAGTGAGTAGGATGATCTTCTCTACATAAATTATGAGTAGGTAAATCATTCAAATATAAGGTTGTACAATATTTTTGATATCATGAAAAGTGTAAGACATGGCCCGTTGAAAAGTTACAATGGCATTCTTTAATCCGAAAGGTAATTTGTATTAACAAATGTCCCCCAAGGACATATAAACGTTGTTTTTGGTTTATCAAAATAGGAGTATGTTTATTTGATTATACCTAGAAAATCCATCCATAAATGAAAAAATCATTTTTGGCACAATCATCGATAATTTGGTCGATATAGGGGGTAGGATAATTGCTCTTTGACATGCTTTATTAATATCCCCATAAAACTACGCATACCGTATAGTCTCTTGTTTCGGTAACGGGAACCATATTAGACACCCAATCCGTCAGCGGAATTGGATAAATAAACTCGCCGCAATAGCTTTTCAACTTCATCTTTTATAGCAAAGAACGTTTCGCGTATGTATTGACGTAATCTTTGGTTCAATAGGCTTGGCATCCGGCATATCTTAATTTCATGAATGAAAATCATTGATTGATTCTTGGCATCTCTTAGTAATACCAGAAAATATGTCTAAGAATTCTTTAAATAGGGCTTCGTATGTATTAATCTCTTCAATCGTACACTAAACGTCTATATGAATGTTTTCAATAATTCCAGCAGTTTAACCGATATGTCGATAGGAACAAGCTTGTAGAAAATTTTCCCAAATTAACTAATCCTAATTTTTAATCGATATGGGATTTTTGTGGTTCCCTATTACAATCAATAGTAAAAATAGACGAAAATCATTTTCAAACCTATCAGTCTGTAAAAAACGAAGATCTATGATGTAGATCATCCCAGGGTAATTCATCCAAAGACCAAAATTCTCGAATACTTACCTGTGAAACACTTGTTGAAAAGTGATCTTAAAGTGATGTCAAGGTTGAGCTTGATTGTGAAGAATATTCTTCGGTGATCACATTCATTTGATCAGACTAATTGAAAGTGTGTCATAAAATGACCGTATTGCCACATATGCCATTTCAAAAGGACTCAAAGGGAATCTCTCCATTGAAAGAATCCATTTCCGACTCTCAAGGCACTACCCAAGTATCATCGAATGGTATAGTTCTCGATGAGATCATATTGATGTTGGAAATGGTATGAGGCATGCTATGGAGGCATAGAGAAAGTTCCCATCAGAGAAGATTCCTTTACTAAACCTACACCAACATCTTCATATGGGATAGTTGATTTTCCAACATGTTGGATACCGTCCGTAGAAGTAGGACTTGACGAATAATATGACAAATCGATCAATTTTCACAATCTTTCCTTTATGAGGAAACATGATTAATTGAAAGAATGGGATGAAACGACAACAATCATGGCATAATACCAACTACGACCCAAGAGAAGGTTGTAATCCAGGGGCATCAACAACTTCCACATCTAGATTAACAGCTTTTCCTATTTCTATAGGTAGATCCCTCGGGAGTATTCCGTACGTATGCAATCCTCTTCCATCAAAGGCTTTAAGGATTGTCGTGATCGTTGAGTGTTGAGAACCTAGAGTATTTCAAAATTTAATGACATTATGCACGGGATGCCCCCCTCATCAATTATAGTATGAAAGACCTGCCTCGTTTTTACTAATACCGGAACATGAAAAGCCATCCGATGAGGGAGTCTCAGTTAAAATTTTCTAGATCAAAGACCATGAGGTTAGAATCTTGAGGATCGATAGCTCCAATAGTCGATAAGATTAATTTCTTTGTGTTGGACATGATTGTAGCACTTGTAAGGCCGACATCATTAAGGATATCGCCAAGTCTTCAACAATATTGTACCCCGAGCAACTTCGCATGTAGATTGAAATCTGAATTCTAAAGTACACCTTTAGCAAACGATTTAATCACTAGATCAGGATTAGGTTTCTTGATATGAAGCGGATTGGAAACCGAATGAGATACTGTTATGTAACCAACTCCAAAAATAGAAGAAATGAGATATCAACGCCTTAGAAATAAGCCACTTCGAGGGGGCAACCTCCAATACATTACATGAATGATCAATTCTTGGATGATACAATTCACAAAACCTCCTTTCTATATATAGGAGTCCATGGGGCCATAATATAATCCTAGTGGGCCACAATGTAAGACAGGGCACAATAATAACAAAATGGGGGTTACAAGGGTACACTAATAACAATAAGGGGTTTACACTAACAATAATAAGGGGCTATACTAGTGATATAGGGACCTAACATGCCCCTCTCCTTCAAAAAAAAAAAAGTGTTGTCCTCAACACTTGAGTAGTTCTATGGCTTCCAGAGCAAAATTCTCATCCTCCCATGTAGAATCTTCGCAGGTAAGTTCTTCCACTTCTGATGAGATACCTCGAAATTGATCGATTCCGTAGTTGTTTCAGTTCTTTTTTTCCATGAACTGCCCAGTTCCAATATGATTTTCCTTCCCCATCAAGTTCTCGCAATACCGTTTGAACTGGAAGATTTTCACCTATAACCTTTCTTACATGAAACATGGAAATCGGATGTACTCGCGAAGAAGCCAGGAAGCCCAATTCTGTATGCCATAGTACCAATCTTTGCAACACCTTGTAAGGACCATAGTACTTTCGCGATAATTTATTATCCTTCTTTGCTTGCTTGGAGGGACATTTGTTTGTATGGTTGTAGCCGTAAAAATACCTGCAATCTCCCACATCAAAACTTCTCTCGCTACGATGTTGATCTCGCTCGTTGTTTCATTCGATTTTGTGCCAAAATCTGCCAGGTTATCCTTTAAGAGTTGGAGAACTTTCGCCGATGCTCGATGTGATCTTCCACCGCTTGAACCTTCGAATTTTCCTTAAATATGATGTGATGGATGGTGTGATGATATCCATAAAGTGCCATAAATGGGGTCATTTTTACGTGCGTATGGAAGGAAGTGTTATACCACCATTCAACAAGAGGTAACCACTTGACCCATTGTGTTTGTTTATCGTATACAAAACAACGAAGATATCCTTCCAAACATTTATTTACTATCTCGCTCGACCATCGCATTGAGGATGATAAGATGAGCTATGAGCTAACCGAGTACCCAAACAAGAAAATAACTCCGTCCAAAAAAATTTCCAAAGAAAATGGGATCTCTCCGTCGCTCACAATAACCCTCGGGCTTCCATGTAGCTGAATTCGTCCATAAATGTAGTAGCAAATCGTACTTGCTTTAAATGGATGAGATAATGCACAAAAGTGTGCATACTTGGTAAGTCTATCAACTACCACCATGATGACACTCTTTCCTTCTCGACTTGTGTAAACCCGTGATAAAATCCATTGAAATTCCTCCCAACGTTGACTTGGAATGGATAAAGGTTGTGAAGTCCCGGGGTCTTAATTGTTTCCACTTTTCATTCTCCGCCGGCAAACCAAACATTCCGCCACAAACTTTCGCTAACACGTACGGGCGTCATCCCAAAAAAAAATTCTTTCTTCACCCCTCGTGGTAAGTTTTTAAAAATCTCGAGTGTCCTCCTAAAGGAGAAGTGTGCAATCTCCAGAAGAATCTTTTGTTTTAGTTGGGAATTTCACAAAGATATAAGCGATCTTTGCACCATAAGGAATCATTTTTCCAACTAAATGTATCGTATGTACTAGGATCTTTTGCCGCAACTTTTGAATGAGTAATCCATACATCTTTGTCCTTCTTCCATTCATCTCTTGCTTCAGCTTATCCAACTGCTGGATAATAGAAATGGCACAAAGCAATGCTTCCACCTCTTCATTCTTTCTTTGAGAGTGCATCTGCAACAACATCTGGCCTTCTTTTTGTAGATTATTTCAAAGTCATAACCCAACATCTTTGTGACCCATTTTTGTTGTTCTTTCCTACGATAGTCTTTGTTCCAAAAGTGTTTAAGACTATCATGATCGCTTTTACCTTGAAGTGTCTTCCCATTAGGTAAGTTCGCCATTTCTTTAGTGCATGTAGTATTGCTAACATTTCCTTCTCATAAATAGGTTTCGTAAATACTTGATCGACGACTTTCAAAAGCAATGGGTCTTCCTTCCCCGCATTAAAATTGCACCAATTCCATTTCGAGGCATCACATTCCACAATAAAGGTTTTTGTAAAGTCCGGTGTAGCTAAGACCCACAGGGCACATTGCCCTCTTTAAGACGTTCAAAGGCCTTGGCTTGCTCAGGAGTCCATGAAAATGCATCTTTCTTCAATAATGTTGTTAGAGGTGTCGCTTATTCTCCCATAATTTCAACAAACTTGCGATAATACCCCGTTAACCCGAGAAATCCTCGCAACCGATTTTATTGTGGGAACTTTCATTCCTTAATGGCTTTAATTTTGTTAGTGTCCACTCTTTAACACCCTCGTGAGATACAATATGACCCGCATATTCCACCCTTGCATCCAAAGAAACATTTGGACTTTTTGCACATAATTGTTTCTCCCCGCAATAGTTTGAGCACCCCGTCAACATGTTCAACATGATCCTCCAAGACTCGTAGATTAAGATATCAGCCCAAAAATACTAGCACAAATTTTTCTGGTTAAAGGCTTGAAAATGGAATTCATCAACCCTTGAAATGTAGAAGGTGCATTGCAAGGGCCAAAAGGCATGACCAAAAATTCATGAATGACCTCATGAGTTCGAAATGTTGTTTTTGGAATATCTTCACTTTCATTCTAATTTGATGATATCCCGAACGAAGATCCAACTTGGTAAAATAAATTGCTCCATGTAATTCATCCAATAATTCATCAATCGCTGTGAATGGGAAATTTGTCTTTAATGGTGAGCTTATTGAGCTCCCCATAATCCTATTAACATTCGCCATGATCCATCCTTCTTGTAAACACAACACACAGAGCAAGAGAAAGAACTTTTGATCAAGTTGAATTATACCATCCTCTAACATTTCTGCAATCATACATTCAATTCTGCTCTTTTCGAAGTAAGGATATTCGTAAGGCATCATGTTTGGAGGAACACTTTCTGGAATCAAATGAATAGCATGATCATGATCATGAATGGGTGGGAGTCCTTTTATAGTTTCAAACACCCTGGAATGATTGTCCAAGACTTGTCGGGAGATCTTAAACAGATGATTTTGATGTTGGAACTTCTAGTGAGCATAATTTATGGCAATTACGCCTCAAGGTTCTTTCTTTAGAAGATTTGTCATGACATTAGAGCTTATTATCCTCCTCAAGCCTCGCGATACCCCGTAATTCGACTTCCTTTCCTTCGAAAAATTCTTAAGAAAAGTTCTTGAAAATTAAAAGCTACCGTCCTGAAGATTGTAACCATCGTACCCTAGTACAACATCAAAAGACCTCCCATAGGAATGGCAAGCATCGACTAATCAATACATATTCCCCCATGGTTAGCTTGATATTATGGCATTTTCCAGAGAACTTATAGTTCCTCCATTTGCAACCATCACTTGACATTCGGTGGCCGGGTATAGGAAACAATTTAATTTCGTCACCTTATAATGAATAAAATTATGGGTGCTACCTCGAATCAATCCGAACACTATTACCCTTTCTTCCTTATATGTCCTTCTATCTTCGAGAGTTTCGAGGAGTGGTAATTCCCGGCCGCCGCATTACATGATATGGCTCTGATTCATTTCTTCTTCTTTCTAGGGGTGGTTCGGTGTATATCCTCTTCGTTCATTTTCTTCTTCTTCTTCACAATCTATGTAAAATAATTTCTTCTCAAGACACTTATGACCTTTAGTGTATTTCGTTTATCACAACTATAGCAAAGCCCTTTTGCTTTTTCTTCCAATTGTTGTGGTGTCAACCTTGTAGGTTGTGGAAATCTAGGCGTAGCAACACTTCCTTCTTTATAGAATTGAGTGGTAGGCTTCCTTGTCGCCATAATTTTACATTCAACTTCTTTCGCCAACCCTCGAATGCCTTCTCCAATGAATCAGTTCCAAACGCGAACTTCATGTTGGATGTTATCCTTTAAAGTGCCTAGAAGAGATCAACTCGTGTTCTCTCAGAAGATCGCTACTCCATATTCAATTTTTGGAAGTCCTCAATGTGCCGCCCCCACTAAACCCTTTTGTTTGAGGATTTATCAATTGGGTAAAGAAGGTGTTGCTCTTTGTATCCTCATAATGTGCTATCATTTCCTCCGTAAAAATTGACCAAGTGAAAAAAATTTTACGGGAGCAAAGCCATTGATACCATACAATGTATTTTGTTCTAAATGTAAAGTTGCAATACGTACCTTTTGTGTGTTTTGCACGTTATGGAGATCAAAATATTGCTCCATCTATAGTATCCATGTTACTGGATCCTTTCCATCAAACTTCTTCATATCCATTTTTGGAATATGGTGGTTCTTCCCGCCAACATTCGAGTTTATGAAATCATGATTAACATTTATTTTGTTCTCATCATGAGGTTCTTCTCCTATATTTCCACCATTAGGAATCATTTCTGGTTTTAAGCTTGTCATCAAGCCTTCCATGTATGCTTTTAGATCACTCTTCATGTTTTCCATGTTGTCTTTTATGTCATCCATCTTAGCTTCCATGCCCACTTCCATGCCATCCATCTTAGCTTCCAAACCAATCATCTTAGATTCCACGCCTTTCTTCAAACCATCCATCTTAGTTTCCACGCCTTTCTTCAAAACTTCCATTTCATTTTTTGTTGTTCTTTGCGAGAGCGAAATTTGCTCTTGTAATTTTGATATGTCATGTTGCCATTCTTCATCTTCATGAGTCATAGTAGAGCCTTCTGAAGGCTTAATGGGTGTTGAATTATTTTTAGGGGCCATTTTAGAATCCAATATTGATATCTATTCTAAAAGATTCCCTTGGAATCAATTCAACTTGATTCTTCAAACAAGACTTATGCAATTCGGAAAAAAAAAATACACACCTTTTACTATCTTTTAGGAGATCGATATTGAAATTGAATTATCTCTGTAATTGAAAATCTTAGATATCTAAAATTCAGCCCTGTAGTAGCCCTCTGAAGCTTCTTTCAAATGCCACAGGTCTGACCTGATTTTGATTCTCCAAGACAAAGTTGTGTCCAATCTCCCACAATGAACTAATTCTGGACTGGTTCAGTAGAGCGAACTTGTACGACTTTCCACGTGTCACTGTTTTGTCCTTTGTCTCTGAAATTGATAGCGAAGAAACTACAGCCATGTAATCGCATCACTTTGACGGCACTCCAATCCAATCTTCAGAGAGAGAGTTATTAAACTTTTCCTACGATCACCTCTTTGAGATGAAATTCAGGAGCCTGAAAAAGCACTACCTTCCACAGATCATATCTCCAAAAATATTGCGAACCAAGCTCTGAAATTTTTTGACGAATTTCCTCAAGATTTCAGCTTCGCACCATATGAATTTCAGATTCTGAACCTTCGTAGAAACATATTTATAGCGAAAATTCCACGATGACCTGTTTAGGAGCTTGAAAAAAGACCTGACTTCCACAGATGATATCTCCGCAAATATTGTGAACCAAGGTCTGAAATTCCTCAGGATTTCGGCTTCGCACCCTAAAAATTTCAGCTTCTGAAACTTCGTAGAAAAAAAATTATAGCGACAATGCCACGATGACCTGTTTGGAGCAGCGAAACCCTAGAATCCAAAGCTCTGATACCAAATGTTGTGTAACCAGCTCCAAAAATAGAAGAAAAGAGATGTAAACGCCTTAGAAATGAGCCACTTCGAGGGGGCAACCTCCAATACATTGCATAAATGAACAATTCTTGGATGATACAATTCACAAAACCTCCTTTCTATATATAGGAGTCCATGGGGCCATAATGTAATCCTAGTGGGCCACAATGTAATCCTAGCCGACCTAACAATAATAATTTAAGGGCACAATAATAAAAAAATGGGGGTTACAAGGGTACACTAATAACAATAAGGGGTTTACACTAACAATAATAAGGGGCTATACTAGTGATATAGGGACCTAACAGATACAACTGGTGTTTGACTAGAATTTTATGTCTCTTTAACAATTACAAGATTTTTACTTTCATAGTCTTGCAATCACATCGCAACCATAACCTCAGACATCATTAAAATATATGCCGATGAATTTGAAGAAGATCCTATCATTTTTCTATCCTGAGTAGGAAAAGGATCCTTCAAGACAGCAGGTGTGGGTGAACCTTTGATGAATTTAGAGACATTGGACCGATGTGGGCACTCTTAGGTAAAGTGATCCTCATCACAGATAAGACAAGGATAACGAGGTTTCCGTTTATCATCAGTTGGTTTATTTTTTTCGGTTTTCTCTTTGGGAGACATAGTTTTCTTTTTTTTATTCTTTCCTTTCTTCTTATTACCGGTTTTAGATTTAGCTGTAGATGAGTCTACAACATGGATATCGACAAAATTTTCAAGGGAATAATCTCCTTTCATTGAATATGGTAAAGTTATGATATGAGAAATAGTTTTTGAGGACTTCTTCTTACTTGTATTAGTGCTAACTAAACCAATTACACCATCTGCAGCATGAGAACCTGAAGGAGTTGCAATTATTTGACCGGGACATGGTAAATCGGGAATTTTTTTGTTTAAAGTACCAAACTATGTATATACAAGGTCTAAGTACTGTGCTTGAGCAATGACCTGTTGTTCCATAACATCACCTCCCTTAGCCACATCTTTAGTAATATTTGGAAGCAATGATTTGATAAACCATTTCGCCAAAATATGATCCGGAATAAAAACTTTCACTAAACGTCTTCTACATCTCCATTCATGTAGGTGATCTGAAATGTATGTAGTCGTAGATTGTTTTAATGATGTTAAGAGTTTTGTGCCATTGTCGTATCGGACTAGCAATTGAAAGTGTGTTAAGAAATTTTTTGCTAATGCGTTGAAATTGTTGAATGAGCCATGTGGTAGTTCAATATACCATTTTGTAGCTAAGCCTATCAGTGTTCTCTGAAACAGTCTTAATCAAATGGAACCATCGATTAAAGAGTTGGATGTGCACCAGAGGTGGTAATTCGTGACATGGTTTGAGGGGTCCTCTCCTGATTTACCTTCAAACTTAGGAATATCACCAGGCAACTTATTCGGCATCGGCGGCCAATACGGAATATAATAAATCAGATCATTCGTTAGGTGTGACAAATCGGGTGAATTCAAAGTTGATATGAATGGTAACCGACGCTTAGGGTACTGCTGAGAAAATTGATAACCTTGTGGAACTATACCAGTACCAGGAGGAGGATATCCAGGATAACCTGGAATAGCCTGTGCATTTTGGATAGGAATGTCTCCTGGATAACCAAGGTTGGCCGGACCATACTGAGGTTGCGCTGGTATCTAATAAGTGTAACCAAGGTATGGTTGATGTTGGTATACTGGATTCTGTGCTACAGGTTCATATTTATACTGCCCTCGATATGGTTGATAAACAAACTGAGGTTGGATTATTACAATTGTACTTGTACCAGGTTGTCCTGTAGGCATCTGAACAGTAGTCTGAATTGTGGATCCAGGTTGAGGAGCAGTGACTTAAGGGATTTGTTGTGATACTTGAGGGGTTGTAGAAATAGGGGCCATAGAAATTCCAGGGATAGGTGTGGTAGGTTGAACAAAATTTGGTGCAGCAGCTTGAGGTGGAGTCCTAGGTGTACTCGGACTAGGCTGCTGAACATTACTACGTGCAGATACCTGTGGTATAACTTGAAGCGTAGGTTGGAAAGGTTGCTGGATTAGAATGTAACCAATTGGATAACCAAGTTTATTACAAGGTACTTGCACGTTAGGTGGAAAATTATGTTGATTCAAATATGGATTCCACACCATGTTTACTCCAGGATATAGAGCTCCCATTGAAGGTTGTGATGCATAAGATGGACCATAACCAGGTTGATAATTTGGAACGTAAGCTTGATAGTTGGCTGGATAATTTCCACTAAAATATTGAACTCCCTGAAACAATTGATGTTCCTGATAAAACTGCGGCCCTAAAGGAGGTTGTTTTCCTTGGAAAGATTGTTGCCCTGGCATAGGATATTGTCCTTGAAGAGGTTGCGGACCCGGAATAGAGTACTACGCTTGAGGTTGATATTGTCCTTGAGGTATGTACTGTCCTTGAAGTATGTACTCTCCTTGAGGTGTGTATTGTCCGTGAGGTGTGTATTGTCCGTGAGGTATGTATTGTAAATGAGGTGTGTACTTTCCTTGAGGTTGCCCCCGAGGCGGTAAATTACTTCCTTGAGGATGCTCCCTAGGTGGTAAATTACTACTTTGAGGATCATGGTTAGGAATGTTTCCAGACATCATGTAAACTTTTTCTGCGTTCAAATTTTCGGTATGTGATTCATTTGCACCAGGTGATTGTATAAGTTTTTTGGGAGAGGGAGCTGCTCCTGAGAAAGTACCAGAAAGCGACTCCGAACTGGTACCCCGGAGGAACAGACGGACCACCATAAAAATATGTTTCTAGCGATGCAGAAAACATGGATGACTCACCAGACATGTTGAATGAAGGTCTGTAATTACCTCTTGGTATGGCGTAAAAAGGAATTCGGGGTGGTGAATAGTTTAGACCAAAACTGTGTAGAAATTTGGTTAACTGAGAATACCAAGGATCCTGTTTGAAAGGGCTATGATAGTAAATCCATTCACTTGGCCTAAGATCTAAATATTCCTGATGTGAAGGAAGAATAACTTCTTCTTTTGTGTCAGTAATTTCTTCAATGCTAATGAGGCCAGGAGGAAGGTTCTCAGTGATGCGAAACTTTACTCTCGGTGAATGAGGACGACCAGGGGTTGGAGTGATGAAATCTGAAGCAGGCTCAGATGTAGCAAGTTCGGTTTCTGGTTCAGAAATCTCAGGCTCAGTAGCTGATAATTCACTAGTTTTGGAAGCAAGCTCAACTAGTTCATAAATTGATATTTTCCTTTGAGAACTTTCTGTTGTTTGAGGTTGATCTACTTTGTAATCAGGATGTATAATTACTGATGTTTCCTCTTTTTCAGTTGATCCAGTCCCTGATGGTTTTCCTTTCTCAAATTTAAGCTTTTCTAATTGGCTTGGTGTGTACTCGGGGGGTTTCCCCTGCATTCTATGTGATTGTCTTGGTAATTCAGCCACGATTAAAAATTTAACACACGAAATCAAAGTCTCTAAGGAAACAATCAAATTGATCACACACCTACAAAATTTAAGAGAGAAATCCACACACAAACAATATGTTCCCACACTAAAAACACTAGTTGGTGATGAAATCCAACGTCGTAGAATTCTAATGTGGAAATGGTGGTTGGAACAGTTACCCCAACAACCTGCTTAATGAAACAGTCTGGTGCAAGTCTCTCCACTTATGCCATCTCTAAGGGAAGAGTACCCTCTGGAAATTCCAAGTGATTCTAGTCGACGTCTGTTCCAGGTATAGTGGGACCTTCCCTCCATTGTCACCTTGGGAAAAAATCCTAAAATTTATAGTCACTAAGGTCACCAACGGGAAAAAATGTACCTGGGGGAACAGTCTACGATCCGATATACACACAAGGGTAGAGTAACAAGCTCAATCCCCTTGAAGGCTCCTTGATATAATCCAAGGTTTACCAACAAGTGACCCCAGGCTCCTCGACAATGTTCTATCTGAGGTTTACCATTTTTAGTATGTGCACATCTGTTATCTTTTCCAATGAGATATGTACGATTACCTCACTGGTTGCGACATGATCTCTTGCTTGACTCTTTTAAGAAGAGCTTCCCAGAGCACAAATGCTACAATTGGATTTTCCTACCGCAAGATTGCTACTTGTTTGTTTGAACTATCTTGGAATGTTAATTACAACCTATTCCAAGACACTAGCCTAAGATATGTTGGTGGAAAGAGACCTAGAAAATATAAAATATCAAGATTTATTTTATTAAAGCGTTGTTTTTAATTTGGCTATTGCTTAAGACAGAAGGTATGGAGGTGAAACTTCAATGATGTTTGTGACCCGACTCAAAAATACGCTAAATGCATCTAAATGAGAATTGCAACTCCTTTCTTTTCAATGAATCTTATTTAAGGGAAAGATTAAGAGATTTAACAGCTTTCAAAGGACCAATTCTTTCATTCATAAACAAAATATTTGAAAAGAAGACGATTTCTTTGAGAACTCAATTTCACAAAAATGATCAATGACTCGGTTGAAATGAAATTCCTTTTTCAATCAGATCAGAAACTACAAATCATTAAACAAACTATTTCCAAAAAGAAAACAATATCTAAAAACTCTAAAAACATAAATTTTAAAATCAAAGAAACATCTAATTTTGAAGTCTATCTAAAAGTTTGAGGACATTTTCTCCTAGTTTGTGATCGAACCAAGAAAATTTTCTACTTATCTCAGCATAAATGAAAACATCCAAAAAATGCTTTGGTGTGAAAATCAAGCTTTAGTAAGCTAAAAATCTCTTCCAAATTTGCAAATGAAAACATAATCAATTTTCATAAAAGTACCAGTAAGCTAAGGTATATGAAGGTATCTTGTATGGAGCAAAAAAAAAGTAGGGCAAACACTCACTCATAAAATGCAAATCATATCAAAAATCACACAAACGCAAAAATTTCTGAAAAGAAATTCACACATAAGATTTGACAGCTAAGGTAGACTGGGGAAAACACAAAGAATCAGGTAATCTAGCTCCTAAAAAGAGAATTTTATTTTTTCAAAAATTCTCCACAAGTCCGCAGTTTCCAATGGAGAACAAAGCGGTACCACACTGTTCTGAACTAAAAGCTGCGGAGGCTACCGCACTGTGTTCAAATTAAAACTGCCGAGGTAAGGAAAAGTACAGAAAAAACAAATATTCAGCTTTTATTTTCAGGGATTCTTAAAAGTTATCTACCCAACCCAATCTCAGACAAATCAAAATCAGAAAACTCTCAAAATTCAAACCGAAAAATAAAAAGGAAAACTAAGTTCTAATCCCGAATGGAGTCACCATTTTGTTATGCGGATTAATCCATCTTGCGGACAAGATCGATCTCCCTAGTATTCTACGAATAGCTAGAAACAAACATCCACTTGTAAATCATTTTCTCTAGATTATTTTCAATTCAGAATTATTATAAACAAAGAAAGAGGACATGCCCCTACCTTGAAATCCAACATTCGATGCAGTATTTTATCCAGTCGCTCCAAAGAGGCTTCTCCAGTAAGTAGAACCTACAATCAAAGACAGAAAAAATAATAAAAGCACCTGCAACATATAATAATTAAGAAAAGATAATCCAACTTAGTGATCAAGGAGTCTAAGTATTGTTATTATTCAACAAGCACAAGAACAACTCAATGAGAAAAAGAGATCCATATGTATTATCTTGAATGAAAAAATTAACTTTACAACCTGATGCCTTGATGGTGTACAAGTTTCTCCCAGGGTCCTGAACAATCTTTCCTCCTTCAGTTTGACAAGCCTTCCTCTCTAAATACTAGCATGGAGTTATGGACATAAGGGTGTGATCATTCTCATGCCAACAACAACTAGTGTAGAGAGTATGCACTCTTGGGAATTTCTTCAGCAACTAACATGTATGTCTATTATGTGTGTAGAATCTACCATTTAGGTTGAAACATGAGCTCAATTTATAGGGAAATGGAGGTAGTTTCAGTTCCATGAAGAGGGGGATGGATTCCTCTTATGAAGGGATTTGAGCTCCATGGACCAAGGGATAAGCTCCATGAGTGGAGGGATAAAGCTCGAAATGAACGCGCCTCTAGAAGCTTCCAGTTGGGAGAATATTTGACTAGTTGGGCTTCTAGAATTTACTTTTTCCTTTATTTGACTTTTTACGGGGGTCCGCAGGTTTTAGTAGCAGAAAGTGTAGGAGATGTCATAGGCCATAGAACAAGTATTCACGAACCAGAAAAGGCTAGAAAAAGTGTGGAGGTAGACTTTTAAGGGTTTTAATGAGCTTTTCTCCAACTCCAAGACTTGGTTTAGGAATATTAGGGTTTTTGACTTCTAAGGGAGCACAATATAGGTAGTGATCGACCTATATGGATATTCAAATGTCATGGTAAAAAAATAACGTGTAATAGTCTTTCACAAGAAGAAAGAACGTATGTAATTAGAGAAGCACATACTTCTCTCATTTATGGTCATTTTGGTGTAGGAAAAATAGTAGCTCAGTTGCAACATTGTTTTTATTGCCCTCGAATGAATGAAATTGTGTCTAAATATGTAAAGGGATGTGTCATATGTGTTATTAGCAATCCAAATAACATAAAATTAGGTGTGTACATTCCTCGGACCTTTTCTTCCATGGGAAAGTGTGTCTATGAATTTTGTAGGGGGCTTACCTATATCTAGAAAAGAGCATGATTACTTGTACGTGATACTCCATAGACTTAGAAAAATGTGTATTTTGATGCCCTGAAAGAAGTAGGTAATAGGGTAGGTAATAGGGGATAATATTGCATACAATGGTCTTTTAGAATGTTTGGGTTAATTTGTGTTTCCCACATCCATTATATATCATCAAGGCTCTTTATTCCTTGGATATTTTTGGTCAAATTTTTGGGGGTTAATGGAAACCAAGGTTCATAGAAGTAACATTTTTCATTCACAAACTGATGGACATATAGGAATATTCAATAGGAAATTTATACATATACTTCGATGATATTGTAGTAGGCATCCTAAACTTTGGTATGAGAAATTTCATTATGTAAAATATGTGTATAATTGTTCCATTCGTTCTTGTGCACAAAGCTCTCCTTTTGAGATAAGTTTTGGATATTTGCCTAGGTCTTCTATAGACTTCACTTTTGGGAAATATTCTTTGGTAGATGGACATAACAATGCAGATAAAGCCATGAAGTTCATTCAAAAAATATAATTAGTTCATCAAGTTGTACAGGAACAATTTGAAAAGATACAAGCCAAGTATAAGGCTAAGAATGACAAGCATCGGGTTGATTTTCATTCTGAAGTTAGTGATCAATTTTGTTTATATATCAGCAAAAAACTAAATGAATGTTGAGGTAAAAAACTAAAACCAATTAGGTATGGTCCATTTAAAATTTTGGGAAAGATTGGTGAAAATTATTTCCAGTTAGATTTACCTCCATAAATGTAGATTTATTCATTGGTGAATGTTGCAAACTTGAAACTATATGACCCTCCTATAACTAGGCATCAAGGTGATAATGTTTCAATTCCTTTAGTTAATGATTTTTCTCCTAAATATCTTGATAACTTTCATGAAGATGTTATTATTGAAAAAAGGATTAAAACTTTGTGAAGAGTTGATGTGGAATATCTTCATGTGGGTCAAAAATGAATGCAAATAAGAAAAGTATACACACTCACATGATGACATTTGGCATGTTTATAAGATGGCATGGAACACTCACAAGTTGACATGGCACCACATGGGAAAACTAGAATTTTCCATGTGGACCAACCAACAATTTCCACATGGCATGACATGGGCCAACTAGAAGTTGCCATGTGGGCCAACCAACAATCCCCACATGGAACCACTCGATCCAATAGGTGAGAATAATAAATATTTAAGAAATGTTCAAGAAAATACCAAAGTTTGTGGTAACGTGATATCATATCACATAAAAGGTGTGATATCACATAAAAGGTGCAACCAAGAGGAGTTAAACCTTTTACCTCCTCTAAATATATCCAAACAACTTACCGCTACCTCAAAACACGGACATATGGGGATGTGGACAGATATATTTTTAAATGGTGGTTGAAAAATATTATTTTTAGAAAAATAATCCCATAATTGATGTAATGGAAAGAGTTGAAATCATAACCTTGCCAATGTAACCCACACACCTTACCATAGCACCACTACATTTTCATATCTAGAATTAAATCTAGAATTATTTTAAAGGTTCAATTTTGCAGCAGTTTGGAGAAAAAAAAGGCTATAAATAATTTTTATTTATGGAAAGTGGTCAGGGAGAGTGCTCCAATAGTTCCATACTCTTCCTAGAAGAGTATTAAAAACATTTTATTTGCAATTTTGAGATATTTTTGATGTAAAAATCATTTTAATGTTTATTTTCTTTTCTTTTATTTTTTTAGTTTTTTACTAGAGAGCGGGGAGAGTATTTCAGTAATGCTATAGTTTCCAAAAATAATCTTAAAAATATTTCCATTCTAGGTTTAAGATCCTTTTGATGTAAGAAGGAATTTTGATGTATTTTTTGCATATTTTTAATGAATCAGATGTTTATTTGAAGCAAACCCAGAGACATAGTCTAAGAGGGGTGAACATCATTAACAACTTGTTATTATTTTTCTTTCTTATTGTCATTATTTTGTAATTATATATTTTAAATGTTCATTAAATTTTATTCATTTCACTTAATTGATAAAGTTACATACAAAGGATATTTAAGCATTTAATTTTAGATTAGGTGAAGCATTGACCTAAAAATTGATCACAAAATCTTCAATCATTTCTACACTCAAAGAGATCTAAATGTTAGGCAGTGACAATGAAGTGAATTCATGAGTGAGTATGATTTTGGAATTTTGTACATCAATAAAAAGGTGAATGTGGTGTCTAGTGCCCTAAGCATAAGACGAGAAATATTCTCCCTGGAGCCCTCAAAAGTCAAATTGAGGGAGAAAGTGATGGGACATCTCCTTGTACATAGCTAGAATCAAAGTTTGAGGTGATATTATTAGGTTAAGATTGAATTAGTGAATGAGTCAAAGTTGTTCAGTCAAGAATGGTGATTTTTGAGTTAATGGTTTTGGTATCTCATGGTATTAAACCCATGGATTACATATAATGAAAACTTTAAAATATTGGGGATACTCCATTGTAATGTGTCTAAAGGTGAGAGTTGAAGACTTACTTGGTTGGCTTGGATAGGTTCGGTAAAGGGAATAATATATATATATATATATATATTGGATGCATTTTCCTGGTTTGAGTTTTCTAAGATAAATCACATGTATTTATGTGGGAGTTTTTTTATGTTATTGATATTATTATTTTTGCGATATTATTAATTCTTTCATTTGGTGTCAGTGCAAGGTTAAGTTTGACTTTATAAGGATTTAGAGTGGTCTAATGTCATTGTTATACAAGATAATTAAGGAAAATGGAGTGTCCCATGACATAAATGTCAAATTATAAAGCTAGAGTTTCAATGGAAGAAAACTTGAGTATGAAAAAAATAGTGGTAGGAGCCAGAACTAGAGATTGAGGTCAAGTTGGAATTTTCTACAACTAAGGTTTTGGAAACACGAGGAGAACATTAGTTGTGTGAAGGTGAGAGGATGGTGGTATAAGTGTGTGATAGAAAAATAATTTAAAAAGGATGTTTTAATGAAGTTGAAAATTTTTAACAACATGTAAATGGGCATATGACTATAGGTCTTCGTTAGGCATGTATATCATTGGTAAATTGTCAATAAAATCAAATAGGATGTGAATGTGGGATTCCTAGATACCCTGGTTATAGACTCTGAGGAGATTAGGGATTGGATATGAGAGATGAAGGCTCATTTGGCATGTTTGTATAGATTTGGTTAAAGGAAACCTCAATTCAAGTTTAAAAGGTGGGATTTTAGATTAAACTTGACTGAATGAAAGAATCAAGGATTTATGTCAACAATAGGTGGTTTCTAGGCCCATGGTTTTGATAGATTGTAGATTACATGTAATGAAGCCTTTAAAAGGATAGGGGATACTCCAATGTAATGGGACCCAATGTGAGTAGTGAAATATCACTTGGATGACTTGGTCAATTTTGGTCAAGGATAATAATATATTTATTTGCTAGTTATTCCTTGTTTGGGTTTCCCGTGATAAATCCCTTGTGAATTATGTGTGCATATTGTTACGTTATTATTAATATTATTTCTCTCACATTATTATTTATATAATATATGTCCTTGAAGTGGATGGGTTGTTGAGATTTCAAGGAAGGATGTATATCCATAAAGAAGGAGATATATGAATCATTTTCCTCGAGGAATCCCATAGAAGACTATATGTGCATCCTAGTGTGAAGAATGTGTATGAAAATATGAAGAATATTTTCTATTAGGCATGTATGAACTTTGAAGCAAACCTATTTGTTTCTAAATGTCTTAAATGTCATTAATTGAAGGTTGATCACTCCCAACCAGAAAAACTCCTAAAACTACATGGCATTCCTATGTTCAAATTGGAAAGCATTTATATGGATATTGTTGTGGGTTTTCCACACACATCACAAAGGCACAATGCCATTTTCGTATATTTACTAAGTCGACTAAAATTTCATGTTTCATTCCAACTACAAACACATATGATGTTATTGATGTGGTGCATATGTTCATAACTGAAAGTATCCATTTACACAAGTTACCGAAGAAGATCATTTCAAGTAAAGACTCTTAGTTTATGGCATGATTTTAGGGAATTTATATTCAATGATAGGGGAAAAGTTGAACTTGTGCACATAGTATCATATTTGAAATGGATAGGAAAATAAAAAGAATGATAGTTTATGGAAGACATGCTTATGTTGTATGCTTTGAAAAAACAAACCCATTAGAAGAAGTACCTACCTTTGATGGAGGTTGCTTATAATAATAATCACCACAGTTCAATCAAGATACATCATTTTCAAGATTTATATGAAATTTTATGCAAGGCACCATTAAGTTGGGAAATATTAGAGGGTTGAGTGATAATAGGGATAGAATTGATTCAAGAAATGAGGAGCAAGTGATTCAGATTAGACAATATTTAAAGTATGTATGGAACATAACGAAGAGCTATGTTTACGCACATAGGATTAACCAAAGGTATGAAGTAAGAGAGTAGGTATTTATTTGATGGGTATGTGTTATATTATTTCCACTACTAGTTTCATGTGTTTTTACGTTGCGTCAAGAATAGCAGGGGTTAGCAGTATCCCCCTTGCACGGGGTCTGGTACAGCGCCCCGGGAAAAAAAAATATGCGGTCCTAATGATATTGGGTAGACCTACCCATTGGTTTTATGCATTATTTTGGGAATGGAAGTTATTTCCCATGGTATTTTATGGATACGATCACGGGAACTATCGTTATGTTCTAATCCAAGTTTAATGGATTGGAGTTTATAAATGCTTCGACATGTACATAATATATTGTAACATTGAAAGGAATATAATGAAAAATAAATCTAATTTTCCTGTTTTTGGTTCCATGAGAAAAACTTTGTGTGTATTTTTTAAGTTCTTGCCATTATATATTTTATGTTTTTTAAGGATTATCTTGGATGCAATTTCTATACAGGGTTATAACACACATTATTTCTATTAGGCCTAATGAGAGTACAATTTGTTCTGGAAAGGGAACGAATTTGTCACCTTGATTTATAAGGCCATTTAAATTCGAGAAAGAATTGGACCAGTTGTTTGTGGTATTGTATTTCCATCCCACTTGCATAAAACTCATCATGTTTTTCATGTATCTATATTACAACATTATGTTGATAAATATCACAAACTAAATTGGAAAATTACAAGTATCATATGCATGACTGATTATGTTTGAACCATTACGTGTATTGAATTGTAGGGTTTCGTGGATCAAATGTTGTTTTCTCGAATAGGTTAAGGTCCAATGGGACAAGTAACCTAGAATCTACTACCTAAGAGGACATAGAGACCGTACATCAATAAAATCGCTCACTTTTTGTTACCATAACTTTATTAGAATGTTTCTAAAAGAGTGGGTATATGTAACACCCCATTTGGACCTAGGAAACTATATTTACTTATGTCCTACTTGTACTTTCATTATGTATTATGTTAATTTTGTAAACCCAACTACATATTTAATTACTTCCTAACATATTAGATCTATTTAATAAGAGCATGGCTAAGACTTTAATACCAATCCCATACACATGCACACATTATATTTTCCCTTCAAAATCTATTATTTCATTAATTAAAGTATGTAGCATACAAGATCTCCCTTCGTAGGATAATGGCCCTCTAAGAAATAATACAAATACAACAATAAACATGGAAATGATATATTTGACAAAACTCTTGATCTATACTTTAGTCTAATGGTTGATATGAATCCTTCCCTCTCTTCCCCTTGAACTCTTTCTTAAACCCTACACATTTGGATGAATTTCCTTCCTCTCCTAATCACTAAGATCTCACTATCTCACTATGTCTTGTGCTCAAGATGTGTCTTATCCTTTAGATTAGCCTTCCTTTTATAAGTTTGAGTTATGATCGAATCCACAACCCTAATCTCCAAAGTGATTGACAATTGAGATTAGATTTCAACATTACTTTAGATCAATAGTTGAGATTCATCTAATTTACTAATGCAAATAACATTTTCATTTCATTAAATTAACTCTCTTTATCTTATTAAAGTCAATTATTTTAACTCATTAAAGTAATTTGCAATGTTAAAGATCAATTAGGTGAGATCCACATGCCTAGATACTTAGGCCCATGCGAAAGTGCCTACCCAAGTTACTCCCATCAACACTTCCTCTTAGAAAGGAAGGTACTTTCTTGAAGAACCACCTCGAGCTAGTTGTACCTCTAGCCCTTACACAATGTCTTATACATCATTGTTTTCCACGTATTTCCTCTAAACCTCTTATATTGTTTATTTTTCAATTATTTTAGTCATTAGTTCCCTCTATTTCTAAAACTTGTTCATATGTATGCTCTCTCTAAATGTGATCCTAGGAACCTCCACATTCTCCTGAGCATCCCTCAATGTATGATCAAACCACTTGGGTCTCTTAAAAAAAATAGAAGGATTTATTGAATCCTCCCTACCTAAAGGTTTACTACCTAAATTATAATCCTCTATCTTCTACTCCCCCTTTGAATCCTCCTGATCCTTGTCCTTTTCCACTACTAGTGGAAATTCATGAGACTTCCTAGATGCCAATTTATTCAAAAACTTAACTTTCCTACTCACAATTTTCTTCCTCTACACTAGTATGAATACCCTGTAATATTTTGAGGTATCTCTATACCCAAAAGATGTGTCCTTCTATCTTGAATGCTCCGGCTTCATCCTCTTCTCCAAAAAAACATGGATGTGTACTAGACAACCAAAGATCCTCAAGTGCCCTATTTATGGATTAACCCATGTGAATTCATCCATGATTATTATCACCCAATATCCTCGCCGGACTCAGCTTTGCATATAAACTAAAATGCTACATGCCTATGCTAAAATAAACATAGGTATCTCTTGGTCATGTAGCATAGCCTTGGCAAAACCCATAATAGATTTATTCTCTCTCTACAATTCAATTTTGTTCAGGTTTGTGTTATCACACCCAAAATTTTCAAAAAGTAACTTGAAGTGTATCAAGTTTGTAACTAGATTGTTTAGGAGTATATTATCAAGAAATGATAATTTTTATGATATTGTATAAGTTTTAGGATTGCTTTAAGTTGTTAAGGGATGTATTCAAGTCATGTCAAAATGGAAAATCTGAATTAGATACTTTAATAAACCAAATGTGTCAAATTTGGCCACCTGTCGGAATTTTCCTGAGTCCGCAACATTGTTAGTACAAAACTATCAGATTTCGCTGCGGAAACACCTAGTAATTTTGTAGCTAATCTGACACTTGTTTAACTAAATTCGCTACGAAATTGTGTTTTCCTACAATGGTTTTTTGCAAAATGATGACTTGTCAAACTTTAAATGTTTCGAGGTCATGGTGTCAGAATAGGGTCATCATTGAAAGTTTTAGGCACTTTGGGCATCAATTACAATTTTCTTACTTAATCTCATCCCATTTTTCCTAATTTTCCCCTCATTCCTCACACTTTCTCTTTCATTCTTGTAATTTGCTACTCCAACAACTCGTTGGAATTGTTCTTCTTCTAGAAATCTACTGTCATACTAGCCCCCTATTTCCATAAACAGCTTGTTGTCATCACTTCTTCACTGAACAGGTGTGAGTATCTAAAGAAGGCCACTGCTACAAAACAAAGGAAATGGCTACGCCAAAAAGTATAAATAAAGGAGTTTTACCATTCAGGTACGAGCCTATAAGCCTGAAATTAATTATTGAGGATCCCAATTCTACAGAGGCTTTCACAAGAGCAGGTTGCGTGCAGTTTTGTCAAAGATTATATGGTCATCATAGAAAGGTTTCACAAGACTTCGCACTAAACTTTAAGGGAACTTCTACGAAGGTTGGTATTCTCCATGGCCAATTTCACCTGATAATATTTCTCAAGAAACAAGAATCCCTAGGACAGGACAAGAATGGTTTAAAGCCACGAAGTTTGATTTAAAAATTTGTGATTATTATATGAAACCTGAACATGTAGGGATAAACATGACTAAAGGGATTCCTAGAACTTGTCTCAAATATAATTATTCTAAGTTACTGATTGTGGTACAGAAATAATGTACCTGTGAGGGTAGATTTCATCCAATCTACATGTATCATTTCAATTTGCTGCTTCATTTTATAGCAAAAAGGCTAATGGATATCCCTTACTACCTTTTTAGAAGTCTTGTAAAAATGGCAGATAAGGTGCAAGGTAGACCTGAAAGAAGTGAAACTTCCATCTTTCACCATGGATTGATCAAATTACTAGTGCTGGAATAATTGAATAAACTAAACAGAGACTCGGCAACCTTTTTGTTTATGAGAGGATATGAAATAGATGTTTTAAATCCAAGGAAAAAATATAAATCCAAGACTCTTACTCCTAGACAAGAAATGGATACCATTGCAGAGACAAGTGATCATCAAGATGTTTTGCAGACTTTAGCTAATATCGTGGAGATAGAAACGAAATTCATTCAAGAATCAGCACTTCATCCAACAACTAGCAAGCATGTTACAGAGTCTGCTACAATCAGCAAGTCTAAAACTGCTGCAAAAAGGTCTAAAAGAGGCACAAAGAAATTCACTGGAGGTAAAGGTAGGCTTGAAGATATTTTGCAGGCTATAGACATTGCAGAAACCCCTGTAGTGAAATAATTTGAGGTAGAAGGATCGAAGGTTAAAAGGAAGGGTCTTACTACCAAGAAATTATACTTTTCAACTGAAGATTCAAGTTTTCTATTTAAACCTAGAAAATTTTTCACTAGATCACAGATTGCTGAGATGACTAAAAATGACAGTAAGCAGCAGAGGAAAGATAAAGGAAAAGGGGCAGTAATGGAAGAAATCATAGTTATATATCCTTCTTAGACAGACATTACTAAAATAAAGGAAGGTAAATCCAAAAGGAATATTCAGAAGAAGTCTGAGGTAGACTTTCTAAAATAACAACTCAAAGATAAAGAAGAAATTTTCAAATAGAGAAAGGGAAAAGAAAAAGTCACAGAGAAAACTGAAAAAGAGATTCTTAAATATCAGTTAAAAGAGACTAAAGAAGATCTAGTTGAAACAAATATGGAGCTGGAAATATAGAAACAAGATATACAGTTGATAGATGAGGTGGAAAAGAAAGTGATTGATCAAGTTACTCACTTTGAAAAAACTATTGGAAAGGCCAAAAATCTGCTTAAGAGATCACAACCTCTACGCATCATGATGAAACACACAAGGCAGAGAAATTTATGGTTACAAGCAGAAAGGAAGGGTCTTCAGAAACAAGTCAAATAATTGAAAGAAAATATGGAGATAATGAAGACAGAATTAGAGAAGAAAGGATTGGAAAGAAAGGTTATAGAAGAGACTATTGATGTTACTCAAGAAGGATCTATTGATAAATGAGAAGGTAACAATAGATAAAAGATCATTTTTGTCTTATACCAACATATTTCACATTCAGGTATACTCATGGACCTTTCTTAGGCTTAAATTCTAAATTCTTCCAAATCTAAGGAAAACTAGGCAATTCCGTAGTGTGTCCTAGGCTTGAAGCCCAGTTTTTGCTGCGGAATTTCTGAAGATATCCTTTTGGTTTTAAGCCACTTTAATTGACCTAGTCAAGGGACTTTAAAGTTTAAATTTTAATGTTTTTGATCACTTAACATCCTCCAATGGTCAAAATTGGTAGAGGTACATCACATATGACCTAATTGTTTTTGCTACAGAATTTCACTACGAAAGTAGCTTAAAACTTTGTTTTTACAGTGAGGTCAGTTTTTGGAAATATATGAAGGGTAAATAAATTTTTCAAAGTTGTTCCCCATGGGAAATGCCAAAGAGTATTAGAGCAGTGTTAAAGAATATCAGAACAGAATATTGTTGAATGGAAACATTTTTTCATGAATATGGTTTGGAAATGTCAGCTCACTATGTTGCCATATCATCAACGTAACAACTTCTTAGCAGTAGGCAGAGAAGTTTCATGAAGACAGTAAGGGTATTAATATTTTGATTGTGTTCAGTATGGTTGAAGGAAATGATTCCTTTCGAGGAAGTTGGATCATCTTTAGATTAAAATGTAATAAGTAGGTGTTTGAGTTATGTTAGGACTCTAACTCCTTATTTAGTAGGTGTCAGTTTCTAGTTATAAATATCTAGTTTGTGGTTAGATTAGGAGGTAGGAAAAGAATTTAATGATCTACCCATTTGGCAGATTGTATGTAAAGGCTAGATGCTTATAAGTAAACAGTACTTCGATGTATGAAGGGTTGGGAAGATGCTATTGCTGACTTCCACTATTGGAAAGAGTTTCTGATCAGTAATGGAGAATGACTACTAGTTTCATCCTTCACCTGAGATTCATTTGATGTTTTTATGAACATTGTCCTATGTATATTATTACTTTCTGTCAATATACTAATTTTTTATTACTCAGAATTCCTGCTTTGCATGCTCTAACTTCCTTTCAAGCATTAAACTATTGGATATCTTTCTCAATGTCCTGATTTCAGTATCTTAATGTTCATTACTCAGAATTCATGTATCTCATGATTTGACTTCCTTTGAACATTTATATATTAAGTAAACCCTTTGTGTGTGTATTCTACTTTCATTTAAATATCTACATGTCTTAGCTTCCACAAGGAGAGCCTTTGTTATTGAGATTCCTGTCATTGACTCCATAGCCTAATGGTAGCAAGCCTTTAATATCTTTTCAACTTGCAAACATACAAACCAAGACACAAATCATAGAGTTAGCCATCTAGTACTATCATTATTTAATATTATAAAACCCCCCTTGAGATAGCCCTCTCAAACTGAAGAGTCTAAGCTTCAGTTAGAAGTGATTTGAAAGAGTTACTCCAAGTTAACCATTGAAGCAGCCCAACAGGATTCAATTTGGTGATAACATTTTGGTGCATCTACCGGGAGATTGAAGACTAATTTCCCGAAGTTTATGTGCAAAATAGTGAAGCTGAACTCTTGGAGGTAGCAGGAGCTTAGAAATTTTTGAGGCTGCAGAACTACATTGGCAACTCCATCGTTGAAAAATTCAAAATTTCACAGATTCATTGTGATTCCACTAGACTTATGAAGAACTCAGATTTTTCCATTCTTGTTTCGAGGTATGAATGTGTATATTTTTTAGGA
Organism: Pinus albicaulis; assembly: GCA_034641835.2. NCBI lineage: Eukaryota > Viridiplantae > Streptophyta > Pinopsida > Pinales > Pinaceae > Pinus > Pinus albicaulis. The sequence goes on along the minus strand of CM076576.1, from coordinate 706,160,262 downwards.
ATTTATGGTTTCCCAAATCCTTTTCACAAGGGTGCATATTTTTTAAAGAATGGTCCAAAATTTAATGGAGAACATTTGAGTTTGACTTTGAAGCATATATCAGATTTCTATGACTTTACTGAGCTTCTTAGAGTCAAACATGAAGATTTTTTTTCATATTATTCTATGATTCATTTAAAGGGAAATGTAAAAATTGGATTGAAAGTTTTCCTGTCAGATCTATTAAGTCATTTGCAGACTTTTTGCTTATTTTTTTGGAATAATGGATAGAGAGATCAGAGTTGGTGGCAGACTCTCCTTCCATTCAAGGTTTTAAACAATGGAATGATGATCACACTAATGAAGAAGTGGATGAAAATTTTTCTTTGTCCTTGTCTTCTTATGTAAAGTCATTTGAGTGCAAGCCAGAAGATAAGATTAAATTTTTGGATGAATTTGCTAAGAACATTGAGAAAGACATCAAATTTTTAGAAGATCATATTCAATCCTATAGTCTTCATGATCAAGATCAGTTTTTTCAAAAACAATTCATACCAGAACACAAAGAAAGGGTGTTGCTACATTTCTCTTTTGAGATTGAAGAAGAAAACCTTGTTCTTGAAAATTAGTTTGAAAATCAATTTGATAGCACACAACTGAAATATTTTGTTGCTAAAGAAAGCATATATGAGATGTCTAAAATTGCAAAATGCCTTGAGGATTATCAAACAACCTATGTCTTCTATGATCCTATAGCTGACTACATGGAAGAGTTCTACAGTCCAAATTTCCAGTTATATTTTCATTATGAAAATCAGATCAATTTTATGTTGCCTTGGTCATTTCAGTATCCAGCTTACTTCTGGTTCAAGTGCAGTCAAGGGGTTCAAGTGTCAGATCAGTTCATTGACTAGCTTTATTGGAAGTTTCATGTTGCTTGAATCAAACATGAAGATTGCAGTTCTTAGGGTAGGTAGGAGTGTGTGTGAATAAGCTCAAGAAGACTGAGCATCTCTTCAGTATGTACAAATTTGGTTTTTCAACAGTAATTATCAAGCTTGAGCCCAAGGTCAAGGCCATAAGAGTCTGAAAGAAAGCTTGGAAAATTTCAGAGTTTTTATTTCCAAGAATATGGATAGCACTGGACTTATAGGTTCTTTGGTGTATCACAAAGGCACACCATCCCAAGTGGAGCCACTGTTATCACACCCAAAATTTTCAAAAAATAACTTGAAGTGTGTCAAGTTTGTAACTAGATTGGTTAGGAGTATAGTATCATGAAATGATAAGTTTTATGATATTGTATAAGTTTTTAGGATTGCTTTAAGTTGTTAGGGGATGTATTCAAGTCATGTCAAAAGGGAAAATCTAAATTAGATACTTTAATAAACCAAATGTGTCAAATTTGGCCACATGCTGGAATTTTCCTAAGTCCGCAACGTTTTTTGTACAAAACTAACAGATTTCGCTGCAGAAACACCTAGTAATTCCATAGCGAATCTGACACTTGTTTAACTAAATTCGCTACGAAATCATGTTTTCCTGTAATGTATTTTTGTAAAATGATGACTTGTCAAACTTTGAGTGTTTTGAGGTCATGCTATCAGAATAGGGTCATCATTGAAATTTTTAGGCACGTTTGGGCATCAATTACCATTTTCTTAATGAATCTCATCTCTTTTTTCCTAATTTACCCCTCATTCCTCATGCTTTCTCTTTCATTCTTATAATTTGCCACTCAAACAGTTCACCAGCATTGTTCTTCTTCTAGAAATCTACTGTCATACTAGCCCCCTATTACCATAAACAATTTGATGTCATCACTTATTCATTGAACAGGTGTGTGTATCTAAAGAAGGACACTGCTACAAAACAAAGGAAATGGCTACACCAAAAAGGACAAATAAAGGAGGTTTACCATTCAGGTATGATCCTATAAGCCCAAAATTAATTAAGGAGGATCCCAATTCTGCAGAGGCTTTCACAAGAGAAGGTTGCATGCAGTTTTGTCAAAGATTGCAGGGTCATCATAGACAAGTTTCACAAGACTTCGTACTAAAATTCAAGGGAACTTCTACGAAGGTTGGTATTCTCCATGTGCCAATTTCACCTGATAGTATTTCTCAAGCAATAGGAATCCCCAGGACAGGAGAAAAATGGCTTAAAGCTAGGAAGTTTGATTTAAAAATTTGTGATGATTCTCTGAAACCTAAACATGTAGGGATAAATATGACTGGAGGGATTCCTATAAATTGTCTCAAAGATAATTATTCTAATTTACTGATGGTGATACAGAAATACTTTACCTGCGAGGGTAGATTTCATACAATCTACATGTATCATTTCAAGTTGCTACTTCATTTTATAGGAAAGAAGCTAATGGATATCCCTTACTACCTTTTTATAAGTCTTGTAAAAATGGAAGATAAGGTGCAAGGTAGACACAAAAGAAGTGGAACCTCCATCTTTCACCATGGATTGATCAAACTACTAGTGCTGGAAGAATTGAATAAACTAAACAGAGACTAGGCAACCTTTTTGTTTATGAGCGGATATGAAATAGATGTTTTAACTCCAAGGAAAACTTCTAAATCCTATACTCTTACTCCTAGACAAGAAATGGATACCATTGCAGAGACAGAAGGTTTGCAGAATTCAGCTGATATCATGGAGATAGAAACGGAATTCATTCAAGAATCAGCACTTCATCCAACAACTAGCAAGCATGTTATAGAGTCTGCTACAATCAACAAGTCTAAACCTATTGCAAAAGGGTCTAAAAGAGGCACAAAGAAATTCACTGGAGGTAAAGGTAGGCTTGAAGATATTTTGCAGGCTATAGACATTGCAAAGACCCCTATAGTGAAAGCAGTTGAGGTAGAAGGATCCAAGGTAAGGAAGGGACTTACTGCCAAGAAATTAGACTTTTCAACTGAAGATTCAGGTTTTCTATTTAAACCTAGAAAACTTTTCACTGGATCACAGATTGCTGAGATGACTAAAAATGACAGTAAGGAGCAGAGGAAAGATAAAGGAAAAGGGGTAGTAGTGGAAGAAATCATATTTGTATCTCCTTTTGAGACATACATTACTAAAATAAAGGAAGGTAAATCCAAAAGGAAGATTTAGAAGGAGTCTGAAGTATAATTTCCAAAAGAATAGCTCAAAGATAAAGAATAAATTGTCAAACATAGAAAGGGAACAAAAAAAGTCACAGAGAAAACTGAAAAAGAGCTTCTTAAAGATCAGTTAAAAGAGACTAAAGAAGAGTTGGTTGAAACAAAGATGGAGATGGAAATATGCAAACAAGATAGACAATTGATAGATGAGGTGGAAAAGAAAGTGACTGATCAAGTTACTCACTTTGAAAAAACTATTTAAAAGGCCAAAAATATGCTTAAGAGATCACAACCTCTGCGCATCATGATGAAACACACAAGGAAGAGAAACTTATGGTTATAAGCATAAGGGAAGAGTCTTCAAAAACAAGTCAAAGAATTGAAAGAAAATATGGAGATAATGAAGACATAACTAGAGAAGAAATGTTTAGAAATAAAGGTTATAGAAGAGACTACTGAAGTTATGAAGACAGAATTAGAGAAGAAAGGTTTGGAAAAAAAGGTTATAGAAGAGACTACTGAAGTTACTTAAGAAGAATTTGCTGATAAATGAGAAAGTAACAGTAGATAACAGATACTTTTTGTCTTATACCATCATATTTCACATTCAAGTATACTCATGGACCTTTCTTAGGCTTAAATTCTAAATTTTTCCAAATCTATGGAAAACTAGGCAGTTCCGCAGCGTGTCCTAGGCTTGAAGCCTAGTTTTTGTTGCGGAATTTCTGAAGATATCTTTTTGGTTTTAAGCCACTTTAATTGACCTGTTCAAGGGACTTTAAAGTTTTTATTTTAATTTTTTGATCACTTAGCATCCTCCAATGGTCGAAAGTAGCAGAGGTACATCACAGGTGACCTAATTGTTTTCGCTATGGAATTTCGCTACGAAAGTAGCTTAAAACTTTGTTTTTACAGTGAGGTCAGTTTTTGGAAATATATGAAGGGTAAATAACTTTTTCAAATTTTTTCGCCATGGGAAATTCCAAAGAGTATCATAGCATTGTTAAATAATATCATAACAGAATATTGTTGAATGGAAACATTTTGTCATGAAGATGGTTTGGAAATGCCAAGTCACTATGTTTCCATATCATCAACGTAACAACTTCTTAGCAGTAGGCAGAGCAGTTGCATGAAGACAATAAGGGTATTAATATTTTGATTGTGGTTAGTATGTTTGAAGGACATGATTCCTTTCGAGGAAGTTGGATCATATTTAGATTAAAATGTAATAAGTAGGTGTTTGAGTTATGTTAGGACTCTAACTCCTAATTTAGGAGGTGTCAGTTTCTAGTTATAAATATCTAGTTTGTGGTTAGATTAGGTGGCAGTCAAAGAAATTAATGATCTAGCCATTTGGAAGATTCGATGTAAAGGCTAGATGCCTATAAGTAAACAGCACTTCGATGTATGAAGGTTTGGGAAGATGCTATTACTGACTTCTACTATTGTAAATAGTTTCTAATCAGTAATGGAGAATGACTATTGGTTTCATCCTTCACCTGAGATTCATTTTATGTTTTTATGAACATTCTCCTATGTATATTATTACTTTCTGTCAATATAATAATGTTTGATTACTCATAATTCCTACTTTGCATGCTTTGACTTCCTTTCAAGCATTAAACTATTGGATATCTTTCTCAATGTCTTGATTTCAGTATCTTAATATTCATTACACAGAATTCATGTATCTCATGCTCTGACTTCCTTTAAACATTTATATATTGAGTAAAATTTGTGTGTGTGTATTCTACTTTCATTTAAACATATACATGCCTCAGCTTCCACAAGGAGAGCCTTTGTCATTGAGATTCTTGTGACTGACTCCATATCCCAATGGTAGCAAGCCTTTATCTTTTGAACCTGCAAACATACAAACCAAGAAAAAATTCATAGAGTTATCCATCTAGTACTATCATTATTTAATATTATAAAACCTTGCTTGAGAGAGCCCTCTCAAACTGAAGAGGCTAAGCTTCAGTTATAAGTGGTTTGAAAGAGTTAATCCAGGTTGACCATTGAAGCATCCCAACAAGATTCAATTTGGTGATAACAGTTTGTATGACACTATCATATCCCTCTTCATCCCTTCCCACTTGTAAAAATCCTTCAAATCATTGGAGGTGTACTCTACCCCATTATCTAACCTCAAGATGTTGATCCTCAAGAAGGCCTTGAAATCCCATAACCAATTGAAAACCTCGTCCTTGATCTTCATGAACAAGATCCAGCTTTTCCTAGAATATTCATCAAAAAATATGACATAGTATTTTACTCCATGTACTAATGTCATTTAAATTGGACCACCTACATCTTAGTAAATGAAATATGATATTACCTTCTATTGGGTCATAAAGGTGACTGTTACAGGAAACTTCAATGCTTCTCATTTAATTATCAACCCAGGATAAGTCTTGTTATTTCAAGAGTGTAAGCACAGTATATGAAAGTGATATCGGAGGACAACTACTCTAAATTATAATAAGGAAGACTATCTAATTCTCGAAGTTCAATCAAACCAATTTGGAAGGGAATTGACTATACTATTCTAAGCATATGTGGAAATAACTACTCTGGTTGAAAAGAGCAGACTACAATTGAACAACGTACTATGATGAATTGAACAAAAATCATAATGAATTGAACAACAACTCTAGTAAATTGAATAGAAATTGATTGTCCTAAATTTTGCAATGGAATTCTCTTTTAAATCAATAAACGGCATCCTTTGGAATTAAATAGCAACCAAACGCTCACAATGATAATGAAAATATCCAACATCAACTACATGCAGAATTGAACAACAATTTTGTTAAAACTAATCAAAAGATTATAAAATAATTGGGAGATGATGAAAGCATATAAATGATTATGAAAGCATTTATTGTAAGCAAGAAAGCATGAATTGTGGACTAGTCTAATAAAAGAGGAAGTTGTAGCATCTTATGTTCACAATTGATCAATTAAACAATATCTTATGAAATGCACTAGATGACTGGAAACACAAATTTTGTAATTAAATGTATAGCATAGAAGTATCAGATAAACTCCTAGGGCTAGGCCCAAAGCCACCAGAAGTCTACTACTAAGGGTAACTCAAAGATTGACTATTCCAAAAACGACAAAATATTTATTAAGTTGAAGATCAATACATTAATACAACTTGACAATTATGTCTTAATACGTCTATTACAGAGGAAAATCTCTATGTAGATCTATCCATCTTATTCGTCTTCGGCCTTTTAAAGGAAAATTCTAAAGTAGTAATGGGTCCTTTCCATACGATACCCTGCTGCTTCGTGGTTGTCATTTGAGTACTCCAAGCATGGATGTGTCTTTCCATCTCCCGTCGGTCCGTAGGAGCCATCATGACCCCGTTTGCCTTATTTTTCAGTTGTGTTTTGGTTATCAGCAGTTTAGCTACTTTTCTTCCCTATCAATAAAGATATGACAGGTCATTTTTTCGCTGTTAAAAATTCCTTTTATCATTAGTTTATTCTACCTTGGCTTTGTGTTATTTACCTTTACTTTATTGCTAGGATGAGGAGAAAATTCATAAAAGTACATAACAATTTGTGGTAAATATGGGATGAAACGTACCTTCTTCTCAGCCCAACACCTTCGACCTACTCTCATTTCTTAAAAAAACAAATCTTGGCTTTATTTCCAAGTGTGTGTGCTCTACACATGCCCTACTACTCAACATTGTACTCTAAGATAATAATGGCAATCTCCCTCAATATAATCAATTCCATGTACTTAAATTGTCCCATACTCTATGTCATAGATCACACAAGTCATCATTGCCATGTACCAATGTTTGAACAGGTTTTCCCATTAACTTGTATAAGTTTATCTCACTAACCCCAAAAACCATTCTTGTGTCTAGGGTAGAATCCTCTTTATGAATGAGCACTTACCCATTCCTTAACATGACTTTGTATCCTCCATTCTCCATGATTGATACTCAGAAAAAATTATTCTTCAATCCTAGTACAAATAACATGTCCTTGGCTTCCAACATCCCTCCTGATTCTATCAATAACTTAATGGTTCCAACAACCCTTATTTTATAATTGGAATCATTACCCACCTCCACATCTAAATCTAAGTCTCTCTCTATGAGATTACTAAATATATATTATCCCTATGTCATATGACATGATGCACCACTATCTAGGTACCAATAAATCTTGGTGATGGTGTTGGTAGATAAATAGGAGACAAATGAAAAATCCCTCTAAAACTTCTATTGGAACACCTAATCCTACATGGGTAGGTGTGGAATGCGAAAATTCACAATGGAGTCCAAGTGACCTTGGAATGTGAAACCAAGAGTCACACCATTGTACTATAAATTTACATCTTTGTATAATGGAAAATAAGAAAGCCTCACGCTTATCCTTCATTGTGTGTTGAGTATCTTGTGTGTGTGTTTATTCCTCCTCATACACCATGTGTGTGCTTTAACATGGTGTTTAACATGGTATCAAAGCGAGCGATTGCTGGCCCTGCTCAAATTGACTGAGCCATTTGTGTTTATGGCCTGTGCATATCTGCAAAATTCTTGGTATTTTTGCAGCACTCAGAGTTTCTGCAGCAGACATTTTTCCACATTCAGAAAGTGGTTTTGGAGAAGGAGCAGCATTCAGAAATTGGCAGCATTCCGGCATTGCTTTTGAAAAAAAAAAAAGCAGCATTGTGCATCTGAAGGTTTTCTCACTGCTCATTCTTCCTGCAATTTCTGCATTTTAAATTCTGCACCAATTTGAAGAGCTGCTAGATACTATTTATATTGAGTTTCTGAAGAAGAAATTTCTGGTTTTTACTGCAAAAGAAATCTGAGTTTTTCTGTTGAAAAAAAAAATTCTTCATATCTGCTGCTGTTGAATTTGTTTTTGCTGTATATTTGAAAAAAAAAAAAAAATCTACTGCTATTTTGCAAAGTCTTTTACTCTACTCTGCTGTTTTAAACAAACAAACAAAAAAATAAATAAATAAATTACTGAACTAGGCCCACGGCCTTCCCTAACCCTGCTCTCATCGCTCTACCCACAGCCATATGCACTTACAGCAATACATATCTCTCCGGCCTCCCCACTCCTTTCTTATAATACGGCTCGCTCTCAATACCCATTCCCCCTACCCGGCTACCCCCCTCGCTCTACATCACTCCCTACCCCAGCCGGCCCTCCGCTCCTCTCCCCTTAACTCAACGGTCGCGCACCCCTCTTTTCTTACCGTGCACTCACCCTACGCATACACTACGCACCTCTCATTCTATACGCCTCCCCTCTCCAGCGCTTCAACACTCAAACCCGCGCTGCAACCCCACACTTCTTCACTCTGCTCTATGGCACCTATCCATCTTACCCCACTTGCGTTTTGCATCTTACTCTATGCACCTTGAGTCCTTCCCTCATGGTTTAACGCACAGTCCTATCCATACCCTCACGCCCCTCGCGTCACTCTAAACGCTTCCTACGCAGACCCTTACCTTCAATCCATTCCCTACTCCACTCTAAGCCCTTCCCCTACCTACTCAATCCCTTTCCCACGCCCTTTCGGGCCCCTTCCTCCCCCTCATTTTTAAATTCATTCACCTCACCATTTAATTCCCTCTCCCATATAATTAATTCCCTCCCCTCCCATATAATACGACCCCCCCCCCCCACGTTAATTTTAATTTAATACCCTGCCCTCCCATATAATACGACTTCCCACCCATTTTAAAATTCCTTCTCCTTTAATTAATCCCTTCCCCCATTATAAAATTCCCTTCCCTTTCTTTTTAATTTTATTTTAATATAATATAAGTTTCCCTCCCACCAATTAAAATTCTCCCTTTTTTAATATTATTTAAAAAAATAAAAAAATAAAATAAAAACCCATCCCATTTTACTATTTTCCCTTCCCTTTTAAATAAATTCCCTTAAATTAATCCCCTTTCTTTTAATTAAGCCCATTTTTTTAAATTCCCCCCATTTGTAACTAATTCTCATTTTTAACTAAATTTTTTTAAATTAATTTTTAATTAATTTAAAAAATAAATAAATAAATACAGCAGAGAGAGAGGAAGAGAGGAAGAGCAGAGAGAGAATATGAACAACAGAAAAAGAGGAAATGACATGTGAGCAGATGGACTGAATATTGTAGATTTGCATTGTGATTTGTGGCATTGATTTGAAGGGTGATTTTTCTGAAAGAATTTTACATGTGAAGACAAGTTTGCCATCATTGAAAACAGCTCTTTGAAGAGGAAAATTCAGCTGCCATAAAAATATTCTTGCACAAGTGTTTTCAGCTACACATTTACAAATATTTTGCAGAGATATGTACTGAGCTGACATTGTATTTTGAGTGGAATTTGTAGCTCATTCATAGTTGGAATCAGTGAATTTGAGTTGTTGATGTAAGTCATTGATGATTGTCCTCCATCATTTGAGGAGCACATTTTTTACTTTGAGATTTCCATAGTTGGAAGTTCTCTTGAGTCACTTGTATTTCTTGTTGCATCACATTGTAAACGGGTGCATTTTCGGTTGAAGTCGACGCCCTTTCATTTTTTGAGCCTAAGTTGTTGAAAATGGCCAAAATCAATGAGGCATTAGAGTTGTTGAGTAACCTCATTCATTCAAATGTTGATGATATCATAAAAATGAGCAAGCATGCTCTTTGTAACATTTAGAGTTGTTTGAAAGATGCACATGAAAAGATTGAGTTTTTGCAGTTGGAATCTCAACTCCAACAAGATGAACTTCAGCAAAAGAGTCACCATTCTGAACCTGTTTCTATTTAGAATATTGAGAAGGACTCCCATTAGCAGCAATTCAATCAAGTTGCATTTGATCCTCATTCAGTTCCTTGTACTAGAGCAGATGTACATGTAGATGCAGCAGCTCAACCTGCACTTCTCAAGCCCATCATCAGACCTTGGGAAGAGCTTGTCCACAACAAGCACAAAACTGGTCTTGGATATGACAAGGATGTGTCCTTTCATATTGTAGACTACACCAAGCCCATCATATTTCAGAGTGTTGGATTCTTGTATGACAGTTCACCTGCAGCTGTTCCAGATCCTGCTCCACTTCCACAACAACAACATCAGATTGTAAAATGCCAACACTGTGATCAAGTTGGCCATATGAAAGATCATTGTTTGATCTTCATCCATGCAAGCACTGTGGTCAGCACACCCATTCTTCAGACAGATGCTTCAGAAACAAGCCTCCTGCAAGAACAAAGATTCATCTTGGATGGATCGCTTCTTGGCAGTGGGCATCAGCAGCCAAGAAGATGTTTAAGTCGCATTTCAGAACATGTTCACGAATATTGAGTAAACTTGCAGTTGAGTTTTTTCCATCATCTCACCTTGTCCCTGACAGGGGGGGGAATGGTGGTCATGTACAAGCTTCGATGTCAGATCAAGCGAGCCTAAGCCACAATCTCTCATTCCATGTTCAGAGTTGTAGCCAGTAGTTCAAGCGAGCCTGAGCCACAATTCGTCATTCCGGATTCAGAGATGTAGCCAGAGACACAGATGCCCATGAGCATGCCTTCAGCTGGTGGACAACCTTAAACCATCATCTTTGGTTGGTGGACAACCTAAAACCACCACAGGTAGTAGACCTCCCTTCTTTTAGGTCGAAGGTCTCCCTTTCATATATGAGGAACACTTCCTCTAGCAGAAGCCTTCAGCTTCTTGCCAACTTTGGTTGAGTTCCAAGAAATGCTTCAAGAATTCCAGAGTTGTTGGTAATCCTAAAACCATCACAGGTAGTAGACCTCCCTTCTTTTAGGTTGAAGGTCTCCCTTTTTTATGAGGGACAATTCCTCTAGCAGAAGCTTTCAGCTTCTTGCCAGTTTTGGAAGAGTTCCAGGAACTGCAACAAGTATTGCGTTCCAGTGTTGGTGGTCATCCTTAAACCACCTCTTTTTTCCAACATTTTAGAGAGTTGATTCAGCCCAAGTGCTGCCATGTATACTTTGCAGATTTGTATTACAACTATTTTCTTGGACTCACACATACCCCTTCGGATTAAGGGGGGATGTTGGAACACCTAATCCTACATGGGTAGGTGTGGAATGCGAAAAGTCATAATGGAGTCCAAGTGACCTTGGAATGTGAAACCAAGAGTCACACCATTGTACTATAAATGTACATCTTTGTATAATGGAAAATAAGAAAGCCTCACGCTTATCCTTCATTGTGTGTTGAGTATCTTGTGTGTGTGTTTATTCCTCCTCATACACCATGTGTGTGCTTTAACATGGTGTTTAACAACTTCATTGAAAACTCATAGTGTTTAACCTTTGCTCATGTTTATGTCATCTACAATTTCGCCTTCCCCTTCTTCTTCTAGTATGTCATTGTCTCTTCCACTTAATGAGATACTCTGAAAATGATCTATTTCGTAGTTGTCGGGTTCTTGTTTCTATGATCTCTTCAGGATCCAATATTTTTTCTCCTTCTTCATCCATTTTTGGAAATATTATTTGAACTGGGATTTTTTCACTGATAACCTTCTTTAAGCATCAAATATGGAAAACTAGGATTACTCGAGAAGATGCAAGCAACTCCAATTTGTATACCATAGTACCAATATTTTACAACACCTTGTAAGGACCATAGTACTTGGGTGATAATTTAGTATCCTTCTTAGCATGCTTGAGGGAAATTTGTTTGTAAGGTTGTTTCCATAAAAATACCAAGTCGAGTACGTCAAAACTTCATTCACTACAATTCTGATCTGTTTTTTGTTTCATTCAATTCTACAACAGAGTGATTTTATCCTTTAAGAGTTGGAGAAATTGTTGTTGATGTTCGATATGATATTTTGTTTCTTGAACATTATAATTCTCTCTTAAATATTATGTAATGTATGGTGGGTGGTATCCATAAAGTAACATAAACTAGGCCATTTTTATCGCAGTATGGAAGGAAGTATTATATCACCATTCAGATACAAAGCAATGAAGATATCTTTCCAAACATTTGTTCACTATCTCAATTTTCCCGTAAAATTGAGGATGATAAGATTATATATGATCTAATTGATTACCAAGACAATAAAATAATTATGTCAAAAAATATCCAATGAAAATGGATCTCTGTCACTTACAATAATCTTTGGGCTTCCATGTAGCTTTGAATTGTTTCCATAAATGCAATAGCAATTGTACTAGCTTTAAAAGGATGAGGTAATGCACAAAAGTGTGCATACTTGGTAAGTCTATCAACTACCACCATGAGGAAAGTCTTTCCTTTAGAATTGGGTAAACATGTGATAAAATCCATTGATACCTCCTCCCAACACTGACTTGGAATGGATAAAGGTTGTAATAGACTCAGGGTCTTAATTGTCTCAACTTTATTTTGTTGGAAAACCAAACATTTTGCCACAAACTTCTGAATATTATATTTAAGACCTCCCAAAATAATTTCTTCTTGTTCCGATGATAAGTTTTTAAAAATCATGAGTTCCCTCCTAAAGTGGGGGTGTGCAATTCCAAAAGAATATTTTTTTTGAGTTTGGAATTCTTACAAAGATATAATCGATCTTTGTACCATAATAAATCATTTTTCCAGTTAAATGTGTCATATGTACTGGGGTCTTGCTGCAACTTTTGAATGAGTGTCTAGAATTATTCATCATTCTTCCATCCATCCCTTGCTTTGGTTATCCAATCACGTTGGATAATAGAAATGGAAAAAAACAATTCTTCCACATCCTCATTATTTCTTGAGAGTGCATTTGCAACAACATTTTGCTTCCCTTTTTTGTAGATGATTTCAAAGTCAAAACCCAACATCTTTGTGACCCATTTTTGTTGCTCTTATAAAGATAATATTTGTTCCAAAAAGTATTTAAGACTATCATGATATGTTTTTACCTTGAAGTGTCTTCCCATTAGGTAAGGTTTTCATTGCTTTAGTCCATGTAGTATTGCCAAAATTTCCTTCTCATAAATAGGTTTGTGTAAAATAATTTCCATTGATTGGAAGGATTTCAAAAGCAATGGGTCTTCCTTCTTGAATTAAAACAACACTAATTCCATTTCCTGAGGCATCACATTCCACAATAAAAGTTTTTGTGAATTATGGTGTAGTTAAGACCGGTGCTTGACACATTGCCTCTTTAAGATGTTCAAAGGCCTTGGTTGCTTTTTTATTCCAATAAAATGCATCTTTATTTATTAATGTTTTTAGAGATGTTTTTATTCTCCGATAATTCTTAACGAACTTGCGATAATATCTTATTAACCCGAGAAATCCTCGAAGATTCCTTATGGTTGTGGGGATTTTCCATTTCTTAATGGATTTAATTTTGTTAGAGTCTACCTTAACACCCTCATGAGATACAATATGACCCAAATATTCCACCTCCTCTACTCCAAAGAAACATTTGGAGGTTTTTACATATAATTGTTTCTCCTCCAGTAATTTGAGCACATTGTCAACATGTTGAACATGATCCTTCCAAGACTTGTTTTATATTAGTATATCATCAAAAAATACTAACACAAATTTTATAAGGAAGGGTTTGAAAATGAAATTCATAAAACCTTGAAATATGGAAGGTGCATTAGTAAGGCCAAAAGGCATGACCAAAAATTCATAATAACCATCATGAGTTTTATATTTTGTTTTTGTAATGTCTTCAGTATTAATTCTAATTTGATGATATCTTGAACAAACATCCAGCTTGGTGAAGTAAATTGCTCCATGTAATTCATCCAACAATTCATCAATGAAAAGAATGGGAAATTTATCTTTAATAGTGACCTTGTTGAGTTCCATATAATCTGGACGTATGCGCCATGATCCATCCTTATTTTGCACCAATACTACTAGTGTAGAGAAATAACTTTGACTAGGTTGAATTATACCATCCTCTAGCATTATTGTAACCATACATTCAATTTCACTCTTATTGGAGTAGGGAATTCTTTAAGGCCTAATGTTTGGAGGAACACTTGCTGGAATCAAATTAATAGGATGATCATGATCATGAAAATGTGGGAGGCCTTTGGGAGTCTTAAATACCTTGGATTGTCCAATAATTTTTGGAGATATGGAGAAATAGATGGTCTTCATGTTTGAATCTCTAGTGAGCATAATTGTGCAGTTACGCCCTGTTATTATTTCTTTAGAATATTTTTCATTCCATTAGAGTTTATTATCTTTCCTGGTTTCCCTATTATACCCCTCAATTCAACTTCCTTTCCTTCCCAAAAAAAATTCCAAAAAAGTTCTTGAAAGTTAAAATCTATTGTCCCCAAAGATTGTAACCATTGGACTCCTAGTACAACATCAGCACCACCCATTAAAATGGAAAGTATTGGACTATTAAATGCATATCCCCCCATGGTTATCTTGATATTATGGAATTTTTTAGGTTAACTTACAGTTCCTCCATTTTCAACCATCATGTGACACTTTGGTGTTGGATATAGGAAGCAATTCAACTCCTTGGATATCTTACAATGAATAAAATTATGGGTACTACCCGAATCAATAAACACTATTATATTTTTCTTCTTGATATATCCTTCTATATTGAGAGTTTGCGGAGTGGTAATTCCCACCAATGCCTTACAAGATATGGTTGGATTCGTTTCTTCATTCTTTGGGGTTGGTTCCTGATGTATATCTCTCTCCTTTGATGTTTCTTATTCCTTTTCTTCCTCTTATTCACAATCTATGTAAAATAATTTATTCTCAACACAATTATGACCTTTAGTGTATTTATCATCACAACTGTAACAAATCCCTTTTACTCTTTTTTCTTCTAATTTTTGTGGTATCAACCTTGTATTTTGTGGAACACTGGGAGCAACAACACTTCCATCTTTATAGTTTTGAGTAGTATACTACCTTGTTGCCATAATTTTTTTTCAAATTTTCTTACCACCCTGAATGCCTTCTCCAATGAATCAAGTTCCCAAAGGTGAACATCATGTTGGATGTTAACCTTTAAATTCCATATGAAGGCATCAAACCTATGCTCCTCTGGAATATTAGTTACCCTGATATTAAATTTTTTGAAGTCCTCATTGTGCTCTATCATTGAACCCTTTTGTTTGAGGTTTATCCTAAAGAAGGTGTTTCTCTTTGTATCCTCATAATGTGTTATCATTTCCTCAATAGAAATTGACCAAGTGACAAATGGTTTATGACATAAAAAACCATAAACACCATACAAATTGATTGGGTTATAAATAAAAATATGCAATGTGTACCTTTTGTATGTTTTGAACATCTTCGAGATCAAAATATTGCTCCATTTGTAGTATCCATGTTACCGAATCCTTGCCATCAAACTTCCACGTATAGATATTTTGAATATGGTGGGTCTTAAACAAAACATTTGAGTCTCTAAAATCATAATTCAGATTCCTTTTGTCCTCGTCATGATTTTCATGGATTACCTTGTCACCACTGGGAAGCTTTTCTTGCAGCAACTTTGTCAAACCCTCCTTCAAACCTTCCATGTATGTTTTTAAACCTTCCATATACCCTTTTAAATAATCCATGTCCCCTTCAATTTTTTTCTCTAAAGCATTCATCTTAACATTCATCACTCCCAATTCATTTTTGGTTGCTCTTGAAATTTGTTGCACTTGGTCCTATAACTTTGATATATCATGTTGAATTTCTTCCTCTTCTTCATGCGCCATATTAGATATTTCTAGTTTCTTAATGGGTGTGTCCAATTTTTTGTTTCGAGGCATATTGAAATTAAATAATGATATATATGCTTCTTTATTCCCTTTGAATCACCTCAAACTGATTCTTCAAACAAAAGTTATGAAAATTAAAAAAAATATGCACACTTTTATTCCTTGTCTTTTGGAGCTAGATATTGAAATTATTGTATCTCTATAAGTTCAGCTCTCCAAGATTTCAAATTAAATTTTTTTTGTAGCCTGCTGAGTCATCTTTCCAATTCCATAATTCATATAAAATTTTGATTCTTCAAGATAAATTTATTCCCAATATCCTGTGATGACCTGATTATGGACTAATTCAGTAGAGCTAACTTGTATGGAGTTCCACGTGTCATTCTTTTGACCTTCGGCCTTGAAAATTATACACGAAAAACTACAGTATGTTCTCTTTTGGTAATAATTTACGAAATTCAAATCCTTGCTCTTAGAGGAATTTATGACATTTTTCCCAAGATCACTTGTTTGAGACTGAATTTTGGAGCATGCAAAAACCCTAAATTCTTCAAACCATATCTCATAAAATATAGTGAACCAAGATCTAAAATTTTTACATGAAGCTCATCAAGATCTTAGATCCATGTGGTTGCATTTTCAACTTCTGAAACTTCATAGAGAAAAAATTTAGCAAAAATTCCAATCTTTTCTGTTTGCAGCAACGAAACCCTAGAATCCAAAGCTTTGATACCAAATTTTATGTAACCGGGTCACAAAAGAGATCAACGACTTCAAAATTAGCCTCTTCGAGGGAGAAACCTTCTTTATATCACATAAATGAACAATTCTTGAATGATACAAATGACAAGAACTCCTTTCTATATATAGGAGTCTAAGGAATCACAAAATAATCAAAGCCTACATAACAATAAAAATGTAGCGGCACAACAATAATAATATGGGGGATACATTAACAATAACAATAAGGGGAATATAGTATTGTTATAGGGACCTGACATGGAATCAGATCTTTGGTGACATTAGGTGTTAGATTCCATTACACATGGTTTCTCAGCATGAAATCAGAGTTATGGTGAAGATAGGTGTTTTATCGAAGAAGGCCTAAGTAGGCCTAAGTTTGAAAAAGAATGTAAACATAACAAAGATACTTATGTGAAAAAATATCTAAGAGGCCAAAATAATTACATCCATTACATAAAGTTTTTAGGCCCCTAATTTGCTCTCTTTTTTCCATTTTCCCCTTCCTAAATCATAACCATTTACCTCTGTTTTACCTCTTTTATGCACCCTCATCTTGCACCAGTCCAAGCACGGTGACATATTTCGTATAAAATTTATTTTTCATATTTTTAATTCAACTTAGCATTGATTAATTATTTATTACATGATTTCTTACATTTAATCACTCTTTGTAACTTATCGATATCTCCAATGTTTATTTGGTAGTTAGAGTAATTACAGTGACCGCTGATCCTAGTGCAAGATCGGATCTTGCACCATTGCCGGCACAGCAAATCCTTGTAGCAGATCCGAACCTCCTTGATCACCGCCTCGTTTTGAGCCGCTTCAGCCACGACAGCAAATCCTTGCAGCAGATCCGAACCTCCTTCATCACTGCCTCGCGCTGAGCAGCTTTAGCCATTACAGTAAGATCGATCTAAAGGTAGCCGAGACCGAATCTGTGAAGGACGAAAGCTGGAAATTGGCTATGGCCAGTTTTTCTAACTGTCTAATTTTGAAGGCCGAAAAGCTAAATTCTTCGTTTGGTTATGTAATCGGTTGAATGATCTATTTTGGCCTTTGGCCAAAGATCTATATAATGTAGAATGTAAATAGGACTAGAAGGCTAAGTTGTTGATAGTAGAAGAGAACAGAGACACAGCCAGAGAGGCAGTAGCAGGTTTTTGTATTTTGTTATCACTCGAATTTGGGCTAGATGATGTATTAATGTATGTACTTGCCTCAGTGAATTAATAAAAGGGAGCTCTGCCTCATGTTTCATAAATTGTGTTTCTGTATTTGAGCTAATGAATTGATTAAATTACTGAGCAGCATTTTTATTTAAGAGGGAAATGTGTTGGTTAGCTAGGGCCCAGCCAACCCAGCACGTTTACCCCATTTCCTGTTTTCCTGTAATTTTTGTTTGCATTTTCAAGTGTGATTTAATTTTAAGCACATGCATTCTTGTCTGAGTAAAAGCAGATCCGTTGTGTGAAGTAGATAAATTTCCTTTTCCTACAATTTCCTTTCCTGCACTTGATTTCAAATTGGTTTTCTTCCACCTGGTCCAAGCAAGAGAAATAACCCTGCACTAGTGCATGTTGGTGTGATATGTATTTTTTTGAAATTATGTTTGATTGGTTTTTCCTCCGCCTGGTGCAAGCAGGGGAAATAACCCTGCACCAGTGCACATTGGTGTGATATCTCTTTTTCTGCAATTTTGTTTGCTTGGTTTTTCCTCCGCCTGGTCCAAGCAGGAGAAATAATCCTGCACCAGTGCACGTTGGTGTGATATCTCCTTTTCTACAATTCTATTTGATTGGTTTTCCCCACCTGGTCCAAGCAAGAGGAATGAACCTACACCAGTGCATGTTGGTATGATGCAACAAGCTTTCTTAGTCTACTTTCTGCAATCTTCTTTCTTTCATTAAATGCTTATGATAGGATAAATATATATTGATTGTTTCTTTATTCCTGCACTCCGTTAAGATCAGAAACATTCACTTTTTATGTGTGCAATTTGATTTAATAGTATAAGAGAACTTGCAATAATTAAACACTCATTTTAAGAATTAAATGCTAAGTGCAAGAAACTCTGATCCAGTGCAAGAACTAGTTTCTTACCACGGGATCTGAGTTCTTTGAACCTGGAAAAGTTCAAGCCCTTGCATGAAGTAAAAAAAAAAACCCTTAGTAAAGACACCATTTATACCCTCTGCATAAATCTCTGATCCTGCACTAGTGCAAGCAGACTGCGATAGTGCAGGACAGATTAGCGCAAGAAGGAAATCTCTAAAAGAGCAGGTTTAAGGGCCCATCTGATGAGACTGGTAGTGTCTCTGCTAAAGAAAAACACACACTCAGTAGTTAAACAATAATTAGCTGGAGTGATTTCCTTTTATCTTTAATTCCATCTTGCAAATGCATTCTTTCTTGTTCCAGTCCTAGATTATTTTGATGGTTCAAGTTGCCTTTTTCTCTTTTTAATTTGATTCTGCAATCTTTCCTTTAAAGAAAGTAGGGATTTATATTAGGAAGATCCATACCATCTCTCGCATTCCCTATGCTTTGTCTCTAAGTTTACGGATCCCCCGAGTTGACAAATTAAGTGTTGATGAGTTTGCTTAAGTGTAATTCCTGCACCCAACAAAAGTATGTTGAGATCAAGGAATACTCGTGCTTACCATGGAAATTATTAGTTATACCTCTATGAAAGTCCAAACCTCCTCATCTCTTAGGACTAAACTAATTCAAGCATCCTTGTGGAATGAAGGCAACTAGTATGAGGTTATAATATCTTTGTGATGGATCTGAGGCATTTATGATGACACCAAGAAACAATAATACATGTTTGAACTCCTTGAAAATAAGCATCTGAAATACTGTATGTGAAAAATTTTGAATTTTACTTATGTAGAAATCTACTGTTAGATCTGATTATTCTTCTCCTACTTAAACAAGTTATTAATGCTGAAATATTCAGATTAACATAGAAGTAAAAACATAACAGGCTTTCACTGATTCATATCTAAAACAGAAAATTACATGCACAATAGACAAAGTGACACACAATATTTTCTAGACAACTATCCCCAGAAAAACCCAATGCAGGAAAATCGATCTTCTAGCTGCTGGAGGGTTTATATTATTAAGTAGTTTTCTTAATACAAAAAATCTGGGCACCGTGACACTGGTTAACCCAACAAAGAAAAAGATAGATTTGTAGCTAACCTGTTGTTCTGAATCCAAAACCTTGACTGATCCACACCCTTAAATGGGATTTACAAGACTCAACCAAATTCTGGCCCTAGAAACCCCAGCATTGCCCCTGAAGCCCCTGCATCAGCCTAGACAGCATCTTCCTGCCTCTGCGTTGGACTATAGAGGGTTGTGTAACCCCAAAATGGGTGACACAAACCCTACATTTCCATAGAAGGGTCTCTGTGTAACCCATATGGGTCCCCTGCTGTGCAGAATTATCCCAGAAGGGACCGCGTAGCACCTGTGTAGTTGAAGCCGCCTCTGCATTGTGCAACTGCTACGTAACTATTTTTGTTACCTTTGCTTCTATGCACTACCTCTGGACGTTGATCTCTGCCTCCTTCTAATTCTAGGCATTGGGATCGGACCATCCCCTTTGCCTAAACTACCCCTCTCTGTAGCTGAAACACTTCTAGAAATTCTTAGCAAACCATGCCCTAGAATTCCAGCTTAGCTTTATTGCTCTACCTCCATGTGTGTGTTCTCCAAATGACCCCAAGCCTTTCCTTTATACTTTTCTCATTGGGAAAACAACGGCCATGATCAGATCTTGAATCAATGGCTAAGATTAAAAGAAGAATTGTGTGACTTAAGATAATTTCATCCCATGTTTTAATTAATTACCTTTGATAATTTAATTTTCCTAAGTTAGACTTAGGGTCCATAATTAAAATTATTAATTAATTATTTATCTCCCAAACTAGATGAAATTTCCCAAATCCCTTTCTGGGTCTTAGAGATCTCATGTACTCTAATCCCTCCACCAATTTTGGGAGCTAGAGAACATCTGATGCTACCCCATCACTCATGAAAACTCCAACACTCCCTCTTAGCAAGGAATGTGATCTAGTACAACTCTACTTCACCTCGAAGCTCTACATTGATCTCTGGTGTGGGTCTTTGCACTGATGTTGGACCTACTGCCCTTCATCACTGTGCTACTACTGCCATTCTGTACTGTTGCCCATGACGTTGCCACCACCACTGCTACATCTGTATTGTAGCTCCCTCTCAATATGTTGCATCATGTTGCCAACTACTGCACTATAGATTCAATTGTTGAGAGAAGCAACTAAAAAATCCTGCCCAATCTTTGACATACAAGTCAGTTGGGTTGCATCCTCATCACTGAAGCTCCATAGGTTGTTGATTTGTGTTTTCATCTGGAGGATGATGCACAGCTATATCTTTGCACTGCATAAGCAGACTCCCTCTACATTGTTGAATTCACATTAGCCCCTTTTGCTCAAAACTCTCACGCTGCCACGGTGATGCATTGTGCTCCTTAAGCCTCCATTCTATTGCAGCTTTGCTCTGCGTAAGAAGCTCTGCTCTACGCTATTGAAGTCACGTCAACCCCTACATTGTTGTTGCATGTGCACTACACTACTCCCATCAGCCTTCAGCTCCACCTTTGCTTCATCTGTTATTCTCTGCACCCACTGCTCCACTTGTCCCACTACTTTCTTAAAGCTCCCATAGCTCGGATGTGATCAAAGAGATGAGATGCTCAAGAATCACTCCCCCACTCTGTAGCTTCTCTACATATCCATGTTGCCCCACTTTCATGGTTCATGAGTGCTCATGGCTACGTCATCTTCTGACTCATCATCTGCCACAACAGCCTTGTAAGTAGAAGCTTCCTTGTCCTTCTTCTTCTGTGGAAAATTGTTGGCGAAATGTCCTTGTTCGTCGCACTGGAAACACTTGATCTTGGATAGATCACACTTATTCTTCCTGTTAGCGAGCTATAAAAATTTTTATACCAAATGCTGGCTAAAACATTTTTGGAGCCTTCAAGGAACAAATTTTTATGGCAAAAAGTGTTGGCTCTTGAAGACTCTCAAAGGGCCTCATGCCTCCGTCTTAGTCTTCACTACTGTGCCCATTTTTCAATCTTGAAATTCTGCTACTTTCAAAGCCAAAATACTGCTGCAAACACCATTTTCCCCCTCTCCCCTCTTCCAAAACTAACCTCATTTTTATTCTTCCATTTCCCATGAAAATCCCTCATTTTCATGTTTCTCCCCTTTTCCCCTTCATCAAAATACCTTTGGTAAGGTTTAAGACCCTTTCTTGCCTTATCGAAACCCCCAACAACCATTGAAAATCATTGAAAATCTATGAAAATCACATTTTTATATATTGTAGACTTAAGCCCCCTTGGGCTAAGTCTTTGACCCTTCCCCTCCATGCGTCTTGGTGCTAAAACCGAGCGCCATTCTTCCAAGCGCTTATCGCATCGCCCGATCACGATTAGCCCTTCCTCCATAAGCCCCAATCATATTATTTTCCAAATAACCCACGGCCCCACAGTCGGGTGCCTATACGCTTCGAATAAATATTTTCGCCCCCAAAGTATAAACCTTCAGTTATATGAATTGTCAGTTTTTATTATATTATAAAATTTTCTGCCGGTGCAAAATTCCATTTTCTCCCCACCATCGATCTGATCTACAGATCGACGGTGTGCAGTCTATCAACCTGGTGGTCCCCGCCAACCACTCACCTTTGCAAAAACAAGTGGTATCTATCGCACCGCTTTCAAGCGGAGGGCAGTTTTTTCCCAATCGGCAGTGATTCCATTCACCGCCCAACGCGTGGCCTTGAGCACTGTTCAAAAACCGTCGCTCATCGCACGTTAAAGTTTGGACGTGGACCCGGCACGATATTGGCATCCACCGTTCGATCTGGGGCCGCTCATCGGACGGTAGTCGCTCTCCGAAGATGCCAGTGCGATAACTCAAGGTACAGCACAGTGTTTAAAGCACCTCCATCGTCGATCTGATTTGAAAATCGACGGCCTAAAATTCAGTGCCCTGATTCCTCGTCCAGTCAGCATATCTGGACCCGGGAGCTTTATTCAGCATGGTTTTATTAAAAAAATTTGAAGTCCGGGTGTGTTTTTATAAGGTTTTTGACATATGATCTCTGCCCTTGATCTTGTGGGCCGGTCTCATCCGATGACCCATGATCATCCCAAACCCCATACACCATATTTAAACCATTTTTCACCAAAACAAAGGTGTTTAACCTATTTTCCCCGTTTTTCCAAAAACTGACTCCTCCGCTTTGACTTTTCGCCTCTGCTCCCAACTGTCGATCTCTGTGTGATCAACGGCTCCGATTTGATTCTTTCCCCCGTTTCCTTTTGACTCATTCTGATCAATATTGACCGTTGGATGATGCCATCCAACGGCCATGCTTTCCCCACGTGCCTTCTAAATCAGTTAACCTATACATGCAGGATTTTCTAATCTTTTTCGTATTTTGCAGGGTTCAAATGATTCTTTCCGCTATGTCTGAAGAAAATTTAAAAGTAGAGGGTGACGATCCTCCCGCCTTCGATTCACCAGAGGAAACCATTCGCAGGAAGAAGCTTCATGTCTCATCAATAATCCATGAAGCATTGATGCCACATAACCCCTGCGCAGCCCTACATACTAGAAGAAACCATGAATCAAGCACAGTCAGAGAGTATCAGTGCCGAAGACAAAATATATCAGATCAGAAGATTAAAGACAGGTCTATGGGGATTACGTCTAAGATGGTTTATCAAAGGCCTAATCCCCAATTAAAACACGGTTTGAAGGGAAATCATAAAGGTTCATCAGCTAGAAAGCCTTCACCACCACAACTGTGGAAAATTGATCCCTCTAGCTACCATGATGCCACATGTGCCTCAAATCATTCATATCAGAGGCTGAAGTTATTGATCAGGATCATATTTTTGTCTCAAAGCGCAGCCAGAGAGTAAATTCTGCCAAGGAACTTAATGATAAAGCATCTGCAGAGTTACTTTGACATCACACAGAGCCTCAAAGGTCAAGAAAATCTCCCACTGAGCTTAAATCTTTATGTAAACCATTTAATACAGAAGATACCTATGCAAGTTTCTTCATCGAGCCCCCCAAAGGCCGAGGAACCATTAAGTCTATATTAATTATCTTTAGATATATTTTATCAGATCTCACCTCCTCATTCTTCTATATATACTACTGCAGAAGATGAGTGAGGGGTTGGTTGATGTAGTTGTTGAACAGTGTAATGTAATTGAGCTTGAGACTTCTATCTGTAAATAGTGTTCATTGGCCCTTGGAGCTCTGCTTGTGATAGATAAGTTAGGTTGAGATGAGTAGATGATTGCTAAACTAAAGCATTGGACTTAAAGTTGTAACTGGTTTGGGGCATCAATACAAGCTGATTTATGGGATCCTGGTCTATGTTGACGGTGATGTTTTTCTCATTGTAACTTGTTATTTTGTTTATGTTTTCACTGTGTTTCATCTTCTCTTATAAATAACAGCATGCATGGAGTTAGGACCTACTATATATCAGTACCCTTCTCTGACTGAAAATATTTATCTTCATGTTTTCTTCTAATCTATGCTATTTGGGAATGATTCAATTCAGTTTAAGCATAGGAATGTTGGTGTTCCCTCGTCTTATTGCCTTAGCTGAATATTATTATTAAATGTTATGTTCAGTACTGGTTAAGCAGAGATGAACTAAGGAAGATATGGTGTGCCCTGGTCCTAGTTTTATTCCCAAAGACTATCTGAATGTTTCCCTTGGAATGTGTTAAAAGCTAGCTAGTTTAGAAGTACTTACCAAATCTTAGACCATCCTTTGTTATCATTAGTATTTCCCCCTATTTTTATGTGTTTTCTATTTGAAAGTGTATCAAAGGCTGGCTATTTTAAAAGCACTTACCAGATCCTAGTTTACTTTCATGTCTTTCTTAAGTGTATGTCAAAAGCTGGCTAGTTTAAAAGTACTTACCAGATCTTAGGCTGCTCTTTGTTTCTTCATCTGTTTATTTCCCCTTCTTGTTGTATCATTTCATTCCATAAATCAAACCTTAAAGAGATCCTTAAACATAGATGACTTGCCCCATGGACCACTCTTGCCTCTTGATGCTTCAATTAAACCCTATTATGACTCCATAGCCCAATGGACTAAAATCTGCAGTTATCTCTCTTCCTGGCCAAAGCTTATTCTATTTTCTTGCAACTTCACACCTTTGAAACTCTTTGCATTTAGAACTCTCCACCTCAGACATTAATCATGCTTAACCATCCAAAAAAAAAAACAAACCCTTGGCCTTCATAACTAGCCTAATATCATTACCCAAAACTTCAAAGACAAATCCATCTTTGCACTTATTGGAGAGATCCCTCTCCAGATTTAGGAGGGCTAGATCCTAGAATCCCAAAGTGGTTGAAATAATGTTGTTTCTGTGATTGGACTTTGACAATCTTGCTAATCACATATTCCTAACACTTCCCTTGCTACCTCTTTGATGTGAAGGCTACATCATCTTCCTCTTCCTTATTCACCTTATTGGATCACATGTTGTATTTCTTCTTGGTGAATCTACGGAGTTATTTTTGACGTAATATTGTCTACATGTTGTCCCAGTCGAGAAGGTCCGCTCTGCCCAAGACACTTTGGACAAAGGTTTCCCACTATTCTATGACCGCATTGAGAGCATTTCTTACCATCACATAATCCCACACCTTTTCTCCCATGGCATACAACTGATATCTGATCGTTTTTAATATGAAGAGGAAGGGCTCTATTTCTTCTCCCTTGGTCATCATGAATGACCGCAACTGATTCTCCAGAAGCATTTTCCTCTAGACGGACTTCCCCTCATATAGGGTTGTTAAGGCCTTCCACATCTCATTAGTTGTTTTCTTTTCAGCTATATGTGGAACGATATGGTCCTTAATCCCATCCATTATGAAGAATTTGGCATGAGTCGCAGCTTCCTCGTGCTTGTTCAGAGATCTGCATCAGTCGTTATGGTCAGGACCTTTTCTGTATGGTCTCTTAGATCGTATGCCTCCGTCACTACCAAGATTCTAGCCTTCCAGACTGAAAATTTGGACAGGTCGTCCAACCTATCCTGATCACATAGTCCATGAGGTGCCATATGCTCAGATCAACTCTGTTGGAACATATCTTCCTCTCCCCACTTCCCTACTAAAGCTCATATCTAGGGTCCTTGGTGAAAAATCACCCTCTGCTCCCTCTGACAACTGATTTCCTCTCTTAGAAATCTTCCAAATCAATAACAAAATAGCTCTCTTCAATCCACTGATCGATCTGCAGATTTATTTGGCTAGAAACCCTCTGAGAAGTCGATCTCCTTTCGCTCTTTTTCACCTAGTGCTTAGGCTAAATTCTGAAAACTTCATAAATTTAACCCCACCAGCAAATTCTGAATTTATGCAACTCTGCTTCGGGCACTTCTGAATTAGACAGCTTCATATCTGCATCACCCTAGTCGGCCTTTATGTGAGAATGCAGTCTCATCATTTCCTCTGTGTTGCCTTTGTGCAGTAAGTACGTGGGCCTGCGTGGAGACAGTGTAGGATTGTGTCACCTTAAACTTTGCGTGGCTCTTCTCCCTCTGAAACTATGTTGTACCTTCATATCTGGCTTTCTACTGCTACTATTTCTCTCTCTACTACTTTCTATAGCTATATTCTCCAGTCTTCTACTAGAGACCCTACTAGATCCGCAATCGCTTTGATTCCATGTGAAAATTTCTGAATGTTACTTATGCAAAAATCTACTGTTAGATATGGTTATACTTCTCCTACTTAAACAAGTTATTAATGATGAAATCTTAAGATTAACATCGAAGTAAACACATAACATACTTTCACCGATTTAGATTTAAAACATAAAATTACATGCACAATAAAAAAAGTGACACACAAGATTTTCTGGACAACTGTGCCCGGGAAAACCCAATGCATGAAAATCGATCTTCTGGTTGCTGGAAAGTTTATATTATTAAGTAGTTTTTTGAATACATCAAATCTGGGCACCAAACTGGTTAACCCAATAGAGAAAAATATATATCTATAGCTAACCTTATGTTCTGAATCCAAAACCTTGACTGGTCCACACCTTCAAACGTGATTTACAAGACTCAGCCAAATTCTGGCCCTAACCCCAGTGCTGCCCCTAAAGCCCCTACGTCAGCGTAGACATCTTATGCATGCCCCTGCACTAGCCTGGAGAGGGTTGTGTAACCCCAAAATGGGTGACGCGGACCCTGTTTGGTCAATTTAGTGTGTCCTAAATTGTTGCATTTAATTTGTCAATCTAGGATTCGTAAGCTGATGAAGTGCGGCACACTATATGTGCAAGATAACCTATTTCTTAACTTTTTGTCGTTTTTGGTTTTCTAAGATGAAATGGAAATTCTAAAAATGAAAACAAGTATGGTTATGTTTGTTCAAGGAAATGATATCCTCTATAATGATTTACCAACTTGAAACTTAAAAAGGAATTTGAAAATTACAATGAAAAAACTTGAAAGGAAATGAAAATGTGCTGCTGAAATGAAAAGATGCTGCTAGTCTAATGAATCAAAACAGTGAACTAGTGAGCATGAAACCAAACTATTCTTGCTGCTGTCTAAACACAAAATAAATTATGCTGAAAGAAATCCAAAATTTGCAATAAAGTAAATTTAAATCAATTTACATCAACTTGTCTTCTGATCCCTCATCATTAGTCCAGCTATGATTTTCGGAAGTAACCATAAACAACTTGAGTAACTGATATCTAATTTGCAGAAAGTAAACTAATATCAAACCATACATTCATAATTCAATCCCTCACCATCAGTCCAGCTGTGGCTTTCTGAGGTAACTGAAGATGTCATGCACAATTTAATATTTCTAACTTGCAGAAAGGAAACTAATATCAAACTACACATTTCATAATACAATCCCTCACCATCAGTCCAGCTGTGGCTTTCGGAGGCAACTGAAGATGTTATGAGCAGTTTAATATATCTAAATTTGGAGAAAGGAAACTAATATCAAACTACACATTTCATAATACAATCCCTCACCATCAGTCCAGCTGTGGCTTTCGGAGGCAACTGAAGATGTTATGAGCAGTTTAATATATCTAAATTTAACTACTGAAGCAAATGAGCAAAACTGAATTAAACAAAGCAGTACTGAAATTAAACATAAACTAAGAAAAACAAATTAGCAGCAGAACAATGTTAATCCCATGTCATTAGTCAAAAAGCTATGAAAATGCCCAGGCTGCCTATCTATAACCTGAAACAAGAACACTGATCAGTGATTAATAACATAAAAACATGAAAGACAGAAGTGAAATGGAAAGCATGAAAGTTTATAAACAGAAATGAAGCATATGTATCATGAAAAATGAAATGTATAAACATGTGAATGGATTATGGTACAATGAGCTTTAAAGAAATGAAATAAGAACTATACAATAATGCACATAACCTCAGCTGAGCAGGGGCCCTCTACACTAGCCTTGGCAACAATCTTCAAGTACGAATTAAGTCTGAAAACAGAGTCTTCTTATATTAAAATGTAGTCATAACAGTAAGGTAGTATTACGGCTCAAAGGCAGTGTAATTACATTACAGAGCAGACTAATAAGAGATAACAAAGACTAACATCGACTAACTCTATATGTGTATGCAAACGCGTTATATATAACAAAAGAAATATAACTGTCTCCTAAAGTTTATGCTGGTGGAGAACACGTAGACCATTACGTCCACGGATCTAGGATCATGGCCGTGTTGGAAAGTAAATCTATGAGGTGTGGATGCTTGAATTCGGCTATGGAGCCATGTACAGATGTCGACTTGTCCTCCGCAACTTAGAAACGGCCATATGAACCTTCACGTGACACGAAACAGAGTCCTGTCACCGTGAGACTCCATGGTTGACTTCCATGTGGACGCCTTTGACCGCGGCTTCTTTAGATGAGTTTGCTCGAACCAATAGGACACAAACCATGTCCACATCATTTCTGACTTGCCCATGTGGCTCGTTTTTCTTGTAGACACCTGTAACATAGAGTTTCACAAAATAGCTGCGGAAAGTTGCAGCAGCTGCGGAAAGTGGCAGGATTCCGCAGCTAGATGAACAAAATCTAAATCAAATAGCAAACACAAAAATATAATTAAAAACCATGTTAGATGCTCTTTTTCAATTGATATACAATGATATTTGACAACTTGGGAGGTTCAGGTGAGTGAAAAAGGTATAGAAAAGTGTATGGAAAAGATGCAGAATTGAGACTCAACAGACCCTACACTACCCTATAAGGGTCTATGCGTAACTCAGATGGGTCCCCTGCTGCCCAGCACTATCCTAGATGGGATTGCGTAGCACCTATGTAGATAAATATGCCTTTGTGTTTCACAGCTGCTGCATAATTGTTGTTGTTGCCTCTGATTCTATGCGCTGCCTTTGAATGTTTCTCTCTGCCTCTTTCTGATTCTAGGCACTGGGATCAGACCATCCCCTTTCCCTAAACTACTCCTCTCTGCAGCTAAAACACTTCTGGAAATTCTTAGCAAACCACGCCCTAGAATTATAGTTTATATTCAATGCTCTGCCTCTGTGTGTGTATTCTACAAATGACCCCAATCCTTTCCTTTATAATTTTCTCGTTTCGAAACCAACGGCCATGATTAGATCTTGAATAAATGGCTAAGATTAAAAGAAAGCTTGATCTGTGTGACTTAATAAAAATTTCATCACATGTTTTAATTAATTACCTTTAATAATTTAATTTTCCAACGTTAGACATAGGGTCCATAATTAAAATTATTATTTAATTAGTTATCTCCCAAACAGGATGAAATTTCCTAAATCCCTTTCTAGGTCTTGGAGATCTCATGTACTCTAGTCCCTCCACAAATTTTGGGAGCTAGATCACATACGATGCTAGCCCATCACTCAAGAAAACTCAACACTATAGAAGAAATTTTATCCTTATGGAACCATGTGGAGAGAAATGAGTTACCTCATAGCAAAGTGACCTCTAAGGTCCAAACTATCCAAGGCATCTGAGTTTTATGAGTAGAAATGTTTGAGACAATTCTTGGATATTAGTACGAATGATGAGTTTGAGGCGTATGAATAATTCCATGCCTTGAAGTATGAAGATGTGTATGACATTGCAATTATCTCATTCTGTGTAGCAAGCATCAAAGTCTGGTTCAAAATCTTCAGGCGCCATGTTTTGTGGAACAAGCAACATGTAACACTTTATCATTGTGAATTATTCAAAGCCTAAATAACTACGTAAATTAAGAAACAATGTTATATCTTTGTGAAAGGACTACAATCCAAGTTATCTGAAGGTATATGACATCTATATCGAGCTCATATTTGTGGCACAAGTCTGTGAAATAACCATGACAATGATACTCCCTTTCTATACATAAAAAGGATGAATTGCACCAAAGAAGACAACCTATTTGATATTTCCATATTACAATGAAGTCTGAAAGGTATGAATATAATTACAAGGGTATGAAGATTACGCAAAGACTAGGCCTCCTCTCTGGAAAATGTATGTGTGAATTATGTGATCCGAGCTAAATCTGAAAATCAAGACAAAGGACATAGAAATTAGCCCAAATAAATCACGACTTGGAATCATACACAAAGGTATAAATGAAGATCAAATAAGGGTGAAACATTGAGGTATGTATAACCATTTTTATCCTTATATCTCGTATGCTAGGTTATAAAAAATCATATATAGGTCTAGAAGTTATAATATTCAAAAAATTTCAAATTTATGATGATCTCAAAGATTTTTACCTTTAGAAGGTTGCATCAATTCATTGCATGAAATATTATATCTACTATGTTTTGAAGAAATCACTTCATATGAGAATCAACATGAAGTGTGAACTACCAATCCTATGCTCTAGTAAAAGAAATTGTTGACACATGTGTACTATGAAAGGGTATTTTCATAAGAGGTCATATCTCCTTTCTTGAGGACAAAGACACAATAAATAGATAGGTTCTTGGACCCTTTCCTTGCACATGAATACTAATTTTTTGTGAGTCAATGATCATAATATCAATAAACTCCACCTCATGTATAGAATGCTTATCAATATCATTTCTAGGGTTTGCAGCTAATATATTAGTATACTTGTAGAATATGGGAATTTAAAGGATGGAAGGTCTTGAAGACTTTGGATATTGAAGTATCTAGGGTTTATAAACCCTATAAAAGGTATGAATTAGAAAACCTAAGGCCAAATCCAAGGATCGATTATTTCTGCTTAGGCACTAATTTTTGGAAAAGACATCATGAGGACAAGGATAGTAATAATACAAGAAGGAAAAGATTAAGAGGGACCTGATTCTTCTCAAAATATAAATATTCTATACCTTTTATCTTTGATTAAGGTTGTTGTTATTGTATTTAATTTTTGTTAGTCTCTTATCTATGTATCCTCTGCTTGGTTATAACTGTTCACCCATATCCTCCCAGTGAGGATTGCAGGTAAATAAATAGGGTGACCTAGGCTTTGGCAGTAGAAGAATGATATGGAATAATGTAGTGATGCAAAAGGACTTTCCAATATTGGAACGCGGGAGGGAATAAGCGATTTAAAGAGAGAATTCAAACATAAAATAGATAGCAGCATGGAAACAAGAAGTTTCTCTCAATAAGAGGGAGAAAATAATGTTAAGATGATTACCTCAGTTAGAAGAGTTACCTCAGGATTTTAAAAGGGAACCTCATGATTAAAGAAGGCCCTGTACTGTGGTAGAGATTGAACTCATTGAATTCAAAAGGAGATGGAAGAAGAAATTCACATGAAGAATCTTGGATGGATAAACTACTACCTAAGAGAAACTTGGGATTAAGAACCTCCCAAAGTTTGGAAAGATGAATTGTTGACCTATGGAAACATCTACTAACAGAAGTTGAGTTTTTGATATTATTGATCCAGAATTATATCTGTATTTTATTGGTTCCATAATACATTGGATTCAAGGATACATAGATTGGGTTGGAAGTTCTTGTGATGAGTAGAGATACTATGTAATATTCCAAATTAGGAAAGATAGTAATATTGAACACAAAACTGGAATGTACAGTAAATATTAACACAAACACATGAGCAAATCATAGATCCATTATATTATGTATCACAACAACAAAATATACAATATGTTGAGAAACAAATCACTCAAACTAGGAAAACAAGCCTCCAATGCCCAAATACACTAGAATCCCACATGATGCTGCTATACAGAAATGTCGGAGTACATGAAAACGCAGTCCCAGTGAGGGTTATTGCAACTGGAAAATGGAAAAAAGTGGATCTACTTATATGATGCTCAAAAGGAGGTAAAAATGGAGAACTAGTCTCTCAAACACAATCCAAAGATAACCCAAAAAGTGTTTCTTGAAATACACAAGATGAAAAAAGTGCAGACTACATCTTTGTGGATGAATCACGTTGTATCACTAGAGCTATGTTGAAATAAGGCTGAAATAACAAGGATATGGTTGTATCTTCTCCTCCCTATCTTTCCAGGTGAAAGGTTGCTCCCTTCACTAGGAAACTAGCTCATAAACAAGGTTTCTCAACCCTCCACTGCAACACCCTGCAAAATAATGCAATTCCTCAAGGAGACTCCATTGTGGCTGAAGGCAGTTGCTTGGCCCAATGCCAGATGGTGGAAATGAAGCTCATAATAGCTCTCCTCAGTGGGCACTCGAAGTACCCCGAGGTAGAGTGTGGGATTCCCGCCTGGAAATGCCCTTGTACTAAACATTACAGCAAACTTCGTTAAACAGTTGAAGCATGCAAGAAGTCATAATACCCAAACATAAACAATATTTTGAATTCCTATCATGGTTTACATCCCTTCCCTTATATTCTTGGTGAGTTTCCTCACCCTTGGCCCTACTCATTTATGATGTTACTCCCATGCAAAGACTCCTCCTCCAAAACTATGTTTTCCCTGCTACCTCCACTCTCTCCTATGGCAGCGTTTTTTATTTGGTCAATCTTGACCAAGTCTACATGCATTACCCCTTTCCACACCAGGGGTTAATTTATTTTAGCTAGCTAAACTGATCCACATTCATACTATAAGTGGTTTATTCCTACTAAAGATATTTAAGGGTCCCTTTACCCCACTTATTCATCTAAGTTGTGAATAGAAGCAACATATAATATTGCAACTAGCTAAAAGCTAATTGGGAATATTACAGTCCTCCTCTCCCAAATGTTGCTTGTCCATAAGAAATAGTAAAGAAGGATGTTGCAAAATCTTCTCTCCTTCCCAAGTGGCATCCTCATCAAGTAGATTCCTCCATCGAATCAGATATTCTCTAATCACCATGTTTCTTAGTTGCCTCTCCCAAGTATCCAAGATAGCCTCTGGTTGTAAAATTAGATGGCCCTCATCATCAATAGATGGGATATCCATGGTGGCAACCACACGTTGTCCAATGGCCTTCTTGAGGCATGAAACATGAAAAATGTTATGGATCTTACTTCCAATGGGAAGCTCCAACTCATATGCTACCTCCCCAACATGACGGATCGCCCTGTAAGGCCCATAGAATCAAGGCTTAAGCTTCATAGCCCCCTTCTCATTTAGTGTAGATTGTCTATATGGCTGAAGATGAAGATAGACTAAATAATCAACCTCAAACTCCCTCTTTGCCTGACCACAGTCTACATATAACTTTTTTTAATTTTGTGTTGTAGCAATGTTGTCCTCGAGGGCCGGAGTATATCCTAACTCTCCTGAATCCACTCCTTTTCTCTAGGAGCCTTGCTTTCCCCAAACATCACATCATCAAATGATAGAGCATCATACCCATAAAGGGTTCGAAATGGGGTCATAACGATGGACATGTGGAAATTTATGTTGTAGAAAAACTCCCCCAAATGGAGCCAGCGCAGCCATGCCCTTTGCTACCCTGAAACATAGTTTCGCAAGTAGCCTTCTAGCCGCTTGTTAACTATCTCTATCTGTCCATCAGTTTGTGGGTGATAGCTGGTACTCGGTGTTAACTCTGTACACACTAACCGAAAAATCTCCTGCCAAAATCCACCCATGAAGTGGCTATCTCAATCACTGACTATGGTCTTTGGGAGACCATGGAGTCTAAAGACATCTCTAAAGAAGAGCTTGGCCACCTGTGAAGCAGTATATCATGCAGAAATAGAAAATTAATGTGAATACTTTGTTAGTCAATCAACAACTACAAATATACAATCCTTACCCTGAACCGTAGGTAGGCTGGTGATGAAGTCCATGGAAATACTCTCCCGTTTTCCATCCGGAATAGGGAGTGGCTGCAAAAATCCTGCGGGATGGTTGTTCTCCCCTTTGTTCTTCTGGAAAACTACGCACTCCTTGATGTGTTGGAGCACATCCTCCTTGAGACCCTTCCATGAAAATCTCTCCCGAATAGCCCAGTATGTCTTGGTGAATCCTTGATGCCCGAAAAGTGGTGAATCATGTGATGCCTCCAAAATCTTCTTCTTGAGTCTAGAATCTCTAGCCAAGAAGACCCAGTCCCTGTAATAGATGACCTCATCCACCACTCTATACCTCTCATAGTCACCTATCCATCTAGGATCTCACATGCAAAACGGTCTTTGGAATACCCTACTAGAAACTGGGCCTTCCAATCTATATCCATGCTCATCAAGGACAGTGCTACTGGCCTCTGAGATAGAGCATATGCCACTAGATTTCTCTTCCCCTTGACATATTCAATGTCAAAATCATAGGCTTGGATCTTGCTCACCCATTTATGGTGCCTCTCATGTAGCTGCTTCTACTCAAAAAAGAACCGAAGACTATTTTGATCAATCTTCACTCGAAATCTGTTACTCACCAAATATTTCTAGAACTTGGGTTAAGGCAAGCATGATAGCCAACATCTACTTATCATATATAGGATAAAATACCTCATGTGGAAGCAACTTCTGACTCTCAAAAGCTATGGGGTGTCCCCCTTGCATCAACACTGCTCCAATTCCCTCCCCTGAAGCATCACATTCCAACACAAAGGGCTGGATGAAATTCGGTAGAACCAACACCGGGCAGCTACTCATCACCTCCTTGAACCTATCAAAGGCTCTTTGTGATGTGGTTGTCCAAATGAAAGCTCCCTTCTTAGTCAAATCTCTAAGGGGTGTTGCTAGTTGAGAGAACCCTTTAACAAACTTTCGGTAGTAGGTGCAGATTCCTACAAACCCCCGAAGTTCTGTGACATTCTTTGGCTCGGGCCAATCCCTAATAGCACATATCTTCTCTTCATGAACCCTCACTCCATCTACTCCAATGATGTGGCCCAAATAGATCATCTCTGTGATTCCAAACTCACACTTGGAGAACTTAGCATAGAATTGTTGCTCCTTAAGAATGTGTAATACTGTCTCAATATGTTGTAGATCCTCCTCCCATGTGCAGTTGTAAATAAGAATGTCATCAAAGAAAACCAATACAAACTTCCTCAAGTGACCATGAAAAATGTGGTTCATGCAATACTGGAATGTTGCAGGAGCTTTGGTTAGCCCAAACAGCATCACCAACAACTCAAAATGGCCATAGTGGCATCCAAATGTTGTCTTGAGGATATCTTCGTCCCTCACTCTGATTTGATGATACCCGATCTTAAATCAATCTTAGAAAAATACTTGGATCCTCCTAGCTCATACATTTACTCATTGATCTTGGGGACTGGATACATGCTCCTCATTGTCTTCTTGTTCAAGGACCTATAGTCAATGCACATCCTTAATGTTCCATATTTTTTCTGCACCAAAACCACTGAAGAAGCAAAAGGACTGCTGCTAGGTCGAATGTGTTCTAAAGCCAAAAGCTCCTGAATGGATTTTTCAATCTCATCCCTGTAGGCTTTGGGATTCCTATAGGGTGTGGTGATCACTGCTTGGATCCCCTGCTCCAACTCAATAGTGTGCTCAAACCCTCGATCAGAAGGTCTCCCTGGTGGAATATCTCCTAATACTGTAGAATAATGGTCCAAAATAGACTGTACATCCGAGTGTATTGGTGCATCCTTGCCCCCTGGTTCTGGCATACGCAGTTCTACTACCCACTCTATGTCTCTTCTGCGCAATTAAGCCTCCATTCTGTGTGTTGAGACAATCTGGGGTGGATAGGTGTGTATGCCTTTGATTTTATGATGTTTACCACTCCCCTTCTCTGCCATTCCATCTCCAAGATTTCCCAATCTGTGGTAACCTTCCCTAAGGTGTTTAACCACTGGAAACCCAATATCACATTGGTGTCTGGAATATCAACCACAAGGAAGTGGTCTTTCAATGTGTAGGTTCCCATAGTGATGGTTAATGCCGAAACATATTTGGCACACTGCATGGTTCTAGCTCCTGGAACCAAAACTGAGAAGCCCTCAAAGTCTTCTATGTGAATGCCCCTCCTCTGCACCAACTGAGTATCAATAAAGTTATGTGTGGCCCCATTGTCTATTAATACCGATACTCTCTGTCCCTGAATAGTGCCTCTAACTCTCAATGTAAGATACTTGGGAACTCCCCGCAAAGCTACAAGATTCCCTCCCATTGGAGCAAATGCTCCCACCACACCTCCTGCTGGTGGTGCACCCTCTCTTGATGCTACAACATTGGTATCCTTATCCTCATCAAAGAACACCTCAATACAATGTGCCTTCTCTGTAACACATTGGTGGCTTAGTACCCATGGCTCTTGACAAGTGAAACAAATTTTCCTTCTCCTTAAATCTCCTCGGACATCATCATCAAGAGATTTCTTCTCATGATTCTCCTTTGTTTGAGAGGAGAACTTCTGCTGAAAAGGGGCTTTTGCTTTGGGTAAATCATGTTGTAGATCTCTATCCCTCTCCATAGCTTCTTAGAGTGTGGGTCTAGTGGATTTCACCAACCCATGCAATTGTTCAACCAACCCATCAATGAACAAGCACACTCTCCTAGCCACAGTTAGGTCAGACACCATGACTGAAAGCTTTAGAAATTCAAAGATATAAGTCTCTAGATCTCCTATTTGCTTGAGCTTGGTTAGCTCAACAAAATGTGCTTCTGGATTCCTAGGATCAAATCTCTCCACCAACCTTCGGGTGAAGTCTGCATAAGAAGTGACACTAGCATGCCCAAGTGTAGATAGGCCATGAAACCACCATTCATGTGCTTCACCTTCTAGGTGTAGCATTGCTATCTTGATAACCTTCATTTCTGAAACTTTGTTTAGTTGGAAATAGGTATCCAACTTCTCTACCCAAGCCTTAGTTGTGCACTTAGGTGATCCATCATAAGAGGGAAAAAAAGAACCTGCCCATATTATGTTGTAGATCTTGGTTCTGCATGTACCCTCCACTTTTATGGTGATTGTGGGATCTTCTACCATCCTTGATCGGACAGAAATCCTGGAAGTTTAAATTCTCCTTGAACCTCTAAGATTGAGATTCATATTCTAAGAAATAATCACCAAGGTTTTCTTCTCTTAATGGCCCTCCCACCTCACTTCCAAATGATAGGAATGTGGGAATAGTGGAGTGTTGTGAGGAAGGTGGTATTGTTGGTTGCTCACACCATAAATGTGAAGTGTCAGAACTTTCTCCATGATGAAACCCTCTAGGGTATTCCTTCTGCCTTTCTAATCTCATATCCTTGATATCTTTAGCAATGTTCCACATGGTCTGAAGAAGAATTATTGGGATATCTCTTTCCTCCATTGCTATATATGTATTTCCCCTCAAGCTGAGCCAAGATTATGTTATGATATCACTGTAATATTCCAAATTAGGAAAGACAGTAATATTGAACAAAAACTAGAATGTACAGCAAATATTAACACAAACACATGAGAAAATAATAGATCCATTATATTATGTATCACAATAGAAAAATATAGAATATGTTGATGAACAAATCACTCAACCTAGGCAAACAAGCCTCCAATTCCCAAATACACTAGAATCCCACATGATGCTGCTATAAAAAAAATTTAGAGTACATGACAACAGAGTCCTAATGAGGGTTATTGCAACTGGAAAATGGAAATAAGTGGATTTATTGATATGATTCTCAAAAGGATCTGAAAATGGAGTACTAGTCTCTCAAACACAATCCCAAGATAACCTGGAAAGGGTTTCTTGAAGTACACAAGATGCAAAAAGTGCAGACTGCAACTCTGTGGCTTAATCATGTTGTATCACTGGAGCTCTGCTGAAATAAGGCTGAGATAAAAAAGATATGGCTGTATCTTCTCCTCCCTGTCTTTCCAGGTGAAAGGTTGCTCCCTTCACTAGGAAACTAGCTCATAAACAGGGTTTCTCAACCCTCCACTGCAACACCCTAGAAAATAACGCAGTTCCTCAAGGAGACTGCGTTGTGGCTGAAGGTAGTTGCTTGGCCCAATGCCGAATGGTGGAAATGAATCTCAGAATAGCTCTCCTGAGTGGGAACTCAAAGTCCCCCGACGTAGAGTGTGGGATTCCCGCCTGGAAATTCCCTTGTACTAAACAGTACAACAAACTTCGCTAAATAGCTGAAACATGCAAGAAGTCATAAGACCCAAACATAAACAATATTCTGAATGCCTTTCATGGTTTCCATACCTTCCCTTATATTCTTGGTGAGATTCCTCGCCCTTGGCCCTACTAATTTATGATGCTACTCCCATGCAAAGACTCCTCCTCCAAAACTGTGTTGTCCCCACTAGCTCCACTCACTCCTATGACAGCGCTATTGATTTGGTCAATCTTGACCCAATCTACATGCATTACCCCTTTCCACACCAAGGGTTGCTTTATTTTAGCTAGCTAAACTAATCCACATTCATACTAGAAGTGGTTTATTCCTACTAAAGATATTTAAGGGTCTCTTTACCCCACTTATTCATCTAAGTTGTGAATAGAAGAAAAACATAATATTCCAACTAGCTAAAAGCTAATTGGGAATATTACTTACTACTAATAGTTGATTCTATTTGGAATCTAGTATGGTTTCTTAGAAGAACACGAAGCAATATTTTCTCGCACTACATAGCTATATGAAGATTGTACGTGGAAGGTCGAAGCACTTTATGACTGGTGACATGATGTAGAAAGGAGTCGTGAAGGTATAGTATATCTCCATTGACGAACAGGTAGTCGATGTATTTATTTAACTCCTTCCTAAGAGAAAGGATGAGAATTTTCGACACAAGCTTGGGCTTGTGGATATCTCCTCCTAGTTTGAGAGGGAGTGAGGATGGACACCTTTGTTCTCCATGTGTCATGTATTGTGGCCAAGACTAACAGTCATAATTCAAGTACATGAACATGGATAGGGAGAATGGTAAATTGGATAAGCATCATGGACCGACATTCTTGAGACATGCACTATGACCAAGACTAATAGTCGTAAGTTAAGTACATTTATTTGGTATAAGAATGGTTTGAAGGACCGACATTTCCTTTTGCCAAGTATTGTGACAATGGATTAGGAAATTCTTCTGTGGAGGACACACTTTGGTGAACCTAGGTGGAGTATGTGCCTCAGAGATACGGTTGTGTGGTGTCCTATTAAACTCCTCCCAACATTGTGCTCTGATCCAGTGGAGAGATAGAGCTTGCTTGTTAATTCCTTGATATATTGACAATGTTGGTCATGATGATGTTTATAACGATGTTTATTAATTTGGATCCTTTCTTAAATGAATATTTCAAATTGAGACTATCCCATTAAG
The DNA here is from genome assembly GCA_034641835.2 of Pinus albicaulis. Classification (NCBI taxonomy): domain Eukaryota; kingdom Viridiplantae; phylum Streptophyta; class Pinopsida; order Pinales; family Pinaceae; genus Pinus; species Pinus albicaulis. The sequence goes on along the minus strand of CM076576.1, from coordinate 706,120,928 downwards.
TCATTATGAATACCTCCCTAGTTAAGAGGGAGTGTTGAAATTGTAACTAGGTATAGTCTTCATAATGTAATTTATCATTGATGTATTTATTATATTATTATATTTTTGTCAAAGGATTTTCTTCATGCTTAGAGTAAAAAAGAGTCAAAAATAATTTATTATGAGCCAAAATAAAAATTATTTGAGTCATGTCCCATTCGGACATTTGTAAGAAAAAGGACTCTTGAAGTTTATTTTGAGCCATTAGTCCATAAGATGACCAAGTCTAACCTCCTTGGACAACTCGGTCCAGAGTGACACATATTCGACCCTCTTGGACAATTATATATAATTAATAGTTTGACCTACTTGGAGGATATTCACACACATCACAAGAAGCATTTTTTGAACCAAGTGAAGGCGAGAAGAAGTCGAGTGAAAGAGAAAACGAGTCAAAAGCAAAGAAGAATACTCCTTGTTGACCGAATTTTTGAACTATTGTAGCTCATACATGTGAACAGGTTCAAATTTCTAAGCTACTAAAAGCCAAATTTCATCCCTTCTGTTACAAGACCAAAAAATTCAAAAGTTTGACCAAATTAGAGCAGATTTGACCAACATTGATTTTCACTTTGGATATGACTTGGAGGAGGGCTGGACTTGGTATCTTGGTGACAGTTTGGTCTTGGTCTTCGATATCTGTCATTTCAATCTGATTCTATAAGAGATGGATTGTTTGATTTTTCCCCTTATAGGTTTTGCGCTGGCTACCAACCTAATTTTGGTGTCTATTGTCTCATTATGGTCTCTATATTTTCCTAAAACATTGAATGATTATATATTTTCTCTATGAATAAGACATAACAAGTAATGAGGGTGCATGTAGAGGAAAAGGATGGATTCTGCTAGGGTTTCTTACCTCGCTGCTTCTGAAGCGATCGCCTCCAATGTCACTTTTCTGGAGTGCGGGCTCGGCAAACAAGCTCTAATCCATCGACCTGCGTCGAAAGGAATAGCCCTCACTGGGTCACTTCACTCAGATCTGAACACCAATATCTTTCCCTCGAGCATCTGCAAGTGAGGCAGGCTTGTAACCATTTACTTTGACAATCTAATGTGGGTTAAATCTACTCCAACAAGGTCGCATCGATCAACTTCAAATTTTTCGCATAATGCTTCTCAAAGGTGGATCACAGTAGTGGAGTTTTTGCAATTGACGTTCCCTGTAAACACCATGATCACTGGATCTCAGATCTTGAGAAGCCAAACCTCCTCCGACCACAGTCTCAGTGGACAGTACGTGATCCATCTCCCTTTGCTGAGCCGATTTAGATCCGTCGGGGCTTCGCTGCACACTCATTCGACCATCCCAACACTCCTTCTTACTGGTAAGAGAAGCGATATTTATTTTTGGATTTTCTTGGTATGGGACAGATCTCCCTCTGTAGATCTACAACTTTCCACAATCAATATTTTACCTAAATTATCCCATGGGTGGATGCAAGCATCTACGCTTCTGCAAAAAAAAGGAAATGTGTACATTTTGACAAGGGTGAATTGGTTATTTGTGCAAGCATCTGATTTGACACTCTAAATAACAACGCACAGATCACCCATCTACAACAAGGCTGAAATATCCCAGATCTGGAAGAATCTGAGAGAAAGGAAGGTAAAAATCGGAACCCTTACTATGTTTTATCAAGACCCCTAATGGTAAATCATCTATGGTCTCGGTACATGCATCACATAAGACCTCCCAGTTGAAAAAAATCATCTGGATGCATCAGGGCTACCCACCACAACAACAATATCTGATCTATGGAGGCAGATCCATGTGGGATGAAGGGTGTCTACATGGATCTAAAGTCCTTCCCGCCTCCACAATCATCCTCAACCTGAGATTGAGAGGTGGAGCAGCAGGAAATAGCAAAGAAAAAGGAGCAAGAGGTGTTGTTGGACCTAGATTATCCAAAGGTAAAAACCCAAATCAAGATCACATCAACGAAATTCTCTCCTTCAAAGACATTCTTCAAGAAAAATATCCACCATCAACAAAACCAGAACAATCCCTCAATGGCCCCAACTCATATATTGTAGATAAAGTGAACCATGTTCCAGAACTGATCATAGATACTCTGGAAATAAATGACAAATGCTTAACTTGTGAAGCTCAAGCCATTTTCTGCAGATTCAATAGTTTTTGGCCCAAACCAATGGAAATTTTCTACTGGATCCTCACAAACTGGTCACTAGAATGTAAGATCCACTTATGTGCTAAAGGATTTTTCATTGTGAATTTTGCAACATCAGAGGAGCCAGATTATGTAATACAAGCAGGATCATGGTTTTGGGGATCCACAAGGTTGTTCATCACTCCATGATTTCTAGAATTTTATGAAAATATAATGAAAGTATCAAGAATGTCGGTTTTGGTTAGGCTACACAATATTCCCCTTCATTTATGGAACCAAAAAGTCTTAAAAGGTATCAGGAACATTATAGGGAGATATATCAAAATAGACACATAAATAATGGAAGAATGAATCTACACCTTTGCTAGAATATGTGTGGAGGTGGACCTCAGTAAAGGTTTGTCGGATCGCATACAACTGACACACAATAAACAGAGTTGGACTCAGCAATTATATTTTGAAAACAAAACATTTAGATCATGAATTTATCGACAAATAAGACACCTTCAAAATGTGTGTCCAGGTGCCAAGAAAGACACACGACGGAAGAAGAAAACAGGAAAGCAGCCCAAAGGATGGAAATTTCCACCACCATCGCCAGACGAGGAAGAGGAAGAAAAAGAATCGGGCCCCCATCCAACTGAAGGAAACCAGAACAGACATGAAAGCATAGCAAAGGTGGATACAAATGGCATTGGAGCAATCTCGACTACTCCCACAATGCAATCATAAAAGATCCCAGAAAAAAACGAATTGGCAGGAACCAAATGTCACCTTACTTCAGATAGCTCCAGCTCAGAAAAGGATTATCCAAGTATGGAAGAAAATAATCAACTAGCAATTGTATCTACTATGCCATCTCAAGGAGAATGGCGCAAAGTAGAAAAGAAGAAATGGAGAAAAGTACAACTTTTTCTCTATCTGTTTGTTTTTGGTCTTTGTGAACACCAGTTATTATTGACTAGTATGATGGAATTCTTATAGCATATACAACATGTAAATTTTTTTTCATTAATAAAATTATGATTTTTTCGTGGGAAAATAAGAAGACATAACAAGTAATAAGAAGACATCTAATATTCACAAGTAATTATCAAGAACAAAAATTAAGTGTTAGATTCCATTACACTTGGTTTCTCAACACAGTTGAGATTCATCTAGTTCACCAATGCAAACAACCTTTGCATTTCATTATATTAACTTGTTTTATCTTTAAAAAAGTCAACTAATTTAATTATTAGAGTAAATTATAAGGCTAAGGATTAATTAAGCAACTTCTACATTCCTAGATACTTGAGCTTGTGCAAAAGTACATGCCCAAGCTACTCTCATCAACATATTATCTATGAAATACTATCTAATATTTTCACTTCAAATTACGGATATGTGGACCTACATATGTAATTATTGTAATGCTGATTGTTATGTTGTTAATGGCATATATAAAATGATTTAATTTTAGCATGCAATGTTTTGATTGAAAGATCATGTTACATGGATATCAGATTTAATGATATGTTTTAAATGCATTCACATGTAAAATATATATGGTTATGCATGAGCTTATGTTATAATCTAGCCTGTAGGTTGAATGGGGTATTTAATAGCCAAATATGTGATATTAATTTGTCAATGCCATGGACATCACATGAGAAATGATATGATAGGAATCATCATTATGATATTTTATATCAGTTCAAATGCATTATTATGGTATTGTGAAAGTGCAAGGTTTTCAGGTAGTAGGATTTCTTGAAACTTGATATTCAGTGACAAAGTTTCTAGAATATGGTGTTACAATATGGTCCATAATAAATGTTTATCTCTAGTTCTATTAGGAGGGGTAGAGGAATTTTCCACCATTTATCCTCTATAACCTAGAGTTGTGGCAGAATGAAGTTAGGTCATACTACCCTAGACATTTAATGGTGAATACTAGTTATGCTTGCTAGGGACACTTGTTCAAGGAAGTTGACTTATCCACTTATGAATTCTCTCTAGAGTTATTTGATATAGTTTGTAATATCCCTGTTTAGGGCAGCCTCCCTGTTGAGGGTCCGGTGGGCCTTAACATGCTGTCAGGGTCTGCGTAATTGGGGGACTACGCGAGGGTCCCCGTTCCGAGATGCTCTGGTAGGCCTTAAGACCCCACCCTTAACACCCTGGGATGCCGCCCTCACTAACAGTTCGAGCTTTTGGTGTAGTGGTTGGGCCTTTGTGGTATCAAAGCCGAGGTCTCAAGGTCGAGACTCGCGGAGCATGGTGGGCTGTAATATCCCTGTTTAGGGTAGCCTCCCTGTTGAGGGTCCGGTGGGCCTTGACATGCTGCCGAGGTCTGCGTAATTGGGGGACTGCGCGAGGGTCCCCGTCCCGAGATGCTCTGGTGGGCCTTAAGACCCCAACCTTAACACCCTGGGATGCCGCCCTCACTAACAGTTCGAGCTTTTGGTGTAGTGGTTGGGCCTTTGCTGTAATATTCCCAATTAGCAGCAGCTAATTGGAAATATTAATTTTGATCAATTTTTCCTTATATAATTAAATTATAAATAAAAGTGAGTAGAGGGGGACACAACTCACTCTAAAAATAAAGTTCACTCCCTAGTAGACACAACGTTGTAACTTAAGTGAGCCAAGGGGGGGGGCCAAGAGACCACGTAGAGAGGGGACCCACGTATGCTCTAGAAGCTCCTGCGCAGATAAGGATGAGCACGTGGAAAGAGAGAGAGGCTACGTTGGGGTTTCGGAGGGAAACCAACGTTATAAAATGGGAGGAGCCTTCTCATTTCATTCATTCTTGTTGTTGATGATATTTGAGCTAGACATTTGTCTTCTTGAGCACACTAGTTGTTTAGCCTGTCTGCAGCACTGTTTAGTGCGTTGAGTGTCTCCGGACGGAGATCTCGCCCTTAGCCCCGGGGGACTTCGAGTGCCTGCTCGGGTAAGGTTGTTTCTTCAATCTTTAGCGGGAGGTTTGGTTGGTTGTTTTGCTAAGGAGCTGGGCTTTTCTTGTGACTGTGCAGTCCCTGGGAGAGAGGACGCAGCTGTTCTTGGAGGTGTTCCGGTTTCGGGATTTCTGCAGGAGTTTCAGTGGATATCCGGAGTAGGGGATCATACTTTTCCAGTCGGAGGGTTCCTGAGGAGTTGTGGCACTATTTCAGCTATTTTCATTTGGCATTTGTGCTGAGCCTTGCAGGGGCAGCGTAATTCCTTGAGGAGGGTTTCTTCGGTGGATTTTGGAGGCTGACCATTTTTTATATGGTTTCTGGGTTTTGTCCGGGTTGGCGAGTACAGGTGATTTGCAGATTTTCAGCTCATTCCGGCAAGGGGAGCAGCCCCTAGTTTCCATTCCATTCCAGCAGTGGCAGTTTTCTGGCAGTTTCCTAGCAGCTGGGACGCAGTTCCTTAGAGCAGCCATTTCCGGTCTTTTCTGAGAGAGTTCTTCACTTGCCTTGAGCAAGAATAGGTGCTATCATTCCGATCATCTATTGTATTACATTTTATTTCTTAGATTAATAAAATCGCTTAGCATTCCCGACATTTTTATGAGTATTTTCTTTATGTTCTATTTCTGGCATTTTCTATATTGTCGTATGCTTGTATTGTTGTCTATTTCCCTTCCGGGATATCACAGTGGTATCAGAGCATAATTCTGGCTCAGCCTGTGGAGCTAGCAGTCTATGACATCGAGAAAGAGATCATACAGAGGTTTGCTGGAATTTTGGAGAGCAATAGCAGTTGCAGTACCATAAACGAAATTGGAAAAAGGGCCAAAATACAAAGGGTCAAATTTTGAAGTTTGGAATTAGAAGAAACCCTTTTGAGGTTTTTCTGGGTTTTGGGCAAGGATCACCTTCCCAAGTTCCTAGAATTTTCTGAGTAGTTTTCAGTGGGTAAATCAGAGGCCGAATACAAGCCGCAGTATAGTTTTAGAGCAGCAGTGCCATTTCATGAGGAGCTTGTAGACACATAGCAGGAGGAGCCGATGGCAGGTGATGATGGTGCAAAGAGATTTGGGGAGATGCTCCTCAAATCAGTACAGGATCTGTCGAGGCAGATTGAGGTGATGGGACAGAGATTCACTACGGTGGAGGCTAGACAACGTGAAACCCTAAGGGGTTTCCAGAGTGGCGAAGGTTCAGGCACATCCCACCATTTTCCGGAGTGTGATGCCACTCAGCATATGGCATCACATACACCCACACGTTCCACTATGCCCACTTTTCTAGGTGCAGATACAGGGGCAGGAGCACAGCAGGAGCCAAAGCCTAGCCACATGGGTGATTATTTCGTCGAGTATCAGGCATATGGGCAGGAGTTCAGGGATGCCCTTCCATTCAAAGATTTTGTTCAGCTCCAACGGGATAACAGACCCCGCAACTTTCACAGAAGGAACAGGCACTCACATGACGGGGGTTGGCAGCGCACAGTGGGCAGATTCCATTTACCGACATTTGACGGGTCATCCAAGCGTTCGGAAAAAGCTTGGGTGGAGAAGTTGGATACCTCTTTCCAGCTTGACCGAGTATCGGAGGGGGAAACCATCAAAATGGTTACCTCACACTTGGAGGATGAGGGCACACAGGATTGGAGGGAGTTCGAGGATGCACCTAGTGTGACATAGGACTCACCCTCATTGGAGACCTCCTTAACCGTGTCGGTTGATATCGTAGTGGAGAAGGTAGAGCCTACCCCAGTAGAGCCATCCATTGAGGTGATGACCGGAGTCGTGTCTGAGTCTTCGGGTGGTAGTAGCACATGACAGATGGGTGTGGTGTCAGGAGATGTATCCACCTTCGATGAGGCACTAGGAAATACAGAGGTATTGGATGATGGTCGCAGACAGCAGTATCATCGGCTTCAGGCAGACCTTCTAGTTTTGAGAGGGAAGGCCACGTCAGTACGGGAGGCCACTTTGTTGCAGGACAGGGAGCTGGAGGGCATGAGAGTGGCTTGTGCCGAGTTGGCGGCCAAGTTGGCCTGCATTGGGGAACGACTGGATTCCCTGATGGTACAACCGGAGGGCACGTTGGAGCGTCAGATCATTCCTCTTCAGGCATGCATGTACGGGACTAGCAGCGTTGTTGGGTCACCTCTTCCCATTGGAGAGAGAGAGACAGAGTCACCTAGTCAGATCTCATACGTTGACTTGGTTAGCAGGATGAGACGATCGGGGTTGCACAGGGTGTAGCATCCACATGTTGAGGTTAGATGACGAGAGATTTTGAGTTGGTACCCGGTAGAGTGGGTTATGGCGATGGTGGTGGACCCGATTGTAGTTCAACAGGAGTTTCCAGGTGCTGGGAATACAGGAACCCCAGATTGGCATTGGGATCTAGACGGGATCACCTATCATTTCCCAGGCAGGTCGGTTGACTATGTCTTGGAGGGTACAGCTGGCCTAGCAGTGGAGCATGCGCATTCGCTAGGGGAGTTTCGGTCAGCTCTAGTGGCTAACCAGTTTATGGGCAGACTCCCTAGGTTGTCTTGGTATGACACTTATACACGGGATCACGGGGTGGTCAACATACCTTGGCAGGAGATTGTCGGAGGAGGTGGCATTGGCAGGCCACCAAATGGCGCCTTGTATGGGGCCAAGGATTCTTCACCTTTGTGTGGGGCACAGAGGACGCAGCGGAGCCAAGCAGTGGTGGTAACACTACTGACACATAGGGAGATTCACTTCTCGAACCCCTCGAGGAGGGTTTGGAGTGATGATCCATTCGTCGGCTGGTATAGTGATGCGACGCTGGAGACGATGATACCAATTGGGGGTAGTCCGACATGTAGAGGCACAGCTCTAGGTCATCACATCCAGGGATGTGTGGGAGCCTCTAGCATTGAGCAGTGGACTACCGGTGGACATGGAGTTGCATGGTGGTGTACCATAGTGTGTGGGACTGCATTGTGGAGTAGGGGTGTCCTACATCACATTGAGAGCACGCAGGGAGTGACCGATGCTTGGACACAGTCAGGGCACGAAACGGTACAGGGTGGTACAACAGTAGCATGGGGTATCCAGCAGTATACAGGGGTATGCCTCAGTGTGCAGTGGTATGTCAAGGAGTACAGGGATGATCAGTGGTATGCGAGGGCGTATGGTGCTGCACAGCAGGGTCTTAGAGCATTGCCTCCAGGGAGACTCATGGACAGGGACATCAGGCTTACCTTTGGGGGTATTTCACCCAGGATCGATGGGGAGACAGATGAGCGATACTTGATGGTATCTGTGGAGACTCACGCACCTGACCCTCTTCTACATCACTCACGAGCACAGTCGATTTTGTCGTTGTCCTTTGGCACCTTGGGCATGAGTAGCGGGGTACGCGAAGCTCACCCAAGATATTTGGATGACACTCAGCACACTAGGGGAGAGACTTCTCAGCAGTGGCACTGGGTTGGGGTGCTAGTTGATAGCCACAGGTTAGGGGATGAGATGATCCTCTGCAGGGGTGGCACATCAGTCATCACTGAGCCTATGCTTAGGGAGCGGGTCATGAGGGAGACATGTGTCATTTTTCCCTCAGGGCATGTCGAGATCATGCATGAGCAAAGGATACTGGGTACAGCAGAGGTAGCATCCCAGTATGTGTCTGGGCTCCAGACATTGTATCGACACTTTATCGAGAGGGTGGATGGCATATTCAATGCAGATGAGGTGACGGAGGTAGAACAGGAGGGCATTCCTTCTGTATGCCAAGGTGAGGACTCTTTTTCATATGAGTCCATAGGATCAGTTGAGGACGCTGACGCTCCTGGGGAACGAGAGCAGTCATGCAGAGATGGTGACAGTAGACCGGAGCTACATTCCAGTGTCTAGGGTGAGCAGTCACGGGACTCTGCGAGAGATACTCTGGGTGAAGAGTCACTTGTGACGATTCAGCTAGAGCAGCAAGTGATGGAGCCTGAGTCGACAGAGGAGGACACTATTCACAGCAGGCATGATGCCCACATTGAGCCGATGAGGGATATGCGGCTAACATTGGGGTCAGCCATTGAGGTGGGGCAGTCAGATGCACTGACATCGAGTACGGTGACAGCAGTTGCAGATCCATATCCTCTGGAGGTGTTGGAGGTTGATGGGATTGTTCTGCAGGGGGCCAGTAGACAGCCGGAGCATGACATTCCTGATCAAGAGTGGGAGGAGCTATTGGATATGGTGGAGCATCCATCTGTGGGTCGACACAGGGATGAGGCGCAGATAGATGTACATGCAGTCAGCAGAGCTGCAGTATTTTTAGTGGGTAGCACTCTCCAAGAGTACATCGATGGAGCTTGCAGCATATCTTGCCTACTTTGGCCCATTATAGAGAGAGGGGCTTCCTTCTACAGGCAGCTTTCATTGGCAGATAGGGCAGAGCAGTGGGAGTTGATTACGGGCTGGCAACAACACTCTAGGCATGTTCCATATGCAGTTGTTGTTGCTACATCGGATTCTTCTTCCAGGATGGACTGGCGGGAGATCATGAGTTGGTACCCTCTTGATGGTACGGTATTCTTCGTAGGGAGCATAGCGGAACAGGGGCACTTGGACATAGTAGATGTTACAGTTTCCAGATGGCAGGGGGGCACAGGTCGTCATTTCTTAACCACTCCATGTCGATTTCAGCATAGCAGGATCAACGTGGGATTGAGTCAGGACTTGGATTGGAGAGAGGTGATGAGTTGGTACACAGCTGATGGGATAGCTTACACAGTCACAGATACAGCGCAGCATGGGTCATGGTCTTCGCCTCTTAGAGCATCAGTCATAGCCAGAGGCAGTGCACAGTCTGAGCCGTGGGACTTGGGCGATTATTGGCCAGGGTGGCGATGGGATTCGGGAGGACTATTGGTTGGCTGGTACCGTGAGAGATCAGTTTGGGATCCTGGCATTGAGAGATCCCTTCATATCAGGGTGATGCAGAGGTCAGGGAGGTTTCAGTGGCGCATCTGGGACCCAGGCACATTTTGCAGTGTCAGTGGGGAGCATCAGCTAAAGAGGAGGTTTGTCTGTGTGTACTTGCTCTGGAGTATACAATTTTTGGCTGAGGACCGTAATATTCCCACCAGCGTAGCCTAATTGGAAATATTAATTTTGATCAATTTTACCTTATATAATTAAATTATAAATAAAAGTGAGTAGAAGGGGACATAACTCACTCTAAAAATAAAGTTCACTCCCTAGTAGACACAACGTTGTAACTTAAGTGTGCCAAGGGGGGGGCCAAGAGACCACGTAGAGAGGGGACCCACGTATGCTCTACTCCTACGCGTATAAGGATGAGCACGTGGAAAGAGAGAGAAGCTACGTTGGGGTTTCCTTGGAGCAAACCAACGTTATAAATGGTAGGAGCCTTCTATTTCATTCATTCTTGTTGTTGATGATATTTGAGCTAGACTTTTGTCTTCTTGAGCACGCTGGCTGTTTAGCCTGTCTGCAACACTGTTTAGTGCGTTGAGTGTCTCTGATCGGAGATCTCACCCTTAGCCCCGGGGGACTTCGAGTGCCTGCTCGGGTAAGGTCATTTCTTCAGTCTTTAGCGGGAGGTTTGGTTGGTTGTTTTGCTGAGGAGCTGGGCTTCTTTTGTGACTGCGCAGTCCCTGGGAGAGAGGACGCAGTTCTTCTTGGAGGTGTTCCAGTTTGGGGATTTCTGCAGGAGTTTCAGTGGATATCCGGAGTAGGGGATCAGACTTTTCCAGTCGGAGGGTTCCTGAGGAGTTGTGGCACTATTTCAGCTATTTTCATTTGGCATCTGCACTGAGCCTTGCAGGGGCAACGTAATTCCTTGAGGAGGGTTTCTTCGGTGGATTTTGGAGGCTGACCTTTTTTAATATGGTTTCTGGGTTTTGTCTGGGTTGGCGAGTACAGGTGATTTGCAGATTTTCAGCTCATTCCGGCAAGGGGAGCAGCCCCTAGTTTCCAGTCCATTCCTGCAGTGGCAGTTTTCCGGTAGTTTCCTAGCAGCTGGGACACAGTTCCTTAGAGCAGCCATTTCCGGTCTTTTCTGAGAGAGTTCTTCACTTGCCTTGAGCAAGAATAGGTGCTATCATTCCAATCATCTATTGTATTACATTTTATTTCTCAGATTAATAAAATGGCTTAACATTCCCGGCATTTTTATGAGTATTTGCTTTATGTTCTATTTCTAGCATTTTCTATATTGTCGTATGCTTGTATTGATGTCTATTTCCCTTCCGGGATATTACATAGTTGGTGTACCAATATATTCTAGCATAGGAAGGATAGCATCTAGAAGATGGAAGTAGTTTAGAGAGGTGGAGTGCTCAAAGTAGTTGAGAGCGTTGTTGGGTTTTAATCATGTAATTGTAGTGCCTAACTTATTATGTGTTCCTTTTCATTAAAATATTAATTAAATTATGATAATCTAGGAAAATGTTTCGTTTACACTCTATTATTGTGGCTAATAAACTTTTCTATTATGATTTTTTACATGATTGATTGATTCATTATGATATTTGTTGCACTATTAATTTGGTTGTGAGCATATATGAAACTTGCATTAGGTTTGATGGTTGTTTTCATTAGTACATGTGTAAAATCCTCAAATTATTCCTATATGGTATTGTAAACAAAACTATTAAGCGAGTGAGCCAAGTTGGGTTGGCTTGTATGCCCATGTGAATACACTTTTTTTTGGGACCACATGCCAATTTTTTGCATTTTGAGGCCAAAGTGCCTATGTGATTAAGTCCAACGAAGTGGATACTTCAATAAAATTGATATTTATGTTACAAAGTGATTTTACTAAACATCCAAATAACCAAACATCCAAATTTTTGTAGAGTCATTTTAGTGGGAGAAGTTATATATTCCTAATATCCATATATTCAAATATTCGAGCATTCAAAGTCTTGAATGGGAAACAAAACGTACAACATCCAAACTAAGTTGGAGGAACCTTGATGTCGAGGTTATGAAGGATCTAAAAATCCAGGATCTCGCGATTTTCCCAGATCCATATGTTGACCTTAACAAAGCATTTTTCCCAAATCCAAATGTTGACCTTTGACAAAACACTTTTCCCAAATCTAGATGTTGACCATTGGCAAAGCACTTTTCCCAAATCTAGATGTATCTAGAAAATCTATAATCTGATAGTTTCCCTTTTCATGGGTTACTAGGAACCTTTCTTCTTTGATAGAATCTAGATACCAAACCTTTACTAAATTCTAGAGATGAAATATAATTCATAATCCATATTAGATAGAGAAATTATTAATAGAGATATTTATATAAGAAAAAACAAATATTTTTAATAAATTTCCCATTCCCATGAATAGTTATGTGTGGCCATAGTGAAGGGCCTCATAGGTGTACCTAATAATTAAGTCCACCTTCAAAAGAAAGAGTATCTTAGATGGGTTCGGGATTGGGCAAAGTATGAGAGATAGAAGGTTGATTTATCCTTGAAAGAATGTGAATTTTACCACTTACTTGAATCTCATTCACAATCCTATGTTTTCTCTAAAGTATTACACTTGTGATGATGAATAAATTTAAGCGAGTTTGCGACAGTCTGTGAATTGGATCAAAAATTGGATGATACAGGTTGCAAGTCTAGTCTCAAGATGATTATTGTATGCCATAATGGAATCCAACATTAGAACTTAGTCTTTCCTCTATAGTTTACATTGATAGGAAGAAGAGTGAGGAGAAGGGATTCTCAAGAGCAAGCTCTAATCAGAATGACATTACTTACTATAGTTGGAAGATTTTGGAATTGTAAAATCAACATATTGGTCAAAGAATTGAACTACAATATGAAGGTTTCCACATTAGAGAGATGTCAGAAATTAAGGTTGATCTCTATAAAACTACGACATATCACTTAGTTCAGGATGTTATTTCATGTATGACAACATTGTCTAGGCAAGTTTGATGCCATGTTTCACCCACATCTTGAAAACTCAAATGGTTGTTCATCATGTATTCTAGGTGATATCTAGACCTTTGCCCAAATCCTTGTGCAAAGGAAAAATAGTCTAAGGCAATGATCAGGTCATTCTATAATAACTGAGATATTGTGAAATTTAAGAAATATATTCTTTAAAAAAAATTATTATATTTATAATTTCTATTAATTAAATTAAATTAAAATATAGATATTATTAGAAATTAAAAAATACAAATCCACTATTAAAAATTAAAGATAATTTTCATCTCTAAATAAGAGTTATAGATTTAAATGTCACTCCTATCATAGCACTAGATGAGATTAATGATAACCACATTACTAGATTAGATCAGTAATAACCACCCAGTAGTAAAGCATATCATGCAATGATCTCATACTTGATAGATTTTCATTTAGCTAGATTAGATAAATAATAACCACCCACTGGTAGAGCACAACATGAACTCTACATGCAATGATCCCATATTTGATAGATTTTCATTTAGCTTATTAAATCTTTATTATGATAAAGTAGATATTTTCTGAACTTTACTATTTAAAACAACTTCAGTCTTCATTTATTTTCAATAATGATTAATTTGATCTATTTAGCCTGCATGTTTTTTTTTAATGGTAATTAATTTATAATACCATGCTTATGCTTTTATTGAATTGGAATGCACTATTTTTTTTATTTTGTATTTTTTTTTTTTCAAACAACTAAAATCAGAAACCATAAATTCAGTTATAAACCAATCATATGCAAACAAGGGAGGAATTAAGTAATCATCCCAATTTCAAGTAAAGGTTGTTTCTATTGAGTTGGAATGCAATATTAATTTTCTCCTTTTTTCGAACAACTAGGATCAGAAACCATAAATTCAATTATGAACCAATCATATACAAACGAGGGAGGAATTACGTAATCATATCCCAATTTCAAATAAAAGTTGCATAACTTTATTTGCTGAAAAAATATTCATATTAATTTGAACATAACTTTTAATTGCAAATTTCAAAAATCTGATAGACATAGGGAAATCAATTAAACTATTTTACTTTGCTAATGTCTATCAAACTTCCAAAATATTCCAAAAGTGGTAATTAACCTCTATTATTGAACTTACAACATAATTTTCTGCTTCCACAGCAATTCAACTTCTTTTCCATGAATCAACCTCTGAATAAATAATGATGTGGCTCTAGAACCCATTTCTAAGTCCTACATGGTAATGATGTGGCTCTGGAGTCCATTCCTAGGTCCTACATGCTGGTAATCTAACATAAGGAAAATGCACAAATGCAATAGAGAGTGGAGCCAATCTAATTACTCTCCAAGTATGAACCCTGAGTGCTGGGAGAAAAGGTATCTCACCAGCAGCCGTTACATTCAAAATCTTCCCATTAAGCAGCACGGTTTGGCTATGTAGATCACCATCCTTTGCTGTTAAGTGATATTGAAATCTAACGTCTTTCTGTGTGGAAGTTTTTGAATCTGCAAAGGCCCGCACATAGGCACGAGTGTGCTTGCTGAAGTTGATCAACAGCAAAGTGACTCCCTCCTGCCAAAATAACAGCACTTTGATAAGTTAGATAGATAGAGTTTAGAGATAAATATATCATATAGTATGCCCATTATGACTCATCACAGAATAGTTGCAGAAAAATGGAGTTTTCATACTTACAGAATTCTTGGCACAATGTGCATAAGCGCGTACGTATTCTGTTCCTGTTGAATGTGTGGCAAGAACACGTGTTCCCATCAATCGATGCCAAAGAAGTGCACTGCATGACAATTCAAAGAAATGGGGACTTTCACAAACAATTTAAAATGATGTATCTTCTTTGGTAATTCTAATATCAATATAAGAAAATAAGTTAATTTGAAGTTCTTATTATATTAGATATTCAATTGGTGTATCTGAATTTTTTAGATAGCATATTAAAATGATACAGCAATTTTAGATATTAGTTGTTTATTAGTTGTTTATAGTGCCATTTTTTGGAAAAAAATTTAGTGGATTTTTGTGGTCTAATTTTTCTAAAATCTAGCAAGAATTTATTAAAATCACCAATTTGATGGGTAACTCTAGCACAATCGAAGTGCTCTAAGTGTTTTTCAGGGTGCTAAATCCATATGTACAGTCAAAAAATCAGCTTAAATAACACAAATTAAGATTTCACCTCAAAATTTTCAACCAAATTCCGGTACTGAAAGTCCAAAAAATCACACTAAAAACAACTCCAATTTATAAAAATATATCTGTAATGTTTTTGAATTTGAACTTATAATCTCTTATATATTGATGAAATATATTATATGTGGAAAAAATTACCCGTAATAATCAGGATTAGGTACAAAAGTGGTCGTGTTTAAAAGACCATAATTACCACCAATCAAGCTCTGTCTACAATAAGACTTGGTATTGAACTTTGATGATATGCCAAGCTGATCTAAATACCTGTCCCAATTATTGCAAAGATATCAGGGTTAGATACTTGAATATTTTGAAAATAATTTGATTGATCAGATTTCCAAAATATTCAAAAACTACCATTAAGATATTTAAAAGTCATTTCAGAATACAAATTTCAATACAAAGCATTACCCAAAACTAATTAAAGACAGATGAGTTTACCAGAAACTAAATTCAAAAGCATTGGTGACACGATCGTGGCCACTGTTATAAGCTCCACCTGATTCACCCACCCAGGCTTTAACCCCAGGCCCATGACTCTTCAGGATGGATTGGAGGTTTTGGAATACATATGCTGCTTGGTTCACAAATGAGGGATCCAGTATCTTTTCCGTAAGGTTTTTATCCACACCTGATCAGCAGAAAAAGCACCATTGATAATGTTGCTGCCCTAGCTAGCTGAAAGATCTAAACATTTCAGTGAAAACAATGGCTTTCAAATTCCTGTACCTGGCCCAAGATTGTACATATGATGTGTAACAACATTCAAAATTCTTGGTCCCGTTTGTTTAATGAACTCCGTGAACCAGTAAGCATCAAAAAATCCATCAGGCGCAACGAGGAGTGGTTTCACTTTCTGATTCTTGTAAATCTTGTTCAGAATGTTATGAAGCTCAATTACGTCAGCTGCGTACTGCTGGGCAGTGATGCTGGTTCCAATGCCAGTTCCGGACAGCTCATTTCCTGTTTAAAAAGAATCTAAATTCTTGTATTAGTAAAAGAAAGTGTGAAGATTTTTAAAATTAGATTTAAGGTTTAAAACAAAGTCAAAGATCTTTTCCTCCATTGTATATAATTTTTAAAATATTTATGGTCAAATAACTTCCAACCAACATTTGAGGATGGTTGCTTGGCATTATGACTACTATAGTGATTGGATACTCCCCACTGATGGAGGGAGGGTATGATTATGGAAGTGGAACATCAAAGTAATAATGGCCATTACAGAGACAACACAACAGCAAGACACCTTCTCCCAAATGCCCAAATGGTAATGGAGGGTATGACAAGACAACACCAAGACACCCTCTCCCAAATGGTGATGGAGGGTATGATTGACGTAAGTGGAACATCAAAGTAATAACGGGCATTACAAAGACAAGACAACACCAAGACAATCTCTCCCAAATGGTATGGGGAATCACAAAAGTATAAATGTTTTTGGGTTATGGTTGTTTCTCTTTCTATTATAGAGTAGGATATCTCTTCTACACAATGTTATAGTCACTTTGTTTATGAGGTTTAAAGTTGGTGACCTTTCTAAGAATGGAATTGAAGAAGAGAAATCTTAATTTAGATACTCAAGCATTGAGGTTGGGTTGGGTAATTTATTGCAACTATGTTTATCAAATTTACTTTGAACCTCGAGTAGTTTCACTGTGTTGACATAAACGAAATGGTTTTGGGGTGATTCTTTTGTCGATTTCATTGAGTTTTCTCAACAAAATGGTACACAGTGTGGCCCAAGGCCACCTGGGGAAAAAGCAAAGAGGCAATGGGTGAATAGGTTGAGCCGCCTCCTCCTCCCACCCTACTCATTCTCTTAAGTTGTAGGAGAGGCCACGACAGTGGAAAATAAATACCACAATTTGGTTTCGATGGAAGCATAGAGGCAAATGGAGTATGTGGAGAAGAAAGAAAAGGGAAAATGTAGAGCCCTATCAGAGGACCAAAAGTTGGGTCTTTGACCCTATCTATTCAAGAACAAGGGACACAAAATTCTATAAGATTGTGAGACATACGAGATGATGAAAAATATAATAACTCAAGCTTAGGAAACTCAAGGAACCCAAGAAAACACCCTACACACACTTATGATCTTTGAAGGGAAGTTTGAGCTGATGTGCAAAGGAGTCTTTGGCATTGGCTTTTTAGTAGCAGTAGTCATATAGGGAGATCAACATCAGACTCAAGACAAGGTAGCAAGGGGTACATCCTCCAATCACATCATCCTTGAGAAGGAGGAACAATCCCTTGGCCCATAGATGGAGCAATCTGATCTTGCCAATGATGAATGAAATAGAGGAACAACTCAGCACACACTTTGCTTAATAACATAGTTTGAACTCATTTTCTTTTTTCATACTTTATCTAGAAAGGTCAATAGATATAGGCTTATAGTTTATTATGTGAAATTTTTTTGAGACTTGTGTTAATGATTTCAATATTGAAACTTAAAACTAGAGAGTCACTAGTTTCTCTTGAAGCACTCTCCCAACATTAAAATGCAAATTCTCAATATTTTGCCCATAATATGAATATATATTTATTTTTAAATTTAAAAATAAAATAATTTAAAATTTTCCAAATTATTAAAACAATTTGTCTAACTAATTAAACAATGTGATTTAATAATTTAAATCAATTATATTTATTATATTATATTCTTACAATTATATTCATTTTCATTAGATTTCATACTTTTTTATCTAGATATAAGTAAAACTGCACACATCTTTGATGTTAAAATGAAAAATGATTTCTGAATTGCTTGTCATCACAATTGTGCTGAACTTGGCCAAGACTGGACCTACATTTTGAAATAATTTATTCACAGGGCCTTTTCACCCTTCACTCCTCCATCATAAATTACGTGAGACCTAATGAAAAAGACTAAACCTCAAAATTATCTACACCTCCTAAATTAATTTCACATATCCTCTCTAAAACTCTTAAAAAAAAATCCAAAACTATTAAAATAATTACTTACCTAATTCCCATGCCTGTATCTTGTAACCATGGTCAACTGTATACTGTATAAAATCACGAGCATTGCTTGAATTCCAGGGCCCCGTAGCAGCGCTGGATTTCAATCTTTTTCCATTTAGTGCGTTCAATCCAAAAGCCACAGATGCCCTAGATTCACTCTCCAAGATTAGATCACTGCCCGATGAGAAGCGAGGTGCTCCAGAGCAGAGCATTTTTATTTGCAGCTAATAAAATAAAAATACATTGTCATATGTGGTTTAATGGTAAGTTTGAGTGAAATCAATGAGATCGTGGTTCAAATTCCTTGCTATGATCTTTTTCTTTTCAGTGAGTCTGGGTTTTTGCTAAATCATAAGATCTAGTATATCTAGCTTGCAAAGTTGCATTTGTGGATCTCTCCTAGATTAGTCCAAAAAATTACCAATTCACCATGGTTTAAAAAAAAACACACATTATTTATATATATTAAAAAAAAACCATGAATGTAGATGGTATTCCTAAGACTTCTCAGATGAAAACTATTTATAACCATAAAATTTAGACTGCACTTCTTATCCTGTAAATGGTGCTAACGTTTTTGTTTTGTCGCTGTGTGGTTTAAAATGGGTGATTTTAATATCCATGGAATATTTGTACAAAGTAGATTTACCCTAAAAGATTATTTCTTGCGAGCTCAACCATAAACAGACCTTGTATCAAAAGAATTAAACAGCCTCTCAATAACAACCACAAAACCTGACCCTGGAAATATAGAAGAAATTGATCCAATAACCTCTCAATAACAAAAACTCGTTCAACTAAACTAACCCTCAAAATTACAAATCATACTAATATTAAACTTACTTGCATTATAAATAATTCAGATGTGAAGAAAACACATACCCTGTTTTGTTGAAAAAGGCATTCAAAGCATCCCATCTGTGCATGAGAAGGCATCCTCCTGAGAAATAAAATGTCTCTGATTTATTCCAGACAAAAGACGTAAGACAAGGTTTTTTCAACTTTCCCACGTTATATATCACTTTGTCTTGCAGTGATCCACCCAACCTGATCTTCAATGGATTGAAAGCTGCATTCAAGCATGGTTGCACACAGATATTTTTAATTAACCCACAGAGATGACATAATGCATGAAGTAAAACACGTTCTTATTGGACCAAGAATACATTCTCCCCACCTTTCACAGCATTTGCTAGCAGTGGGTTTTCAAGATCCTGACAAGGGATCAATACAATAGTTAAATAATATTCCCCATTCAAATCTTTTTCGTCCTATCCAAAGTCCAGTGATAAAAACAAATAGAGAAAGATCTGGGAAGTTACTAAATTTAACAAGGAGGCGTTCCCCCAACTGCAGGTCCCATAATCACATTTCGCTGGTGGCCACCAGTCTAGAGTGGCACATATAAAATCCGGATCCGTCTCAGCAATGGCAGATTCTCCATCCACCCGGACTAGAACCTGTGCCACGTCACTCTGTTTAGAACTGGTTTCAGATCGTACGTGGTTGGCACAGAGAAGGAGCGTCCATAACCATATTCGGAAAAGCGAGGAAGCCATCGTCGGAATTGCTAATTGGGCTGAAGGGATTAGGATCAAAGGAACATATCCGGTGAACAGTCTAGACGGATCCGAAAATAAAACAACGGCTTATCAACGTTTCCGATTGGGCGCAGCCAGAAGCGTGAGGAGTTTAAATTTGGAAAGGTCTGATTTAGCCTCGAGATGGTGCGGGATAGGGTTTGTACGCGTGTCACAAGCCCCGGAGGTTATTTTGGGTTTTCTTGCACTTTGCCCTGGAGTTCGAGAGTTGTTGGGCTTGCCAACGTGTTTATAGATGTCAAGTTATCAACTTTAATGTTTCGATATTTTGATTTGGCGAAGCTTATTTCTCTATGTATCCATGAATGCTTACTTCTCCTATCTTATCATAGACATTTATTTTCCTCAAGTATTTATGGGTGTATAGACTGAGAAATAAGTTTACTTTTTGATTTGGCTTTGTCTGAAGCGATAATTTGGCTTTGTCTGAGGCGATAATTTTATTCCCATGGCTATTTTGTGTTGGAGTTTGGTTGTTTTTTTTTGAAATAATCAATGTGAAAGGTTTGAATAGTTTTTTTTTAATGGTAGAAATGGATTTAGTATTATCAAAAAAAAAATCTAGTATCCAAAATTCTAAAGCTCAAAGCCTTATTTCCAAAAAAAATCACTAGATTTTATGAAAATCATACTAGAATTTCCATTAATTATTTGGGAAAAAAAAAAGTATTTTATTTTATCAAATTATCAAATTTGATGTTTTGGGATCTTGGTTGAGTATGGGATTAGGGTCAAGCTATAACAATTATTTAGTATGAGATGTTAGGATTAAAATTGGATTAAATTGGATTAAATTTAAAATAAATAAATAAATAATGCATTTATTTAAGTATGAAGGGTTTCCCTAGTGCATTATATTAGATATCATTTTTGGGACTCAACTGTGTTAAGTAAGTCATGTATCTATGACCATTTCCATGAGAGGTAGTTGTAAGTGACTAATTTCTCATGATTTTTGGAATTTCTAATTTATTTATTATAATAAATTTGAGATTCAAAATAAAGTGACACTTGTATGTCCTAAATATGCTTTTGTTTAGCTAAGAGCTTGTTTTTCTAAGAGATAAGGAAACAAGTTGGCATGAGTGAAAGTCCTTAATTGCTAAGGGCCTAAGACCCAAAGTATCTTGCATGAGTGAAAGTCATTAATTGCTAACCCTAAGATAGAGAGTATTTGGCATGAGTGAAAGTCATTAATTACAAGTGGTGTGGTTTACCTTGAATAGAAGTGATCAGTCAACCTGCATTAAGGGGATAGCAAACAATGGGGGATAGCAGACAATGATGGTTGTGCCCACTGTTCGTTTGAAAATTGGGTTTTCCCACTATATATAAAATAAAAGGGTGCAATTTAACTATTCCATTTTTTTGGTTTTCTTTATTAAAATTTGGTGATATAATTTTCCACAAAATAGTAAATTTTAATTATTTAAAATGCATTTTGAATTTGAAATTGTCTTTGAGATTAATCACATAATTCATTATTTGGTCTACTTTTCGAACCATCTAATGTGGTTCATCTTTGAGGATCTTTGTCCTCAGGATGAACCATATTAGATGATTTGAAACATCTACCAAATAATGAATTATGTGTTTAATGCTAAAGACAGTTCAAAAACAATATGGATCACAAAAATAAATCAAATATATATTTTGAATGTAAAAATGGATTCAACACTTTGAAAAATCTCTAGGACACTTGAATTATGAGGATTATATACTTTAAACTTAAGATTCCAAAAAACTTTGCTAAATTTCAGGTAAAATTTGATAAAAAAACAACAAAAACATATAATAGTTAAACAACACCTAAAGTAAATATGTTGAAAAAAGATACAAAGTCACATGTCTTGTATTAACTTAAAATACAATTGAAATCATATGCATTATTTATCAAGATAAAAATTTATATAGAGAATCTTAACTTGTATTTTTTATATAGTGTATTTTAATTAATAGACAAAATAGCCCCTTTTTTAGACATTGTTTACGATGAATTTTGTCAAAATTTAGTAGATATTTTTCAGAATCATAAGTTTAAGATATTTCATTTGTAATTTTTTTTAATGTTTTTGTTGTTGTTTAAAGTTAATTGTTAAATGCATAAATCGATCCAACATTCTGGTAAACCCCTAGGCATTAGATTCTATAGAGTTAACAAATCAAACTGTGATCCCAACAAATTCCTGACATATTTTTGGCAAATTTGGCTTAAACATATGAGCGAAAAAAAAATCAAAATGTTGATTAGTTAATATATGATATAAAGAATCACAACCTTGTCTAAAATTGTATATTCTAAAAATTCATTTTATCTTTTAGTTTTTTTCAAGGAAGAAAAGAGGTTGTTCTATTAGAAGAGTTCATATAACATAATTACATAATACATCTTGGCACATTCGTAGAAGAATGGTCAAGATCAAAGAATAGTTTATTTCCAGCAAAGTCAAAAAACAAAACTATCAATAGATCATTGACAAAAAGGATAGATATGGTTCAAATACATATCCAATGAAGATCATGGTAGCATCAACAATATAATATAGTCCTCCATCCACCGAAGTAGAGAGTAAATTCGATAACAAAATGGATTAGTCTATATTTAAGACTATACATAGTTTGTTGAGGGCAGAAGGCATCAAACAAAAAGAAATAAACATGTACGCCAATGTAAACAGATTAGCCTTCTGGATGTGGATGCTTGTCTTGGTTGATGGGACGTCAGTACCTGGGTGACTCCCGATGGAGCTCGCATGGGGTGGCCATATGGCCCTCTGCAGCTCCATAATCACGGCATTTAATTCGCCAGCTCGCATGGCATTAACTCAATTTGCCCGGCTTTTTCACCACCCCGCTCCGCTTGTCTGGTTTGCGATGGCATTTGTCTTGGGTAGCTAGGATTTCTCCTGTGTTGATTGTAGTTCTCTGCCTCCTCTGTGTGGAGCCTGCCCTTCTGCTTGTGCTGAGTCGAGTGCTCGCACTCAGACAGGGCGCCGCTGAACGCTCCTTGGTTGTCTGGAGACGTTGTCGGGCCATCACTTCACCCAGAGTGCTTTCTGTTGTTCGAATTCTTATTTGCATGCTCAGATTGTCGATTCATGTTGGTTGTCTTCGCTCTCTGCCTGCTCTTCTTGTCTCAGGCATTACTCGCGCACCTCTGTGTCCATGCCACGGCTTCGTCACAGGATGTGGTGTCATCGTGGAGTGAGTAGAGGTCGTGTGACCCGCTCTCAGCCTTCCACCGGCTCTGACACCGATTCTTCCTCTGAGGATGTCGGATGGGGTCATTACCCGGATACTCGTAGCCAAAGGGGTCGTGCTCGCTATTTTGGAAATGTTCATTTCACCCAGCCCACCCTGCCTCCCTCTGTTGACCCTCACAGGCCTGTCTCCCCTGCCTCCCGTGCATCTGCCAGTCATTCCCTTCGCCAGTCCTCCCAGAGAGCAGAATTCTGCTTCGAATGCTCTCTCAATAAGCCGGTCGTTACTGATTTTGTCACTGTAATCCTTAGAGAAGAGTCGGCTAGCATTTTTCCCTCCCCTGTGCCCAGCCCTAATCCCACTCCGCTTGGTCCTAATCCTTCTCCGGTTAAGAATGAAGTCTTGAATCCTGATGCGCCCATTGGAATTGTGCATTCCGACCTAGGCAAGGAACACATGTAGGTGGACGTCACTAACAAGGATAGCGCACCAAAGGAAGACAATGAAGATACAAGGGACGAGTACTGGTGCAGAATTGTGGAGGAACCGCCTTCCCCAGCTCATGAACAGTGAATTTCGCACCCCTCGGCTTACCATGGTATAGTTGCTCAATCATCTTGGGAGAATTTTTGGTTTTCTGTATTCCTCTTCAGCTAGAAAAGCTGAATGCTACTATAGTATGTTTTTTCTGTTATGTCAAATGGTATGGACAATGGGCTAGTTTCCCTTTCTAGTGCGGAGAAACTTTTTCCAAAAGAATTGGTTTCCCACTCTGGGCAGTTCAGAATTTTTGTTAAGCATGGCTATCAAGCCCAGTTTTCAGGCTCACATAGCTGAAACTGAGGCAGTTTTGTACCAATATGTTTTATAAATAGAATTAGTATTATTCAGAAAAAAAAAAGAAAAAAAAAATAAATAAATAAAATAAAATAAAATGTAAACAAATTAGCCACTTCCTATGAAAAAAGTATAAAGACAGAGAAAACACAAAATAATGATCCAAATATATATGGAAAATAATCCTTCACAGATTGTGCATTATTGGATCCATATGCTAGATCAACGAAATCAGGCTCGCTTAATTAAGTCATAGGGTAAACCGGCTCACTTGAAAATTGGCCCCAGGCTCGCTTGCAGTGACAAGAAGTTATGGCAGCAGATAAGAAAAAGAGGCCACCTGTTTAGATTCTTTGAAGTGAAGAACCATGATGGACCCAAATGGAACTTCCAGACCAGTCTTGGATAAACTATCAACTCACATATTATGCTCCCTATAAATATGGTTCATCGAAAAATCATGAAATTTTGATAAGATATATAGAGTACGATCAATCCATCCATTTAAGTGTTGTCCCTGCAGCTTACACTTGCCAGAAATCCCATCGATAATGAGCTTGGAATCACCATAAACATGAATACAAGGACTTTCAAGATGGTATGCCACCATGATCCCGCTTTATAATGCCATGAGCTCAGCCTTATTGTTTGTCCCATGTCCATCGTTCCAAAAAATATGATACCAATCCATAGCAGATAGTTTAATCCATGCCCCATGCCCACATATACCTCCTTTCTGAGCTCCATCAAAATATATCGCAGGAAGAACGATTTTGTGTGGCCGCCCCCGAACAGAGAGGTCAACTAAATCAGATATCAGCATGGTGATATCCCCCATCCAACGCAAAATGTTCGAGTGAATCCTTGTGATATCAAAAGCAACATCTTAAAAGATCATCAGTTTTCAAGCTCTCCATAATTCCCAAACAACATAGAATGGAAAAGATTTAAACGAACCTTTTGTGGTTGCCTAGTTCTGAAAAGTCTGCTCACAGTCAATTGGTCTCCGATCTGGTACATCCATAAGCGGAGTAAATAGCCTCCATACCTTTTGTGACATATCGCATTCAATAAAAAGGTGACTAACAATTTCATCATTTTTATGGCAGAATGAGCATCTACCAGGTCCCTGGATGCCGCGTTTAGTAAGAACCTCCCATGTGAGGATTTTCCCATGCCGAAGGAGCCAAGCAAACAGTAGAATTTTATGTGGAATCTTCTAGCGCCAAGCCGGATAGAGACAGGAAATGATTCGGTCATCAATCTGTTCATTTATGATTTGAAGATATAATTCATGAACCATTATGCCATTTTCTTGTATGGTTCCATCCCATGTAATCCTATCACCATCTTTGTTATATGATAACCCGGCAGCCTGTAAGGATCCAACAAATTACTTCCATTTATCAAAGTCCAAGTTTTGTAGGCCAAAAGTAGGAGTAGATTTCCATATCAGGGCACCCAATTCCCAATATGAAATGATATTAGATAGGAAAAATAAACCCCTTTGATTGAGCCTGTGTAATATAATCGCATCAAATCCCTATTGGCCCATGATTCTGTCACCTCCTATAAGTATTTTTTGACCATTGCCAAAATTCCAGATCGGTCTTATTCCCAAGATATCCTTTACCTTTATAAAACTACGCCATATCTGAGAAGACTTGTGAACATATCCGAAAGATCCATGGTAAAGTTGTAGAATTGGGTCACCACGAATATATTTATGGCCAATAGTTTTGGACCATATCCCCTTGACATTTAATACTTGCCACAGTGATTTGGTAAGAAATGCACTTGAGAAAGCCCGTAAATCCAACAAACCCCATCCTCCATAAATTTTGGGTTTTGTAAGAAGAGATAGTTTGCAGAGATGAAATTTCCTTCGCGTGGATGAACCAGCCCATATGAAGTGAGATATAATTGCATTTAGTTTCTAAATTATGAAAGTCGGCAGGTAAAATAAATGTGTCCAATATACCATAAGCTGTGATAAAACAGCTTGAACCAGGATGTATCGCCCACCAAGAGAAAGCCACTTATTAGTCCATTTCATGATTTTTTTCTTATATTTGTCAATCAGCCATTCCCAATCCCAATTATAATAAGCACATGGCTTTAGTCTAAAACCCAGGTAGGTTATACCTTCAATGAGAAGATTAGTTTGAACCCCTAGGAAGCCAGCTATAAAGAGAATTTCATCCATGTCACCTTTATCATATATTAAGATTGATTTCCCTTTGTTTATACACATCCCAGTGGCCGCACCAAAATAGGACAGAATATAGGATAGATAGAAGCAATGCTTCCTAAAAATATTTCCAAATACCAGCAAATCATCCACGAAGAGAGAGTGAGTAATGCATACCGAAGGTGAAAAAGATAAACCAGCATAATAGCCCATGTTTGTTGCCATCTTCAAAAGATTACTAAATCCATCCATCACAATAATAAAAATAAGAGGAGACAAGGCATGTCCTTGCCTAAGTCCTCTCCCAGCCATAAAGAAATCTATAGGCACACCATTTATGAGGACTGCATATCGAACAGTGTTGATACAAGCCATGATCAACCGGATAGAAGACATCGAGAGGCCAACTTTGAGTAAAGAAAGTCTGATGAAAGGCCAATCTACAATATCATAAGCCTTAAATAGATCAATTTTCATGATGAAACTACATTATTTTTATTACTAATAATTGTAAAATCAAATAAATTTAATTAATGCAAAATTAAAAGTAACATTAATAATGGAAAGTTTGTAAAATAATATAATATTAAAATATTAAAATTTCATTATGTTTTATTTTGAATAGTTTAATAATGAAAAGCTTGTAAAATATATTTTTCTATTAAAATATTTAATTATATTTTGTTTAAATTTAAATTAATTATATTTATTTAAAATAATTTATAATGATTTAAATATTTTTTAGCAGTAGTTTAAAAACTTACAAAATAATCCAGAAATTTAGGTAAGATTATGATTAAATTTGGCATAAATTTTTGAAAATCTGGGTTACGGGTGTCAAACTTTAGGATTTTAGGTGTTACAAGGGTTTTTGATGGTGCTGGATCCATTTCCACCACAAAATTATTCAAACACTCCAACTATGTGATTTTTTTAATTTTATTTTATTTGATTTGGGCAAAATATTGTCATCCTTGCAATTTTGTTGCTTGGGTAGACAAATCCTATTTTTTATAGGTGTAGATGAGACTTTTTCACCAGAATTTGGAAAAACAATTTTAAGAAAGAATATGACTTTTTGTTGTTGAAAATGCATTTTTGAATGCAAAAATAAATCCTTAAAAAAACCCTTGGAGCACACTAATTTCACAAATTAAACAATTTAAACTGGAATTTTTAAAAATCTCTACCTTAGTTATAATTAACCAAATTTTTTAAAAATTTAATGATCAATTTTAAATTTTATAAATAATTAAAATTATAATTAAATTATGCAATAATAATTATGTTAGAAAAATAAAATTATATACATACCTATTTATATTTATAAAATAAATATCTTAAAAAGTATTTGAAGACTATAAATATTACAAACATAATTAATAGAAAGCTTGTTATTTCAATATACATACATATTTATATTTGTAAAATAAATATCTTAGAAAGTATTTGAATTCTATAAATATTAGAAACATAATTAGTAGAAAGTTTTTTATTTCAACTTGAGGATGGAAGGAGGTTTGTTGACTTTTTCAATTAAGAGTGAGGAATAAATGTGCTAGAAATATGTTTGGTCTATCTATGGTTAGAATTTGTACAACACAAAAAAAAAAATGATGGATCATTGGGTAATTAGCTAGAGAAAATGGTGGGTAATGGATTGTATGGTAGTTCACTGAAGAAAAAAACATAGATTATTTGTCTAGGCATTATTATGCTCAGGGAATATACAATGTAATTTTATTAGGAGTTGTTTTTAGTGTGGTTTTTTAGATTTTGTGTGACAGCTGCATTTAATGTTAACTAGTTGTTAACTAGTTAAATGACACTTTATTATTTGTTTAAGGAAAAGACTGAGACAATTAAAGTTTTGCTGGAAAAGTTATTTTCTTTATTGTTAATTGTGAATAATAAAATTAGTTATGAAAAGTAATTCCATAAAAATTAAAAAGCTTGATGGTAAATGTTTTCTAGGAACTGAAAGGTGGTTAGACAATTGGAACAGTTACCTGCTCCTCTGGGGATAAGAGACTCATCCCAGTGAGGAATAGGGGTTCTGTTCAGAGACTAAGGAAGGGAGTGGAAAGTTTTCCGAAGCTGGTAGTGACCAGGGGAAAATCTCTCAATTTTTCCTGAAATATTTTGGTACTCACTGGACTTGGGTTCCCAAGGTCACAGCAGAAGTCTATTGGTAACCTGTACCTTTCAGTGTGGAGCACGGGGGAAGAGCAGGACGTCATTGCCTCTCTTGAAGGTTGGGAGGAACACCATCAGCAGTGTTCTCATACAAATAAGTATCTGATTGTTTATGGTTGAATATACAGAAAACAATCTTATAAAAATTGTACAGAAGTACTGGATAAATTTCTTGAAAAAAAAACATTTTATTTGTTTCAATTTTGGAAATAGAGTTGTGCTGTGAATAATTATTATTTTAGTAATTTATTTAATGTACTGTAAGATTATGATATAATTTTACATTGAGTATCCATGCTGGAATAAGGGAGTAAATAGAGTTGAGTAATATAAAAGGAAAGAAAGTAGATACAACTGTGTTGAGCCTTTCTGGGTAACATAGTAAGAATGGAGTTATTGTTACAGAATCAGAGTTCTGTTTTAAAACAGTAAATATTTAATGTGATTAAGGGTCAAGAGAAAGAACAGGAAAATTACAGACATAAAAGAATTATTATTAACCCAAGTAAACTCTGAAAGATTCAAGCAGAACTATCAGAACCAGATAAATCACCATTCCTTCGTGTGTTGCCTCTTTCGTTGGGCTTTATTGCTAGCCCAGATAAAAAAACATGAGTCCGCAGTCTATTACGATAAGAAAACCTTCAATAGTGGTGGGGATATACCAACGCCAGAGCATAGCAAAGATAAACCAGTGCCGGAGCAAAACAGTATGAGGTTATGCGAATAGGAAAAGGGTTTTTTCAAAGACCTGTTTCCCGTCGGGCAAACCTACTCCATTGATTGCCAAAGAGGAAGAGACATGTGGACATATAATCTCGGACCCAATCCCTAACAAATCTGCAATTCTAGCGCCACATAACTACCCCAGTACCGTGATAACTATTATGGAGTACCATCATAAACCCAGTAGTTAATGGATTCGAATATCGTGCAACCCAAATGAAAAGATAGACACGATATAATCGTAAATATATTAATTTCTAAGTATGGGTTAAACCTTCAGAACTAATAACCATAGCTTTGGATAATGAGAATATTAATGTAATATTTAACTTTGATAAACTAATAAGTCATGACATGTAACAAATAGGCTATAGTATTAAAAAAAATTTATTTTCATCTTTCTGTTACACCATTTTTTGGTCATCTATCATGTTACTATTAGATGGACCAAAGTACACCATGTAAGACCAATTTTACCCTAAGTAAAAAAAATTTCACTATGAAAAATAACTTAGTAAACCACATTTATTAAGTTGTTTATGGTCTAAATAGGAAACCCCATGAGGAGATATTAAATAAATCCACATTTGTTTGATTTTCCTCAAGGAATAATTAGTTAAACAACAGTTTAATTAATATTCCTGGTCATATTTAACCCAAAACAGGAAAATTAATTAGATAAATCATTATTTATCTTATTATTTTCTAGGAATAATTATTTAAACCTTATTTAAATAATATTCCTTGTTAAATGTGACTAAATCATTTATAAATAATTGAATAAATCATTATTTATTTGATTATTACTCAACCACATCCTTAAAATAATAAATAAAACATTTATTTATTTAATATTTACAAATAAAGGGATTTGACCAAAGTCAAATTCTTTTTCCCTCCAACAAATATAATAAAATATTCCATAAAAGTTGGATCTTGATTTGGTTAATAATATTTTAATTATACACTAATATCTAGATTAACTCAATATTTTGTTATAAATAGAAGAGTTTTTCCATTCATTCACTGTCTTTTTTTGCCTAAAGATCACTCTAGATCTGTACTTTTGGTCTGACTTTGATCCAACATCATTGTCATATTTTGCTACCATTTTTCTTGTGAGCTCTCTTTGAGTTCCATTTTTTGTCTGGGTTTTCTACACCATCAAGAGAGAGGGATTTTAGATCTGAAGTGTTGAGGACTTACAAGAACCCATCCCATTAAGGGGAACTGGTAACATCTTTCTATGTTCCCTTCCCAGGTGTCAAAAAAAATACAAAAATTCTTTCAAAACAATCTTGTCTTGTCTATTGGATGCATGGAGCAACTCTTGCTTTTATTTACTGCTTAATGTCTTTTAATGCATAGATGTAGATTTTTTTAGCATTTATCTTGGTCAACTAATTGCAAATCTAAAGATATTGGCAGCCATCTTTGGGTCTTCTTTCCTTTTCCCTTCTTCCCCTTTCCAATTAAGGAAAAATTATCTTCATCCTCAGCTTTAGATTATGTTCCATCTCTGTTATTTCTCCTAAACTCTTCTTGAACCAAATCGTACCACAACCTTTCCCAATTCGGTGATTGTTCCCTTCCATTCATAGATTCTTGGTAGTTATGCTAGGATTTTGGAAATCCTAGAAGAGCTAGGCTCACCAGGTCATCTTCTGCTATATTCACCCCAACCCCTCCAACCTCATCATGAACTTGTGTAAATCTAGAGAGATATTGCGGAATAGTACCATTCTTCTGCATCTTGATGTTTCGAAATTTGTCTTTCAAGGCCAATTTTCTATGGTAACTGGTATTTTCGAATAGCTCATTCAGTGTCTTCCACATAGCAATTGGTGTCTCTTTATCATGGATATTTGAGACCACATGGTCTCTCACACATTCCAGAATAATTATTCTCGCATTTGCAACAACCTTCTTCCACTAGGATAATTGTTGTACATCATACTATTGGGGTTTTTCATTATCATTTTTCACATATTATAACACGTCATTTTCATCAAGCACTACTTCCATTTTATCCTTCCAGGATATGAAATTCAAGCCACCCTCTAGGGCATACTCCAATCTCAGCCTATTGAAATACATTCTCCCGATCCTGGAGAAAAAATTGTTTCACTAAAGCTACTAATTCGAAAGTCTTGAGGGACAAGTTCAAAATATTGATTCTAATGTGATTTCAAGGCTCTTATACCATATAGAAATTTGATAGAAATTTCAAATTCTCAAGATTTCAACCTGAAAACAAGAGACAGAATTCTACTCTACTGATTTGTGGAATGGAAATCACAATTTAGAACAACATGCACAAATTTGCAATAAGCAAAACTACAAATACACAATGATTTGTTTGGGAACCCAATTAGGAAAAACCCATAAAGTCTCTTTGCATTAATCATATGAATAGAGAAACTATTACAATTGCATGCTCTAGCTATTAGCACAACCTGCAAAAGAACAATTGTTCTCTCTGCTCAATGATAAACTCCGGCCAAAACTTAGCTAATTTTTTGCTCACCAAGCCTCATATTTCCTTGAAAAATTATTGAGGAAATTAGCCCCTAAAAGGTAGGAATTTCCTCTAACCTATTGCACAATTCCCAAGGATTGATATCCTAACCTCATGAAACACATGTACACTCAAGCTAGTATAAAACTCATGTTACACTTCCTTTTCATCTCCACTTCAACTGAGGAATTGGAATTCCTTGCATGCATTAGCTATTTTGGGCTTATTGGTCAATTAACTAATAGATCTTTGAGTTAGATTGTTGTCCTAGTGCACCACTGACCTTCAACTGACTCCAAGAATAGTTAGAGGTCAGTTAATTGAACGCAACTGAAAATAATTGAATTAGATTGCTAAATTTTCGCAATCACATATGCATAACTAAACTTCAAACCCTCTAACTCGAATTTACTGAGCTAACTGAGTGACAAGATCCATGTCACACTGTTAAATGCCTCCAAGTTGTCATGTTGATGTGTAAATTTGATTTACTCAATTTAACTAACACTAAAGTCAAATTGAGACTTTCTTGCTACATTTGTTCAACATAAATCTCACACGTGGACTAGTATATAAGGGATGTTCCTAATGCAAGGTTTTTAAATGTTCATAATTTATCATGCATAAGAGTAAATCAATCACTAGACAATCATCATTAATGAAAGTATAATAATTTATCACTCATCCATCAATATATTTAAATTATCAAAATGGACTTTAAAAAGTGTTCTAAACATGGTTGAAACTAGGTAAGGAAATAAAGAATCACAATTTAATCCCAAGTAGAACCCTTAACTTATTCAAATTTTTCCCTTCTCCTAAACACTTCCTTCCATCTTCCAAACACCATCTCTTCCTTTGCTAAAATATTTTGGGCCATTGAATACATCAAACTAACTCCATATATAACTTGAAGGTAAAAGAATCAACTATATCAATTTAACTTCCCCAATAGATAACCTATAGTCATGATCACATCTTTAGGAGAGCATGGCTAACACAATCCTCCCACAACTCTAGGTTTATCAACATACATGGTGAGAAATACCTCCACCCTTATTGAGATATGAAGTAGGTGCAAGATAAAGGAAGTTGGAAGACCGTAGAGAAGAAAAAGAAAGCTACAACACCAATCTCGCCAAGAAATACTAGAAGCCAGACAATTAAGAACTAAGAAAATTATAGGTCCAATAGACCAGAGTTTGGTCTCAGTGGACGTTAACCATCATCATCATCATCATCATCATAATCAACACCCTATCATTGATGATACTACAAAATTATTATTTTTGTTGTCAGATCTATGCCATCAATTAACCAACCTGGAAAAAATTTCTACCTGTCAAAACCCCAATTATCTAGATATCGTAGCAATATTTGGAACTAGTGATTAAATCATAAATTAATATTTAATAGCACATAACTACCCTTCTATTGTCCATGACATCGATTTTGCCTCAATGTTATAGTTCCTTGGCTATCATCTAGCCTTTAAATTCTAAGTTAGCTTATCACAAACACATATTTATGCATGATCATATAATAATTTAATGTTATAATGATGTTACCGATTAGCATTTAATGTAAGAAAAGTATGTGTATTTACCATGTGCATAGCACCAAATATCTGTTCAAAATTTATATTGAATCAATATCCACATACCGAAAAGTTTACTTTTAAATTTGTGTGTCTAAACAAAATCACGTAAATTTCATCATTGATAACATAAAATAATAAAAGGTCATATACTATCCACATATAGTTAGGTCCACATGTCCTCACAAACATAGTTTCTATCAGTCTAGCTAAGTCCAACACAAACTAAAAAAATAAATAACAAGCTAAACCATCATGTAATTTATCCATTGAAAGATAAAATGTGGGGCATTACATACATACACTCTTCAAGAAACTTCATCTCGACATTATAGTAACAAACAATTTAGGGTAATCTTGATGCACAGCCTTCATGTCCTCCCGTGTAACAAATCTTAAGTTATATGTGTCCGATAGGACCTTAATTGTTTCCACCATACAATGCCTTTATTGTGAACCTTCACATCCAACGCATGTGATGGCTCGACCATGTAGGTTCCCTTTTCTTAAACTTGAAGATTCCACCATAGTGCATTGATGTTCAACCTAATTCCTATCAACCACTACATAAATATAGTGTTTGTTGCCTACATCCCCTACTGGGGTATTTCCCTCTTTGTCCATATTACCTACTTGTGGCCACGTGTTTTCATGTTGGTAATGAGGACCCACACACCCCCAACAAGTAACGTTGGATGGCATTTGCAAGCTACTTTTATAAGGTTTTTGGGACTAGTTCATTACCCCTAGAACCTTTTCCTCGTTAAGAGTTACCTATGAACAAGTTGGACTCTCATGTTCCCCTAATAATGCCTACGATATTGCACTTGCTACACAATTACAACCAAGTATGGGAAGATGTAGTCATGTAATTTAACAGTAAATTAAAAAAAAAATACAAACTCATTAATAAAAAGAGTGATCAATTACAATTTGGCTTTCCCATATGATTGTATTGTGGATTGGATACACAACATGTTTTTATCGTAGGGCTACATAGATCTAATTTAACCTAATCAAGCACCAAATACTTATGAGTCCCTCTTGGAAGAGATGTTAAGAGTCATCTCTTTATCCCTGACTTGGACACTTTGAAATCAAAGAGCTTGGGACAGAAATTTTCCTTAAGGAGTATTTATTGTTTGGCTACAATCAATGTCTTTTTAATTGTTTTTTATTAGAAGTTTTTTACGGTGGACCTGCTACATTGGGCACAAAGATGAATCATATATAAAATGTGTGGTTTGAAAAACTAATATGTAGCATATTAATGACCTCAGATTCAATTGTGAGTATGGAGTGAAGAAGTCTATGATAGCTCACAACACATAGACTAGATTCACTTACCTCATTATATAATCAATTAACTATTTTTCAGAAATCAATTTTCACTTTATCAATCTTTACAACAAATTTTAAATAAGCATGATAAATTTAACACTATTTGAATAAGTGAAGTTACGGTATATGAATAAGTGGAAAATCAAATCAATAGTAATGAGGGGGTTATGACATACCATTTAATGTTACATATCCACCACTAAAATGCAAAGGAAGGATTGTATTTCCATGCCATAATGAAATTCATATTTTATATTTATTTAAAATTAAGATGTAAAACCTTAAAATGAAATTTTCATTGATTGATAACAAATGACATAATATATTTGTAAAAAGTGTTTTTCTTTATTAATAATATTATCATATATTACAATTAAATAGGAGAGCTACACTAAATGGTAGTCTCAAGACCAACTTAGATCCATCTTATCCTAGGATCTATCAAGCTCTCAAGCTCATTAAATATCTAGATATGCAAATTTTGCCTTGAGAAATATTTGATCCCTCTAAACATTTAATAGATCCAACGTTAAAATGAATCTGGAATAAATTTATTATTTAAATCATAATTTATTTAATGTAACTATCTTATACTATAAATATAAATTAATTACATGAAAGGAATTTTATAAGAGGGAGTTGCTCAGAATATTTTCATCATTTTTCCATACCCTATAGAAACACACCATGTGTTCACACTTTATTTTCAGCACATAGTCAGCTATGCCAATGTTGCAATCCATCATACTGTGTGATGTGGTTTGATTGCAACCAAGAACTGGAAACCGTCTGTCAATAGCCTATCAGTAAAAGGCACATCATGATGGCCACAACATCCATAAAACCAATAGACAGTGTTGAGCCACACAAACAGATAAAGAAATACTTGATTTTTCTTCACCAGGTTCATCAATAGTGGACAAAATACATTAAAAAAAATAGTGCACTTACTTATAATAATCACTCCAATACAATGCATGCAATAACACCCAAAAAAAAGTTATTTTTAAAGCACTAACTGGACATGGATATAATAAACAAAAAAAAATTTCATTATTCTACTTATGAAACAACTTCACAATCAAACTTATTTATCAAACCACTCCTCATTCAAGAGTAAAATCAACATTTAAATACAAGCAATATTAGCAATTTTATGCCCAGTAAAAACATATCAAATGTAAAAACTTTAAACAATTTTAATGATATGTAAGCTGTAATAAAAACTTAATAATGATTCTATTATGCGGAAAAAGAATCGAAAAACAAAAATTAATGCCCAATAAATCACATACCTCCAGCCATTGGTGCTACTCACACTCACAATGAATTTTGTACACAAAGCTTCCAGGCCGCTTCACTATATAGAAAATCTAGTTTATTATTCTTCTCCTCAATCCCACACACATCCAACACACGCGCACTAGAATCTGCTATAGTCACAATATGGATGTAATAAATCAAGTCACTGTGATTCTATTCTTTGCTAAAAATGAGATGCATTGGTCGTCTTCTTTACTACGATCATCAACTTAAGCAACAACTTCTCTGAATAATCCCAAGGATAAAATATACAACCTTAACATAGTACAGAATTCATTTGGGAGAAAGACTAAATAAGAACAATCATATCTAATAAGAACACTTTAATATATATGCCTAGATTCTCTAAAATGTGAGTACACGGAGAAATCAAACTGTCTTCTAAAATAGTTTGACTTTGGATTTTCCAACGAAGGGGCTTTGGAGACCACGTCGCAGAAATCAAAGGAGAGAGTTTCCGAATAGAAACAAAAATACAGCCCGAATGCAAATCCAGAACCAGAGATAAGCACACAACAACAGGCAATCTGAAGGCACTTCCAAGCTCTGCTCACTCTAACTTGATGGTGTAAAACTGAAGGGGTTTGAGTTAGTGAGCTTGGGGACCAAACAGAAGAGTTTATAGCCAAGCTTCTATTGGTTATGTGTCAAATGTTCCACTGATCATGGTAGAGAATTGCAATGGGAGTAATGGACCACTTCAGAAGCTCCCAACAAGAAATTAATTTACTGCATTTAATTTCCATAATTTAAGGAAACAACTGCAGTTGGTTTCCATAATCCAATTAGATGACTGCAGTAGTTCTAGAAATTGAGGGAGTAGTTCCTGAAATTGAGCAGTGGGAGAGGGAGCATAACATTCTCCCACTTGGTCCATACTTCCAATCTTAATGTCTCATCTTAAAACCCATTCATAATTTGTATTAAGCAATAGATACATGAATCATGGCGATAAGTCCTCTAATGACGAGTATTATATTCCATGTATTACTATGTATTTATTCTTATTAAAATTTATGTGGCAACAATTTCTTAATGAATAAACCCCATGTTTATTCTTGGTCCTACACAGATGAATTCTCTCAAATCAAATTAAGGTGCACATAAATATGAGAAAAACATCACAATAATTAAGAATTTCATTAAAAATAACATTGTTCATACAATGAGAATCTACATAATGGAACCAAGTCCCATATTCATTACATGATCCTTGAATTTAAACGGTGGCATGCCCTTAGTCAAAGGATCAGTGATCATCAACTCAGTGCTAACGTGCTCAATGACCACTTTCTTTTCTTTAACATGTTCCCTTATAGCTAAATACTTAATGTCGATGTGTTTATTTCGACTCCCACTTTTGTTGTTCTTAGCCATAAAAACAGCAGCTGAATTGTCGCAATATATTCTCAATGGCTTAGAGATAGAATCCATAATTCTAAGCTGGAAATGAAATTCTTAAGCCATACACCATCTAAAGTAGCCTCAAAACAGGAGACGAACTCGGCTTCCATAGTAGAAGTGGCAATCAAGGTCTGCTTGGCACTCCTCCATGATATAGCTCCACCGGCCATCATAAAAATGTATCCTGATGTTGATTTGCATGAATCAACACATCCAGCAAAGTCAGAATCTGAGTAGCCAATCACTTCCAAATTTTCTGTCCGTCTATACATAAGCATGTAGTTTTTGGTTCCTTGAAGGTACCTCATTACTTTCTTTGCAGCTCTCCAGTGGTCTAAACCTGGATTACTCTGATATCGTCCCAACATTCCCACAACAAATGCAATGTTAGGTCTTGTGCGGACCTGAGCATACATTAAACTTCCGACAGCAGAAGCATATGGAATGTTCTTCATTTGTTCCCTTTCAAAGTTGTTCTTCGGGTATTGATTCAAACTAAACCTATCACCCTTCACAATGGGAGCAACACTTGGTGAACAATCCTTCATCTGAAATCTCTCTAAAATTTTATTAATATAGGTTTCCTGAGACATACCCAAGATGCCTCGAAATCTGTCTCTATGGATCTTAATGCCTATGACATCAGATGCCTCACCCATATCCTTCATATCAAAATTTTTAGAGAGGAATTGTTTCACCTCATGCAGCAAACCCTTATCATTGGTTGCTAGCAAAATTTCATCCACATATAAAACAAGAAAACATATTTTACTCCCACTGACTTTAAGGTATATACATCCATCCATAATGTTTTCTACAAAATCGAAAGAAGAAATTACATTATGAAATTTCAAATACCATTGGCGAGATGCTTGTTTTAATCCGTATAATGACTTCTTGAGCTTGCAAACCAAATGCTCACCATCACTAGAGGAGAATCCTTCAGGTTGTTTCATGTAAACCTCCTCCTCTAGATCTCCATTGAGAAATGTCGTTTTCACATCCATTTGGTGTAACTCCAAGTCAAAATGGGCTACTAATGCCATAATAATGCGCAAGGAATATTTCTTAGATACAGGAGAGAAATTATCCTTGTAATCAATTCCTTCTTTCTGAGTGAATCCCTTTGCAACGAGTCTAGCCTTGTATCTCTCAATGTTGCCCAATGAGTATTTCTTTGTCTTAAAGACCCATTTACATCCAATGGCTTTTGCACCATTAGGCAACTCAACAAGATCCCAGACTTCATTACTCTTCATAGAATTCATCTCTTCCTTCATGGCATCATACCATAATTCTGATTCTTTGCAACTCATGGCTTGTGAAAAAGATTCGGGATCATTTTCGGCTCCAATGTTGTAGTTAGATTCTTGCAGATACACAACATAATCATCAAGAATTGTTGATTTCTTTGGTCTAGTAGATCTTCTTAATGTTGTACCACCATCTTCCTGAGAAGTATGTGGTTCAACTCATTGTTCAAAAATTCGTGGTAATTCTTGAACTATCTAATCTACTGGAATGTCGTCAACAGCTTGTGGAACATCAACAATTCATTGTTCAACACCAGTTTGTACTTGAGGGGTGATGTGAACAATAACCAATATTTCACTTGAGATGGAAGGTTGAGATTCTGAATGATCCTTCTCAAAAACTATGTTCCTAGTTTGATCGCTCCCACTAATCAAGTCATTTTCAAGAAACTTTGCATTTCTTGATTCCACAATCCTAGTGTTGTGAGATGGACAATAAAATATGTAACCTCTAGACCTTTCAGCATATCCAATGAAATACCTACTAATGGTCTTTGGGTCCAGCTTCTTCTCTTGTGGATTATATATTCTCACTTCAGACAGGCATCCCCAAACACGCATATGTCGCAAACTCGGTTTCCAACCTTTCCATAATTCAAATGGTGTTTTAGGAACAGCCTTAGTTGGAACTCGGTTTAATATATACACTGTCATCTTAAGTGCTTCAGTCCACAAGAATTTAGGAAGATTGGAGCTGCTAAGCATACTCCGCACCATGTCCAATAATGTTCGGTTTCTTATTTCTGCTACACCATTCTGGTCGGGTGAACCAGGCATGGTGTATTGGGAAACAATCCCATGCTCCTGAAGAAATTTAGCAAATGGCCTAGATGCTTGTCCATCTTCTGTGTATCTACCATAATATTCTCCACCTCTATCTAATCTCACGATCTTAATTTGCTTGCCGCATTCAAGATTCTCTACTTCAGCCTTAAAGATCTTAAAGGCATCTAATGCTTCGCTCTTTTTATGAAGCATGTAGAGATACATATATCATGAGTAATCATCTATAAAAGAGATGAAGTATCTTTGACTATGTGAGTCCATGTCTGGACTACATATATCAGTATGTATGATCTCTAATATGTCTGAACTCCTATTGGCACCTTTCTTTGACTTGTTGGTCTGCTTTCCCTTTATGCAGTCCACACAAGTCTCAAAATCAGTAAAATCCAGAGTATTGAGTACCCCTTCATTTACCAATCTTTTAATTCTTTCTATGGAGATATGACCTAGTCTCAGGTGCCATAATTTAGAGGAATTTTCATCAATAACACATCTTTTAATACCAGTGTGAACATACATTGAATCATAAGTGACATTGTTTTGTAAATTAATACAGTAAAGACCATTAGACAAAATACCATTCCCAACACAATCGGATTTATAAAATAAACTGAAGGATGTTTCTGAAAAGTTAAAGGAATATCCAAAAGGTACAAGCCTTGAAACTGAAATCAAGTTTCTAGAAAAACTTGGTACATAAAAGGTCTTTTCTAATTCTAAAACAAAGCCAGTACTTAAAGTTAAATAGCATGTTCCTATAGCCTCCACATGCGAGCCCATCTTGTTTCCTGATAAGATGCTTTGCTCACTTCCCACTGGCTTCCTTAGGTTTTGCAAACCCTGCAAAGAATTCGAAATGTGAATTTTTGATCCAGAATCAATCCACCAGGTGTTAATATTGACATTAACCATATTAGATTCATAACAAACAAATGAGATTGGATTACCTTTGTCCGCAAGCCATTTCTGAAATTTGGCGCATTCCTTCTTCATGTGTCCCTTCTTTTTACAAAAGAAACACTTAGAATCCTTCTTGATATTGGCTTGGGGAGGTATTTTACCTTTTCCTTTCTGATTGGCTTGAGATTTGCCTTTTCCTCGCGTTGCCAACATTGCACTTTCTCCCATTTCCATCACCAGCCTCTCTTCCTCTTGAACACACATGGTCATAAGTTCATTAATTGACCATTTATCCTTATGTGTGTTGTATGAGATTTTGAAGGGTCCGTATTGGTGTGGAAGGGTGTTCAGGATGTAGTGCACCAGGAAAGACTCTGATATTTCAACCTCGAGTTTCTTCAATTGAGCCGCAGTGTCCCTCATTTGCATGATGTGCTCGCGCACACCTTTTACATTGGTGAGTCTTAGGGATGAGAACTTCATAATTAGGGTGCTTGCTAGTGCCTTGTCTAAAGTGACGAATTGATCATCAATGGCTTTCAGCAAGTCTCATACATTTTCATGTTGTTCAACGGAACCACAAATACCAGCTGAAATTTTAGTCTTAATGAACATCACGCTTAGACGATTAGATCGTTCCCATCGTTCATAAAGCGTGATGTCCGCTGCAGTGCTGGTATTATTTAGTGCCGATGGTTCATCTTTCCTAATAGCATAATCTATGTCCATCCATCCCAAATGAAGGAGAACTCTCTCCTTCCAGATCTTATAGTTATCTCCCTTAAGTTCAGGGATATCAGTACGAATTTCAGAGAAATTTGCAGGTTGTACAACTGCATAAAATTAAAAATCACATGCTTATGTTAAAATTGAGGCATAAATAAAAAATTTCATGCTTTACCGATGTAAATCATGCTTAAAATTGAATCTAATGACATAAAAATTGTCTGTGGACTAATTTTTTAATTCAAGCAGAATCAATTATTGTTTTGAACTTTATGATAAAACTATTAATTCATAACTCCTGTGGATAAGTTATGAATATTTTATCTTAATTAATTACTTAAATATAATTAAAATTCCTGTGGGATAAAATTTATTATATTTAGTATAATTAATTACAATTAATGTCTAAATATTCTTTATCTGATCCTAATCAATCATAATATATAATTTTATTTAATTAGATATTTTGTGGCTATTCTCTAATTAATTAAAATTATAAAATTATATGGATCACTAGACATTATTTTCATAAAATCAACTGATAATTTGCATAAATAAAACTACAATATTCATGCATAACATTTAACCATAGGTCTCGTATACTCATTCATAATAACATGTTTTAATTAAAGCTTATCATATTTTCCAAAATTGCATATAATTAAACTAAATACTATAAGCATAAAAATTAAACAAAAATTAGACATATTTATAAACATATGCTTTAATTTAGAAAATCTTAAAAATAGGACATTTATCCAATTATATTTATAAATCACCAAGGCAGCTATTTTATACCCAGTAAAAGCATATCAAATGTAAAAACTTTAAACAATTTTAATGATATGCAAGCTTTAATAAAAACTTAATAACTATTCTATAATGCGGAATAAATCACATGCCTCCAGCTATTGGTGCTACTCACACTCACAATGAATTTTGTACATAAAACTTCCGGGCCGCTTCACTATATAGAAAATCTGGTTTATTATTCTTCTCCTCAATCCCACACACATCCAAATCACGCGCACTGAAATCTGAATCTAGCTGTAATAAATCAAGTCACTTTGATTCTATTCTTTGCTAACAATGAGATGCATTGGTCGTCTTCTTTACTACGATCATCAACTTAAGCAACAACTTCTTTGAATAATCCCAAGGATAGAATATACAGCCTTAGCATAGTACAGAATTCATTTGGGAGAAAGACTAAATAAGAACGATCATATCTAATAAGAACACTTTAATATATATGCCCAAATTCTCTAAAACGTGAGTACACGAAGAAATCAAATTGTCTTCTAAAATAGTTTGACTTTGGATTTTCCAACGAAGGGGCTTTGGAGACCACATCGCAGAAATCGAAGGAGAGAGTTGCTGAATAGAAACAAAAATACAGCCCGAATGCAAATCCAGAATCAGAGATAAGCACACAACAACAGGGAATCTGAAGGCACTTCCAAGCTCTGCTCACTCTAACTTGATGGTGTAAAACTGAAGGGGTTTGAGTTAGTGAGCTTGGGGACCAAACAGAAGAATTTATAGCCAAGCTTCCATCAAGCTTATGTTGGCTATGTGTCAAATGTTCCACTGATCATGGTAGAGAACTGCAGTGGGAGTAATGGACCACTTCAGAAGCTCCCAACAAGAAATTAATTTACTGCAGTTAATTTCCGTAATTTAAAGAAACAACTGTAGTTGGTTTCCATAATCTCAGGAGATGACTGCAGTAGTTCCAGAAATTGAGGAAATAGTTCCTGAAATTGAGCAGTGGGAGAGGAAGTGTAACATGCTCTCAATATTTCTCCTTCCTTAACTCCAATGACTGTAGATTTATTTTTTATAGGGACAACGTCTATTTATTTATTTTTTATAGTATGGATATGGATTTTTCTGGTTGGCCTTTGCAAGTATATATTACAACTTTTTTTTTTACCAATCCTATGCTGAGATAGTGTTTCTAGCACTACGACAGTTTTATACCAAATTATTATAATTAATTTGTAATCTTTCAAAGATGGCATGAAAATATATTATAAATTATTCAAATAGTTTAATACCAACTCACTTCACGCATGAAAGAATATGGACGTCAAATATCGTTATTTACAACAATTATTATACGAAGAAAGACCAATTATCCAAACATGTTGTTGGCAGGAATAAACCTTCTTCCTAAATTAATCCCACCTTTTATTTTTAAGGTAAACAAAAAGAATATGGAGAATCCATAATGTAATCAATCATAAAAATCAATATTTAATCTTTAAAAAACACATATCAGTCAGAAAAATCATTCAATGGGAAGAAAATGGATCATGTTTAGATATTTTCTACTTGGAGGCATCCTAGTTGAGTTTATATATTTCTCAGCCATGGTATATCGCTTGCTAGAGATTCTTTTTGGCCGCAGTTTCGATCTCGATACATTGTTTTCCTCTAATCTTTGAGAAAATATTTTCTACCTTTATCTGCTTCTCGCTAATCTTCCTACCTCACCATCATTGCCGCTGCCACTTGGGGCAGAAGTGAGTTGTTGTTGTCATCACAAAATACCTATTATTATGTCAAAAAATTGGTGCTAAATCTATTGCAACATGTTAGTTGTTGTTTCTATCACAAAATACTTATTATTATGCCAAAAAAAATTGGTATTCAATTTACTACAACATCGGCTGATAGATTATCTTGAAATCTGAAACCTACCTAATCCGAATCACAAAAATTGACAAAATATGAAATCTGAAACTTACATAATTCGAATTAAAAAAATTGACAAAATATAGAAAATCACTGCATAGAGAAGATTGAAGAAAGAGACACTTACCCATAAAGCCTATGGTTTGAGCTAACAATAAGCTAATTTACATGGACCCTACTTATTTCAGTCATAACTCTGTAATTGTGAGCGATTACATACATGAAGCCACCTGCCCCAGTGATTTTCGAAACACACTATATTTTATAACATTAGAATAGAATAAGAATTATTAATATTGTGAATATTATGCTGCATGACTCTCATATTCGCCTTTCGTATTGAAAAATAGCATATGTGGCTGGCTTGTAACTGTGTTCAGTGATTCTAAATTTTGAGAAGGAACAAAACCCATTTCTTCACTGCTCTCAAAAGCATTAGTGAAATGTAATCCTTTCTAAAGAATTAAAAATCTCACCAATCAAATTATAAAATATCATTTTTATGTGTGATTATTAAGAGTGAAATATTGAAGACTAAGAGATGATCAAGAGCATAAGCATAAGTGACCTGACGTGTAATGATTATGAAAAAATTATGAATCTCACAGATTAAAATATACAATATCTTTTACTTATAATTATTAATATATTTTATGTATATTATTAAGTGTGCAGAATCAGTGAAATATTGACAATGAAAGGTTGATTGGGGAATGTGCTATATCCAAAACTCAATGAATGAGTACATTTTGAAAAAACTACGAATCTCACAAATTAAAATATATAATATCAAATATTGATCATGAAGGGCATGAAGAGTTAATTGGGGAATGTGTTATATCCAAAATGAAGAGCTAATTGAGGAATGTGTTATATCTAAAACTCAGTGTGTTATATCTAAAACTCAGTGTATAAGTACATTTTGAAAAAACTATGAATCTCACAAATTAAAATATACAATATCTTTTATGTATAATTATTGAGTGTCCAACCAGAGTGAAATATTGACAACGAAGAGTTGATTCATTGGGAGAATGTGTTATATCCCAAACTCAACGGATGAGTAATTGAAATTTTTAAAGCAAATTTAATCTTGAGTTGGTTAATACCACTCTACACTTACTTATATACTACAAATAAGTTGATGAAAATTCCATATCATATATTTTTGTATACACAACATATACCTATGGTTACTCTGTGACTCATACAATGCCGGACTGCTCAGCACATGTCACTTGCAGACTCACGAAAGTTGCAATAGTTAGGTTTTGAAAATAATGGAGTTAAGGTCATATTTTAAAGATGAGAATTTTGAATAATTTTGAAATTGTTATTTAATATATTACAAGATAC
The DNA here is from genome assembly GCA_034641835.2 of Pinus albicaulis. Classification (NCBI taxonomy): domain Eukaryota; kingdom Viridiplantae; phylum Streptophyta; class Pinopsida; order Pinales; family Pinaceae; genus Pinus; species Pinus albicaulis. Next base: position 706,075,960 of record CM076576.1, on the reverse strand, counting down.
TAGTTATTTGCAACTGTTTTTAGATTGTGTTTATTTTAAATTTCCTCTTTCTTATTTTTAAAACAGCTATATCGAGGACTAAATAATTTGCAAGAGATGGTGTACAAGTTCAATTTTGTTGTCCTAAACTGTGGTAAACAAACAATGTTTTTAGATCAAGTTTGGACCTTTATTTTTATAGTGTTGATGTTGTCAATTTAGATTTCCATATATTTCAAATGGCAATACCAGAAATATGAACAATAGCAATTAAGCATTACTTGGAGACTAGCTTGGGCGCTAAATCATTTGCAATTTCAAAACCAATACCAGAAATATGAACAATAACAATTGAAAAAGAATCATTCCCATAAGAAAATTAGTTTCAAAAGATCTTTTAGGAATCATTCAAAAAAAAAAAAATTAAAAAAGATGGTACACAAGCTCCACTTGAATAGCCATAAATTTCAAACCCCAATACTATAAATATAAACAACAATATTTGCACTGGTGTGCTCCAGCCCAGGAAACCTCCCCTTTCGGAATAATTGGCATTGGAGGATTAGTTGCAAGAGAGGGTGCACAAGCTCCATTCGGTCATTACAACTTCGGTGAGAAAATAATGCTTTACGTCTATTTTTATCCAGATTCACAAGATTTAAGAATCCTGGAATCTTTACAAATATACAATACCAAATCCAAAGTCAAAATTATTATGCACCAGAAATTTACCAAAATTATATACAATAAGTACAACCGAGAATACAAAGTTACTTCAAGCTCTTTAACATTCATATAATATTGTTCATTAATAAGTTATTTGCTTACCAACTTAATATTCCTAATTTGATAATGGTGAAATGAGAATTGGGAGGCAAAAGTTATAACGTTGAAATTATTTTTGTGTGCGTTGAATTGTGTATGAGGCACGATTATGTAAAAAAGATAAAATGAGTAGAGTTATCAGATTTTGGAAGCTTAGATTTTTTATTTGTATTTATTGTTTTCAGAAATTGAGAAATAATAATGAAAATATTTTTACGAATAAGTTGTAAATTTAGAATTTTTTTATGATACTGAAATAGTTATTTTTATATATAAATTACTGTTCATGATTAATTAAGGTAGTGTTTACTAAGGACTAGTCATAAATTTCAAATACCAATACCAAAATTATGATATTTTTATTGTTTTAATTTTTGGGTTGGTTTTATTGTTTTAATTTTTGGGTTGTGTCCTTTTTTTAAGCAGGTATACTATTGCATTGCAACTTGTTTTAATATCAACATAAACTTCACCATTACTCCATTTAAAAAACCAAAATTTATAATATATTATTGCAATAGGCTTTCTATTTCTCAAATCCTTTAACTTTATTTACTTAAATCCAAACATAATGCAATGAATAAAAGGAGACTCATAATGTGGAGTAGCTTTCTTTATTTAAATCTATATAACTAAGAAAAACTCTTAGTAACGAAGGTTCTAATGCAAACGAGGCAGAAAAAGTTTAATCATTGAAATTTACTCATGTTAACACAACCACACTAAAGAGTCCAAAGAATCCATGGGAGGTTTGACAAACATTGAGCAATCAACTTCACTGCATCAACCACACTCGCCTCAATCAAGTCAATATCACCTATGGTAACTTCATTATCACCCCCACTTCATATAATCTACTTTACACTATCTCCCCTAATCTTTAATAATTAATGTGTGGGCTTTTTATTTCCTCCCTTTAGTAAATTCCAAAGAGAATACAATGGATGAAAAAGGAAGACTACTGATGCGAAAGGAAAGGTTTTTGTGGAATTGATGTGCCATTAGAGTTATCTTATAAGTTATTAAATATTAAACAATATGCTTATTTTTTTTAAATTACAATTTTCATTTTTAAGAATGATTCATATAATTTATTTTTATACTCTTGCCCCTAATCACTAATAATTAATGTGTGGGCCTTTTATTTCCTCACTTTAATGAATTTCCAAAGAGAATACAATGGATGAAAAAAGAAGATTATTGATGTGAAAAGAAAGGTGAATTTGAAGAATAGCTTAATAAAGTGGATTTTAGAAAGGAAATCTCTTGAAACTATCTCAACGAATCCATGAATAGGGCTTAGAAATTGAAGCCTGGGCAACAAATATTATATACTTATCAAAATAAATATCAAAACAGTAGAGAAGAGTCGAATCACAAACAAATAACACTGCAAATGTAAAGTCATTTATTATGGACCTCTAAGATTCCACAAAAGATATTTCTCAAGCTATTGGAATGCTTAAGAAAACATGTTAGCTAGTTTAGAGAACTAGAAAGACCTTGCATGCAAGATTAAGTTATTGGATACCACATGCTCTCAAATTGTTAAAGGTAAATGCATCTTGAGACAACTATTTGTTGTAGACTAAGTGATCCAAGCCAACTTCATTGAAAAGAATAAAAGGAAACTAAAAATCTATAATTTAACGATTGAATGCCTAAAGAAATATGAAACCAACTTTAATCTATGAAGGAAAATTTTCACAATACTTTAAAACAAAACAAAATCTTGTAAAAGATGGCACAGTTTACCCACATCAACTCCCCCATTATCAAGTTTAAGAACTCTTTAGGCAATTTCTAAATCTTAAGGTCTAAGAAAATCATATTCCTTATGTTTTAAAATATTTACAAGGGTGAGGACATAACTAAATTCCAGTACAAGGACCTAAAGGACAACAAGGCCAAAATTGTTACAAGCAATGAAAATGGGTTTCCATGTACAGTGAGAGAGTCTATATTTGTTACTCCCCCTCGAGTTGCACCAAATCGTTAAATTCACCCACATCCCCCACAATTTAATGCCATACCCCAATTTTTGTGCTAATTTTTCATTTGCAATGTGGAATTATGTTGGATCACTCTTCTTCTCACTAAAATCTTCACACAATGTGAGGAAAAACTCTGAGCTAATATTATTTAAAAAAACACAAGAGATTACTATGAAACCACTCCTTATCTTTTCCAAGATACTCTTCCTATTGGTGCAGAAATAAAAAATCAACCTCGGCTTGAAAGGTTGTAGGAGCATTACATGTCTTCACAAAGATTACCTATCTCCCTTTATTTGACTGTAAGGCTTATGCATTGATAATAAGTTCTTATGGGTATCCTTAGAAAGGAAACCCCCTTTTGGGAAAATTTCCCCAAATGATGTTGCTTTCATCCAATCTCATCACCCTATGCCATTGCAAATATATCTAGCTATCCTTTCATATATTTGCAACATGAAACATCAATTTCTTAGCTATTAGAAACATTATTCTTGTTGCATAGTTCACTATAAGAACTAGTTGTATGTAATACATGGGGCATGACCTTACTCAAACCCATTGATGAAGGCAATGGACTTTTAGGGGATTTCTTTACACTAGACTTCAATTGATAAATAAATGCACCCTCTAGTAAACACCTATTTAGCATGGGAGACACCTAAGGTTTGGTTATCCTTAATGATAATATATCTCTACATTTTCCAAGGGCTCCACATGTTTTCCTTGTGTCAATGGCTTTGCTATTGCTGACTATATTTTTGTTAGTAGGATTTATTGTCATAAATACAAGGCATTTAGGTATCTTCCATAGCTCCTCCCCTCACTAACCATTATTATGTTATCCTTTTATGTTCCACTTAGCTACCCCACACCAAGTCTAGCTTTAATCAACCCCGCCAATTTTTCATCATCCATTTTTACCACTAACTCATTGAATAATACATGAGCATTTTCAAAACAAGGCTTATCTAAATTTATAATACTTGTGATTTCATTAATTGCTCCATTTGCTTCACCCAAACCATCTAAGTATTTCACACTTAAAACCTTCACCCATTTTGTCTTCACTTATCACCCTGTTAGGAATGGTCACTACCCCTATAATGTTTGGTATGATTCAAATTATAAAAATGTACATAATTTAACATAACATATTATGACACAGACCCTCTAAATCAAATCATATGTAGAAAATATATAGGAGAATTATTAGTAGGAATGGAAGATTATATCTTTAAAAATCACATAAATATGCTCAACCAACTTTGATTCACCCCTAAACTCATTTAGAGAGCCTTCCTCCTTCATACATTGATGTCTTTGCTTGGTTTGAATACACCTTTATCCTATACAATGCCCCAAACCGACGAAACATTCAAAAGTTAAATTGAAATCTATCCAACAGTCATTTTTTTTCTAACCATAAAATCTGATGTACTATCCTTAAGCTTCAATCAAATGGAAACCCAATATGTGAAGAACATCAAAGATGAATTTTTCAAGTATATCCCCAAAATATTAATAATCCATAATGGTGACCTTCGGATTTTCACCTTCTTGGACCTCCTGTATCATCCATCCAATCTAAAAAAGTGGAGACCATAGTCATTCTGGTAACTCTTGCACTATTATTGTTTCACATGCCTTCGCTAAGATTTTTTCCACAACCTTAAATAGTTACATATCTATGTGGATAGAGACAAATATACAAAGGCCCAAAGGATGAGCAAGGTTTAAAAGAAACCATCATACTAATGATCATATTTTTACTTCGACTTTGCAATACCCTACAACATTACACTACAAGGAAACGACCCTCTAGTGGGCATTTTTGTGGAAGCCCCTATAAAAATAGCCCATTTTTTTTTTGAAGTGGAGGTCACTAGCAGAGGTGGGTGGGTGGATGTTTTAGCGGATGTTTTTTTAATAGTGCATCTATAATATATACAAATGCACCAGTGCTTTTCTATACATATACGCATTGGTGCCTAATAGAGGATGGTGCACCATAGTAGATTTAATTTTTTTAAATAATAAAAATAAAAACAACACGCTTAATAAAAAATCATACTGGTGCGTATACTACTCGATAGCACCGGAAAAGGGTTAAATTTACAAACATGTCGGTCGTAAAATTCATTTTTCCCAGTACGGTGCTACACTGTGATGATGACTTGGTGCTAAACCAGTACGCTAATGCCTTGGTGCATACACAGTATAGTGTACCATCAAAGCATTATTTAAAATAATGGGGTGCCACCTATATATAACACATTGGTGCTTAGACTACTCTATAGCATCGACAAAGGTTAAATTTAAAAAATGTTGATCCTAAAATTCTTTTCACCACATCGGTGCTATATCCACTCAAAGCATCAGTGTTTTTCTTTTATTAAAACGCCCTAGTGCATACTTAAAAAGAGCACCATTATAGGGTTTTTAATTTTTTTTTATTTTTTAAAGGTGGTGTTATATTCCAACAAAGCACCAATGTTGTTCATGTATTAAATTGCCTTGTTTCGTCTTAGAAAGAGCACTAATAGGGGATTTTTAATTTTAAAAAAATGCATGGTTATATTTCCACAAAGCACCAGTGCAATTCATGTATTAAAACCTCCTAGTGCGTCTTAACAAGAGCATTGCTATAGGGTTTTTAATTTTTTTTAAATGTGGTGCTATATTCCCACGAAACACTAGTGTTGTTCATGTATTAAAACACCCTGATGTGTCTTAGAAAGAGCACCACTAAAGGGTTTTTAATTTTAAAAAAGTGTGGTGTTATATTCCCACGAAGCACCAGTGTCATTCATGTATTAAAACGCCTCAATGTGTCTTAATAAGAGAACCGCTATAGGGTTTTTAATTATAAAAAAATTAAAAAAGAAAAAAACAGTGCCCTTGGAGATAGTATGCATTGATGCGGTTATAAAAACGCGTTGAAATTGGGATTTAAAAAAAAAAAAAAAAAAATCTACCGATCGTAAATTTCATTTTTACCATTTGCAGCGATAAAGAGATATGAAGAACTAGTGTCAAACTTTCCCCCATGCAAGCGCCCTGTCGTTGGTGCTTCTCTTGCTCACCATCCTTCTATGTCATGTTCAGTGCGTGGCTTTCCAATTTTCTCAAATGGTGGTGAAATTTATTTTTCTCATTTACGTGTCAATTATGCCTCCCTAACAACCAAATGTCTAGGTAATGTCTATGTTTCTCTCTAATTTAATTTTTTAGTGGATTAAAATTGAAAAATAGGTCCAAACATCCATTGTTTTTTAATTAGTTTTTTCATGCGTGTTGCTTTCACCATGTTCAGCTTGCACAAATAGCAGTGCACCCTATAAATTTACAGGTTGCACCGCAATTTGGTGTGTGAACTTAACCAACTACGGTGTTGTCCACGTGTCTTGTAAATTACAACACACCAGTAAAATTTATAAATTATATGTCAATGCGTACATTTTTAGGTTATTCCTAGTGATTTTATATTTACCAAATGTAGAACACACTTAATATTAAAAAAATATAGCTTGGTGTCTTCAATAACCTGAATGTTCCGGACCAGTAAAAAAATGTTATACGTATGCATCGTTGCGTAATGTTGTCTCGACACACCGCGTTGAAAATTTATGTTGGAATTTTTTCACAATAGTTTAAAACAAAACAAAATCTAGTGAAAGAGGGTGTATTTTTCCCACATCAACTTCCCCATTATCAAGTTTAAGAACTCTTTAGGCAATTTCTAAATCTTAAGGTCTAAGAAAATCACATTCCCTGTGTTTTAAAATATTTAGAAGGATAAGTACCTAACTAAATTCCAGTACACGAACCTAAAGGATAGCAAGGCCAAAATTGTTACAAGCAAGTAAAATGGGTTTCCACGTATAGTGAGAGAGTCTATATTTGATACTCCCCCTCGAGTTGGACCAAACCATGAAATTCACCCACAACCCCCACCATTTGATGCCATACCCAATTTTTGTGCTAATTTTTTATTTACAATGTTGAATTGTGTTGGCTCACTCTTCTTCTCACCAAACTCTTCACACAAGGTGAGGAAAAACTTTGAGCTAATCTTATTGAGGAAAACACAAGAGATTACTATGAAGCCACTCCTTATCTTTCCAAGATACTCTTCCTATCAATGCATAAATTAAAACTCAACCTTGGCTTGAAAGGTTGTAGGAGAATTACATGTCTTCACAAGATTACCTATCTCCCTTTATTTGACTGTAAGACTTAGACATTGATAATAATTTCTTACGGGTATCCTTAGCAAGGAAACCTCCTTTTGGGAAAATTTCCTCAATTGATGTTGATTTCATCTAATCTCATCACCCTATGCCATTGCAAACATATGTAGCTATCCTTTTAGATATTTGCAACATGAAACATCAGTTTATTAGCTATTAGAAACATTATTCTTGTTGCAGAGTTCACTATAAGAACTAGTTGTGTGTAATGCATGGGGCATGACCTTACTCAAACCCATTGATGAAGGCAATGGAATTTTAGGAGATTGCTTTACACTAGATTTCAAGTGATAAAAAAATGCACCCTCTAGTAAACACCTATTTAGCATGGGAGACTCCTTAGGTTTGGTTATCCTTAATGACAATAGATCTCTCCATTTTCCATGGGATCCACATGTTTTCCTTGTGTCAATGGCTTTCCTATTGTTGACTATATTTTTGTTAGTATGATTTTTTATCATAAATACGAGGTCTTTAGGTATCTTCCATAGCTCCTCCCCTCACTAATCATTATTGTGTTATCCTTTTATGTTCCACTTAGCTACCCCACACCAAGTCTAGCTTTAACACCAATTTTTCGTCATCCATTTTTACCACTGACTCAGTGAATAATACATGAGCATACTCAAAACAAGGCTTATCTAAATTTATAATACTTGTGATTTCATTAATTTTTTTGTTTATTCCACCCAACCCATCTGAGTATTTCACACTTAACACCTTCATCCATTTTTTCTTCACTTATCACCTTGTTAGGAATGGTCACTACCACTATAATGTTTGGTATGATTCAAATTATAAAAACATACATAATTTAACATAACATATTATGACACATAGACCCTCCAAATCAAATCATATGTAGAAAATATATAGGATAATTATAAGTAGGAATGGAAGACTTATATCTTCAGAAAGCACATAAATATGCTTTAAAAACTTTGATTCACCCCTAAACTCATTTAGAGATCCTTCCTCCTTCATAAATTGATGGCTATGCTTGGTTTGAATACACCTTTATCCTATACAATGCCCCAAACCAACCAAACATTCAAGTTAATTTGAAATCTATCCAACGGTCATTTTTTTTCTAACCATAAAATGTGATGTACTATCCTTAAGCTTCAATCTAATGGAAAACCAATATGTGAAGAACATCAAGGATGTAATTTTCAAGCAGATACCTAAAATATTAATAATCCATAATGGTGACCTATCGATTTTTTCCTTCTTAGACCTCCTGTATCATCCATCCAATATACAAAAGTGGAGACCATAGTGATTCTGGTAACTCTTGCACTGTTATTGCTTCCCATACCTTGGCTATGATTTTTTCCACAACCTTAAACAGATACATCTATATGTGGATAGAGACAAAGATACAAAGGCCCAAAGGATGATCAAGGTTTAAAAGGAACCATCATACTAATGATCATATTTTTACTTCAAAATTTCAATACCCTACAACATTACACTACAAGGAAACAACCCTCTGGCGGAGGTTTTTGTGGAAATCCCTATAAAAATATCCCAAAAAAATTTTTGCAGTGGAGTTCACTAGCGGAGGTGGGCGGGTGGATGTTTTAGCATATGTTTTTTTTAACGATGTGTTTATAATATATGCAAATGCACAGGTGCTTACTATACATATACGCACTAGTGCCTGATAGAGCATGGTGCATTGTAGCAGATTTAATTTTTTTAAATAATAATAATAATAACTTTGCACAAGATAACAAATCACATCGGTGCGTATACTACTCAATAACACCCGAAAAGTGTTAAATTTACAAACATGTCGGTCGTAAAATTCATTTTCCCCAATACAGTGCTATACTGTGACGATGACCCGATGCTAAACCAGTATGTTAATGCCCCGATGCATACACAGTATAGTGTACCATCAAAGTGTTATTTAAGACAATGGGGCGCCATCTATATATAACGCACTAGTTCTTAGACTACTCGATAACACCAGAAAAAGGTTAATTTAAAAAAAATTGGTCCTAAAATTCTTTTCATTGTATCGATGATATATCCACTCGAAGCATCGGTGTTGTTCTTGTATTAAAATGCCCTAGTGTGTAATTAAAAAGAGCACCACTATAGGGTTTTTAATTTAAATAATAAATAAATAAATAAAGTGGTGTTATATTCCAACGAAGCACCAACATTGTTCATGTATTAAAATTCCCTGTTCCATCTTAGAAAGAACACTACTAGGAGTTTTTAATTTTAAAAAAATGCATTGTTATATTCCCACAAAGCACCGATGCAGTTCATGTATTAAAATGTCCTAGTGCGTATTAACAAGAGCACCACTATAGGGCTTTTAATTTTCTTTTAAATGTGGTGATATATTCCCACGAAGCACTAGCGTTATTCATGTTATTAGTCATCAGTATTTTTTACCTATTGATGATGACTAGTTTTTAAAGCCAAGTTTTCTAGCAGTTTATCTCAAATTTGTCAAATTTGTCAGCCAAAAAACACCCCTACACATTTTTGCCCTCCTACCTTTTCAATCAGCCTATGATGAGAAAAAACCTAATTGTCAAGCCCTATCTAGTTTCAGTCATACAAACTTGTCCATCAGTTGTCATAAGCTAAAGTCATATGTTGTCATTCACCCTCATCCCCAGCTCATTTATTAACCAACTGATTGATAAGAATGTCAGCTACCCTACCTCTGGTCATATCTCATCTGGATATCTGATCATACCAAAGAGAATACTCCAAATCTGTCAAAAATCTCCCCTAAGTTAGGTACTGGCGCTTTATGTAATCCTCCCTTGACAAACAATCCTAATCCAAAAGAACCTCTATCTAATACCAACTAGTCATAGATGGCCCTCCTATTCTACAAACAAAGCTTGATACACCCTTAGGTCATGCCACTAAATAGTCTTGATGTCTCAGCAGTGCATATGCCAAAATCCAAACTGATATTAGGTGGATTTTCAGTGTTTTAGTGTCTTTTTCAAAAGAAGAGATGTTCAGGTTTTCCAAAATACATTGTCAAGAAAAACATGAGAAGACAGTTGGTTCTCATTTTGTTTTGAGCCTAGGATAAGAGTACTGGACAGAGAGGTAATTCAATGAGCTTCTGCAAAACACAATCAAAAAGGTTAGTGACTAATAACTAGCAAGTAATACTCTACAGATACAAGTCATGTTGCTCCTAGGGTCAAAAGATGCATAAGGGTATTTTAACAACAGGATACATATCTCAGAGAATGCCTCCCATAGCATATTGTCAATTTTTCACTTTTATTACTTACTGTGATATACCAAGCAGAGATAGGCATTACAAGGGAAGATGACACAATTTAAGAAAGGGATGAAATGTCACTTCTTGTAAAACCTCCTCCAAGCATGAGCAGATGTTTGGGTGACTGTGTAAAACCTCCTCCAAACATGAGTAGATGGTTGGGAATATTATGCTGGCCTCCTTCATTTAACAAGCAGAGGGTCAGGAACAGAGGTGTAGTCTCATTCAAAGAGCACAAGGCTAACAATGTTGCAAATGGCATTAAAAACTTGTTTACACCTTTTTCTCCAATGGATGAAATCACTAACACAACAGTGGTGTTTCAAGGATTGATTATATGGTTTCACTGTTTGAAAGACAGAATTGAAATGCAGTGTGAAACAATTTGATGATTATCAGTAGAAAATGTTGTTAAGCATATGGCCAAGTAGTGATATTTTGGTATTCAAAGAAGCTTTGTTTTTCTTCTATCAAAGGTCTCCTTCAAAGGGTAATCAAAGGCTATAATGCCCAAGCTTACAACAACCTCGTCAAAATGACAAAAAAAAAAGATATTCTAAGCCTTGTTTTTGAAAGAGACTTTTGCAAATGAACACACAGAGACAGTATGTGTGAGGAAAGGGTATGAAAAATGTTTTAAATTCAGAGACAACACTCAAATAAATGAAACATAGTACTGTCATAAACAAAGACCTTTTATGAAACATGTGAAAAAACCTTGTTGTTTCATATGATTGCATTAAGGGTCTCTAAAGGCCTTTTTCTTTGATGAACAGATATAGGTAAAATCTGGGGAATGCAAATGAGGTTCTTCACCCACAGTCAAAAGAAAATCTCAAAGGGCACCTGACAATTTTGATCAACTTCACAACGGGCATAATCATCATCAAACACCAAGAGAGTTGAAATTGTCAAAGTAAGTTTTAGAGTGGTGAATCATCTCCTTTCAAGATATGGCAAAGGATGCATCAAAAATCTTGGATATGACTCTTAAGCAATACTCCTCTAAAGTTCAGAAATAAACAAAGGTCACAGGGTTATTTTCTAAATGAAGAAACAGTGAAAAGGCAGTGAAAGGGGTTTTGTTTCTTGAAGAAGCATTTTTACTTCAACGAAAGCCATGACTTTGGTGTCATTCAAAAGTAGCATCCACAGCATTTAAAATCAAAATATGGGTCTTTGTAATGTTTTAAAAGGTGATTTTTGTTTCGTTATGACCAAAAAGCCTTTTCAAAAGGCGTCCAAAGCTTTACAAGTAAACACAAGGGTTCGTGAGTTCATTTGAGTTATAAAGGCAGAGGAGACCGTTGCAAAGCCCCTTGTGAAATTTCAAAACACTAAGCAAGCGCTCCCTTGACTACTCACTGGAGAAAACAAGAAATTTCGAGCAAATTCCAAGTTTTTCAAGGCTTCAAGCCTGCGCGGCACGCCTGTAAGTATGTGTGGCGCGCCTGTGAGCGCATTTACACAGGGCTTCAACTATTGCGCAGCGCGCCTGTAGCAACGCACGGCGCACCTGTGCGTGCGTTCACCCATCGCCCGAGATCGACCCGACTGCGCGGCGCTTTCTTCTGCAAACATGTCGCTCACTCAAAAGGTCTCCAAAAACTCTTTTGAAAGCCAAATCAAGTGCCGACAAGGCTCATAAACGTTGCTCTAGGTATTTTCTATGACCTCTTGGTGAATTTTTGGGGTTAAAGGGCGTGTTTTTGCTTTGTTCTATAAAAAGGAAACAGTTATCTTAAAACCACTTCATCATCTAAGAACAATGAGATAGACAGTGGTAAAGAGATAGAGTTTTTTCAAAACTAGAGAAAGCTTTCTTGTGTTTGGGGGTCTCATCAATTTGGAAGGTGTCTTAACATTGGTTTTAGGGGGATTTTGTCATTTAAAAAGCACAAGATAAAAGAATTGATTAGAGGTTAGAGCCTTTGGTAAAAAATTAAAGAGTTTTGTTGTTGTGAATGCCAAGGATTAGTGCAGTGATAGGTGGGGTGTTTTTATCAGTCTTAAAGGGCCTTAACTTCCTTTAAAAACAGTGATATCCCACAGTTGCTACAAGAACAAATTTTTTCTGCAAAATCAAAAGGGAAAACACTGATTATAAGGTGAAGGCTTGGTCATATACAGTGTCCTCTCTATGTTGTGAAATAGTTAACTTTTTGCAGCCACCAGAGTTCCAAAAACAAAGTGTGTTGAAAGGTTTTTCAATTCCGATAAGGGTGTCTTGTTTGTTTTGTGAAGAGAAGTGAACAGTAGAAGAACATTGTTTGGGGGAAAGGTGTTTTGTTTTTGTCAAAACACAAGAGTTCTTTCTTCACCAAGAAACCACAAACACATCTTTTCAAGACCTTTTCCCAAGCACAGTGATAAATTGACTTTTTGTTTTTCATTTGACAAGCACTTGTTGATTGGCATCAAAAGAGGATAAAACAGTGACTTATAAGGAGGACAGGGTGTGTTGTTGAGAAACCATTTCAAGGACCGTTTGAGACAGCTTGTTTTTGTCAGTCAACAAAGAGTATCCAAAACAAAATGCCTCCCAGGCAAGACAGTAGAAGTGGCCTTCACAGGAGGTTTGAACCTGTTTCAACTGAAGAGGTAAATGCTCGTCCATCAGTCCTATTTAACTTTCATGAAGTTGGATGTCTAGAGTTTTGTCAAAGGGTGCAGGAGGTGAAATGCTATCTCCCCTTGACACATATTTGTGCTTTGAGATTGCAAGGGAAACACTTTCAACTGGCAGGCTTGGATTTCAAGTTTTCTCCTAGATCCATTTCCAAAGCCACCAAAATCCCTTATGTCAGAGAGAAATGGTTTAAACAGAGTCACTTAGACTCAGAACAATACAAACCCTTTTTGAAGCCGGAGCATCGGGATACATGTCCATCCATCTTTCCTTTCTCATATATATTGACTAGTTATGCTCCCCTCATGAGGATAATCATGAAATATTTCACATGTGAGGGAAGATTTTCACGAGTCTATGCTTACCATGTCTGTTGGGAAAAATACTGAGAGGGGGGGGTGAATCAGTATTTAGAGCTTACTGGAAAACATTTTACTTTTTATGCATTTAATTCTTTACTTAGATTATTGCATCATTCATTCATCAGATGTTTAGTAAGAAGTAAGCATGAGTATTAATAACAGAATCAACCATCACACACAAGAAATACACATGAACACCAATATTTAAGGTGGAAACCCAATTCGGGAGAAAACCACCACTGCTGTCGTCTTTGTCTTCAATATTTATTATAAAGAAAACATCTTACAATTTTGTACTAGTGCAAACTTATACCAGCACGCAGGCACCAACCTGTAGAAGGCTACAACCTTCTCTCGTTATCCAGTCAATACTGGAAGGGAGCTCCAACCCCCTGATTTTAACACCAGCTTCTACTGGCAGAAAACTTCCACTCTCATACTGAAGGCTTCAACCCTCAGATCCACAAAATTTCTTCAATTTGTACATCAGACTTGCAGCAGGTATTCATCATTTCTTTTGCAGATCTTCCTAGAGATTCATCATTTCTAGATCTAGAGATCTTGAACCTTCATCATATCCACAGGTGCATCGTAGATTCAGATCTATCAGAGTTCAATCATACAGATATCTCTTAAAGAGATTTATTCGTTATCAACCCCTCTTCATGCACACCATGAACCATGATACACTTCTCCTTATATAGTTTTGCCTTTATTAATACCATGAGTCAAAACCACCCAACCGCCGATGGTATTCCTGGACCGGATCAATTAGATAATCCAGCGGGGTCTACCCAAGCCCCCAAACAATTTCTCATTGTTTTATTTCCTTGGTTTTTGGCAATTAGATAATTAATCTAAGGCTTTTTAATATCTCAATCTGAGATTGAGATATTAATCCAATTCCCCCTTTAGTTGTTACAAACATTAACGTGTCGCTGAATTATATAAAAACCCAGCAGTAATATATATCCATATAACCTTTCGGGCCCTTCAATAATATTTAATCTTCGACTTGGGGATCTGCGCTGATAATTAAAGTTCTTATCAAAAGACCCAACCCGCGGACACAACTAGCACACCGGATATCGAAACAAGTGCCTCCGTAGTTGACCGAGTTGACTGCGTGGACAACAGAGATGAATGGCAGAGATTGAGTGCGGGGGCACCAGCCAAAATTTTCATCTGTACCTCGAGAGCCCCCGCAGTGACGCAAGACGCTAAGTTGGTCACAGCTGTCTTCCACGTCGGGTGAAGATCTTGGCATAACTCAACAACGTATATTGAACCAATAATGTGAATGTAAATCAGGTCCCACACCCTTAATACACGACATAATACTTTGGGTTAAACCCACAAACCTCAATACATGCGTATGGGCCCCAACGTTAACGGTCGTCTCCATTTGACGGTTGTTATTGCATCGCGCCGCCTCATTTGATCGGACGGATATCGCTCGGCGAAGACGCGCGATGGTCACCGTACTTTGGTTAACCTTCGCACATCTTCCTCATACGACCACCGTCCGATGGCTTCCCTCCAGATCGAAGGTGCTCAACAATATCACTGGGCATCTTGGGTTGAACAATAACGCGCGATGGCGCGCAGTGACAAGCAGTTTTGTGGAGTCGTACAGGAACGCGTGTCACCCATTCTATGGAAACGCTCCCCAACTCTAAGAAACCACTTATCTCCGAAAAGCGGTGCGATATGGGCTATCCGGCTTCGTAAACCCACTCGTGGTTTCATAACAGTGTTCTATCGTAATTCAACCATATTTCAAATATAGTTCATTGATCCATCGGGTCCGGATTTTCCTCACAATCGCAAGTCTTTAATAAACACTCCGCTGCACAGTTTTTCTCTGATGTGATTAAAACTGGAACTCAAACACTTATTAATCCTGGTTTATACACCCATCAGGTCTGGGCTTCAATCGCACTTGCATCCTCTTGTTAACTTGTTCTGCTAGCCTTATACGCTCCGATGCGATAAGGGTCTCTGGACTGGGTTACGATTCCTGGAATGTACTTATTTAGTGTATCAACCAGCTGGGGTAGTAAACCTCGGAATAACGCCTCAGCCTATGCCTCTGCTTCTCGATGCAATTCCTTCTATGTTGCCTTGCTACCTCTCTCTACTACCTCTGTGCCTCTGCTACAATACATTGCTTCCTCTCTTCTTTTCTGCAGACCTTTGTTCTCTATTGCTTTTCTCTGTTCCTAGTTACTATTTCTTATGCTCCTTCTTTGCCAATTCTTTTGCCATCAATGACAACATTTCCAACAATCTCCCCCTTTGGCATTGATGGCAATAATCTTCCTCTTTTTGTCTTTTAGAAGCCCCCTTTTTTTTTTCTTTTCCTCCCCCTTTGACATAAATGGCAAAGAATAGATCAAAATCCTTTGTACCGACAATACCATGCTCCCTATGATATCATGCTGCATTTTCAAGACTTATACAATCAAGATCAAAAATTCTCAAGCATGAGATCAGACTACAACAAATAATTAGAGTGCCGATAATGCATCCTTTCCACATGACCAATGCTCCCCCTTAGCCTGTGCATCCTGAACACTTTCAACAGGAGCATATCCAATTTAATCTTCTGAATTTAAGCAGATCTGATCTTTTGTATGGCATAGACTACTCCCAGCTTCTGTCTGAGATATTCGAACGCTTCCCTAGGTAAAGGTTTGGTAAATATATTAGCAACTTGTTCTTTGGAGGGAACATACTCCAACTTCACCTTTTGTTCAAGAACTTGTTCACGTAAGAAGTGATAATTGATGGGAATGTGCTTGGTCTTGGAATGCATAACAGGATTCTTTGAGATACTGATGGCACTTGTATTATCACACATAATGGAAATAGGAAGTGAACATTTGATTTGAATGTCTTGTAAGGTTTGCATCATCCAAAGAAGTTGAGTGCAACATGATGCGGCAGCCACATATTCTGCTTCTGCTATAGATAAGGCAATAGAGCTTTGCTTCTTGTTGAACCAAGATACTAACCGGGGCCCCATATAGAATGCACCACCACTAGTGCTTTTCCGATCATCAACATTTCCAGCCCAATCTGCATCAGTGTAAGCATGAAGAGTAAGATCAACATTCTTTGGATACCATAGTCCAAAGTCTTAAGTTCCTTGTAGATATTTGAATATTCTTTTCACAGCCTGAAGGTGAGATTATTTTGGATTAGCTTGGAATCGTCCAAAAATCCCAACTGCATGCATAATGTCTGGTCTTGTCCCAGTGAGATACAGTAGACTTCCTATCATAGATCTGTATTCTGGTTGATTCACCGTGGGGGAATCATCATTATAACTGAGATTACATCCGGTTATCATTGGTGTACTTACAGGTTTGCAATCTTCCATGCCATACTTCTTCAAGATTTGCTTAAGATATTTTGCATGTGATAAGAATATGCCATCTGTTTCTTCTTGCACTTGCAAGCCAAGAAAGAATTTTAGTTCCCCAAGTAAAGACATTTAAAATTCTTGCTGCATATCAGAAGCAAATTTCTGACTCATAGACTCTTCATTACTTCCAAAAATGATATCATCAACATATACAACCACGATCAATAGTTTATTATTTTCAGTTTTTGTGTATAAGTTGCTATCAGCAGACCCCTTATAAAATCCTTGTTGATGAAGATATTTGTCAAGACAATAGTACCATGCCCTTGGAGCTTGTTTGAGACCATATAGAGCCTTTTTAAGTTTACAAACAAGTTTTTCATCATTCCCCAAAATGAATCCTTCTGGTTGTTCTATGTAAACTTCTTCTTCTAGATCACCATTGAGAAACTCAGATTTAACATCCATTTGATAAACTTTGATTTGTTCGAAGCTTGAAAAAGCAAGAAACATTCTTATGGCTTCAAGTCTAACTACAGGGGCAAAAGTTCCTTCAAAGTCTATACCTTCTTGTTGAGCATACCCCTTGCAAACAAGTCTAGATTTATTTCTTATAACATCCCCATTCTCATTTAACTTATTTTTTAATATCCATTTAGTTCCAATGACATATTTTTTTCATGAGGTCTTGGTACTAATTCCCAAGTGTGATTCTTTTCAATTTGATCAAGCTCTTCATTCATGGCTTGAATCCAACATTCATCGTTGCTAGCTTGATTGACATTATGTGGTTCAATAGAGGATAGAAATTCCAGATAGCTAGAAGATCCCACAAGAGTCCTTCTTGTTTGTACACCTGATCCCTTTTCTCCCAAAATTTGAGATTCTTGGATGATTCTTTTTTAACATATCTGGATGGAGCTTTTTTAGATAAATCACCTTTGGGTTCTTCATTGGGTTCACTGTCTATATCATTTCTATTTGATGTAGAAGGATATATGTCACCATCATAATGCCAACAATGCATTACTCTCAGCAAGGCTAATGCTCCCCCTGAAACTGTGCTCTTGTTCTTGAGCCATCTCATTGTTTTTCTTAACAGAAAAACATACGCTTCTGTCTCCATTGGAACTCGCGTGTGGAAAGTGAAATACTGAAAATTTCACACTCCTTCTTCTCCCCCTGAATTTGTACCACCTGTACCTATCTTCTCTTGTCACATCAGATGCACTGTTAGAAATAAACACAACCAGAATTACCAACCAACCATGGGAATCACCATATATTTCTCCCCTTGTGATGATACATTACTGATTCCTATAATGTATCTCACATCACTCCTGCAGTCATTATGAGAAGTAAGCTTTAGAAGCGGAAGAATGGAGTAGGATTATTATCCCTTACGTTTTTTAGCGGTCCTCCTTCTTTTTCCAGCTTTTCTTGAAATTTCTTATTGTGTGCTAGAAATTATCCAATTTCTCAGATCTATTCATCCTGCATTCCTTTTCCACATGTCCGTACTTGTTACCAGCATAACATCTTGAGTGACCAAAAAAATAAGCATAGGGATCATAATGTGTTTTTCTATTCTTTCTTCTATTACAATCAGCTGCTTTATGACCAAACTTGTTGCATGAAAAACAATATCCCTTAAAGAAACCTGAGTACCTTTCTGTGTAGAATCTGTTTGTCAATCTGCTTCTGCAATTGGCTGCAACATGCCCATAATTATGACATTTAAAGCATTCAACATTATTGATCAAAGGAGAGAATCGATTGATGCTTCTATAGTTAGGAGGGAATGATTTCTTTTGAGAGTTCATGATTGTCGGTTGAACTTTTGTTTCTTTCAACACTTCAGGTTTTGCATTGATATCCTTTGAATCTTTAGCACTTTCTTGTGAACTAGATTCTCCTTTAACCGTTTCATGAAAACCAAGACCAAATTTAACAGAAGGAGACCTTTGACTACTAAGAATATTGTCCAGAATCTTAGTACTATCTTGAAACCTCAAGAGTTTATCTTTTTCTTCTAATTTACCTTTTAAAATGTTTACCTCAACCTCCAATCTTTTGCATTGCTTCTTCATACTTTCTTCGACCCTTCTTCCTTCTTCTACTTGATCATTCAATTTTAAAATCTCTTCTTTCAACCCATTTTCTTGTTCTTCAAATGATTGTAGAAGTTATTCATTCTTCTTATTTGATGCTTCGAGATCTGCTTTCAGAGAGATGATTTCTGCTTCAAGTCCTTCACTGTGATTGGTTACTTCATCGTACAACCTTTGATACTTTTTTATTTGTCCATTCATTCTAGAGATCATATCTTTGTAGATAGATTCTCTCTCATTAAATAATCTTTGTTGATCTTCAACTTTAATCTTGAGAACTTCTTCTAGATCCATAACATTACTTTCACTATCTTCACCATTGCATGCACAAGAAAGTGAATCACAAGAACAACAATCAATACATGTTTCATCTTCTTCATTTTTTGTTGCACATGTTTTCTGAGATATCTCCTTTCTTTGAGTAGCCTTCTTCTTTTGCTTCCTTCCCATTGAGATGGATCTCCTTCAAGCGATCAAGCTCCTTCAGAAGGACCTGCTCTGATGCCAATTGTTGGGAAAAATACTGAGATGGGGGGGTGAATCAATATTTAGAGCTGACTGGAAAACATTTTACTTTTTATGCATTTAATTCTTTACTTAGATTATTGCATCATTCATTCATCAGATGTTTAGTAAGCAGTAAGCATGAGCAGTAATAACAGAATCAACCATCACACACAAGCAATACACATGAACACCAGTATTTAAGGTGGAAACCCAATTCGGGAGAAAACCACCGTTGTTGTCGTCTCTGTCTTCAATATTTATTATAAATAAAACATCTTACAATTTTTCACTGGCGCAGACTTATACCAGCACACAGGCACCAACCTGTAGAAGGCTACAACCTTCTCTCGTTCTCCAGTAAATACTGGAAGGGAGCTCCAACCCCCTGATTTTAACACCAGCTTCTACTGGCAGAAAACTTCCACTCTCATATTGAAGCCTTCAACCCTCAGATCCGCCAAATTTCTTCAATTTGTACATTAGACTTGCAGTAGGTCTTCATCATTTCTTTTGCAGATCTACCTAGAGATTCATAATTTCTATATCTAGAGATCTTGAACCTTCATCATATCCACAGGTGCATCGTAGATTCATATCTATCAGAGTTCAATCATACAGATATCTCTTAAAGAGATTTATTCGTTATCAACCCCTCTTCATGCACACCATGAACCATGATACACTTCTCCTTATATAGTTTTTCCTTTATTAATACCATGAGTCAAAACCACCAAACCGCCGATGGTATTCCTAGACGGGATCAATTAGATAATCCAGCGGGGTCTACCCAAGCCCCCAAACAATTTCTCATTGTTTTATTTCCTTGGTTTTTGGCAATTAGATAATTAATCTAAGGCTTTTTAATATATCAATCTGAGATTGAGATATTAATCCAATTCCCCCTTTAGTTGTTACAAACATTAACGTGCCGCTGACTTATATAAAAACCCAGCAGTAATATATATCCATATAACCTTTCGAGCCCTTAAATAATATTTAATCTTTGACTTGGGGATCTGCGCTGATAATTAAAGTTCCTATCAAAAGACCCAACCCGCGGACACAACTAGCGCACCGGATATCGAGACAAGTGCCTCTGCAGTTGACCGAGTTGACTGCGGGGACAACAGAGATGAATGGCAGAGATTGAGTGCGGGGCACCAGCCAAAATTTTCATCCATACCTCGAGAGCCCCCACAGTGACGCAAGACGCTGAGTTGGTCACAGCTATCTTCCACGTCGGGTGAAGATCTTGGCATAAAACAACAACGTATATTGAACCAATAATGTGAAGGGAAATCGGATCCCACACCCTTAATACACGACATAATAGTTTTGGTTAAACCCACAAACCTCAATACATGCGTATGGGCCCCAACGTTAACGGCCGTCTCCATTCGACAGTTGTTATTGCGTCGCGCCGCCTCATTTGATCGGACGGATATCGCTCGGCGAAGACGCGCGAACAATAACGCGCGATGGCCACCGTACTTTGGTTAACCTTCGCGTATCTTCCTCATACGACCACCGTCCGATGGCTTCCCTCCAGATCGACGGTGCTCAACAATATCGCTGGGCATCCTGGGTCGAACAATAACGCGTGATGGAGCGCAGTGACAAGCGGTTTTGTGGAGTCGTACAGGGACGTGTGTCGCCCGTTCTATGGAATCGCTCCCCAACTCGAAGAAACCACTTATCTCCGAAAAGCAGTGCGATATGGGAAATCTGGCTTCGTAAACCCGCTCGCGGTTTCAGAATAGTGTTCTATAGGAATTCAACCATATTTCAAATATAGTTCATTGATCCATCAGGTCCGGATTTTCCTCGCAATCGCAAGTCTTTTAATAAACACTCCGCTGCACAGTTTTTCTCCGATGCGATTAAAACTGGAACTCAAACACTTATTAATCCTATTTTATACGCCCATCGGGTCCGGGCTTCAATCACACTTGCATCCTCTTATTAACTTGTTCTGTTGGCCTTATATGCTCCGATGCGATAACGGTCTCTGGCCTGGGTTACGATTCCTGGAATGTACTTATTTAGTGTATCAAACAGCTGGGTTAGTAAACCTCAGAATAACACCTCAGCCTCTGCCTCTGCTACTCGATGCAATTCCTTCTATGCTGCCTTGCTACCTCTCTCTACTGCCTCTGTGCCTCTGCTACAATACATTGCTTCCTCTGTTCTTTTCTGCAGACCTTTGTTCTCTATTGCTTTTCTATGTTCCTAGTTACTGTTTCTGATGCTCCTTCTTTGCCAATTATTTTTCCATCAATGAAAACATTTCCAACAATGTCCAGTTTCTCATGCATTTCACAAGAGCCCAATTGTTAAATCTCCCCTTATTCCTCCATAGAAGTATTGAAAAGATGGCCTCCACTGTTCAGAAAAGACCTCCTTCTCAGCAGTCAACTTGCCTTTTCCATCATTCCCTCATCAAGATTGTCATTCTTCATCAGCTTGAGAAGAAGGGAATCTCTTGGGACACTTTCATTGCACATCTATATTTCGCCACTGTACGTTCATCCCATGCATCTCCTTCACCTTCCACTCAGCATCTTTCGCCTTCTTCAAGTAAGCCCATTCCCAAGAAGCTAAAATTTCCCATGATTAGTAAAAAGGCGGCAAGATGAGGAAGAGCAGCTGATGAAGAGGAAAAGCAGCATGATGAGGAGGAACAGCATGATAAAGAAGAAGAGCATGATGAAGAAGAAGAGCAGCAGCATAGAGAAGAAGGGCAGCAAGGTGAAGAAGAGAAAACTGAGGAAAGGCAGCAAAGTGAAGAAAAACATAGTGATGATATGCAGCACAGTGATGAAGAAAAGCGCCATGAAGAAACTCAAAACAATGAGGAGGGAAATGATGAGGAAATTGAGCAATTTGATGAGGATATTAGTAGCCCTCACAGCAGAAAAAAAGATGAAGATGAAGCCCAAAACATTGAAGAGACAGAGCGTCAAAGTCCTAAAAAAGCAAGGACAAGAGTAAAGAGGGCAGCCCTCAAAAAGACATGCAAGAGGACAGTCAAAGCATTCATGAAGAAACTCAAAATAGTGGCAAGGATGATGAGGGAAGTAACAAGGGCAAAGAGCAAATAGATCATGTGCTAGCTGCCTCTCCTAGGCAAGGGGCCATGCTATCTTCTCCAAAAGTGGAAAAACTCCGGACATCAAGGAAAAGGGTGCCTCAAACTATAACTCCAAATGTTACTAGGGCCCTCCGAAGCAAGGGGAAGTTGCCCAAGCAACCCATTGTCAAATTACCCAAGAGGAGGAAGACCAAGAAGGCCACCCAAATCAAGGGAAAGGAGAAAGAAGAAAGCAGCCATGAGAAGGAGAGGGACTTTGACATAATTCAGATCCAAAGTGATGATAGTGACAACGAGACCCGAATCCTAGAGTCTCTCTTGATCAATAAAGAAGAAAAAATTGATGTTTTGAGGGCAGATCTAGAGAGGTCTATAAACTTCATTCACTTTTTGCAAACACAAAACAAACATATGAGTGTCCACATGGCGGTATATGAGACACAGGCCATCAAATATAAAAACGAGGCCTCCAAGGTGCAAGTTAAATTGGAAGAACTCATGGGTGATTTCAATGATAGTGAGGATGAAGATCAGCTAAGGAGAAAGAGGCCAAGGACCATGGGACTCAGAAGAGCCCTTGAGAAACAAAAGGAGGAAGAAGCTGCCCTTTTCCAATCTTTTCCTCTCACTACTTTGTTCACCCAAGAGATAGAGAACAATCGAGAAGCATGGCTTGAGAGGGTGAATGATCACTTGGAAAATAAGTTGGAAAAGGCCAATAGAGATTTTTACCTTCAAATGAGGATGACCGGGCACTATAAGAAACTCAATCAACTCGCCTGACGGAAATTGAAGGCCACACAGGAAAAACTCAAGGAAGCTCAAAAGAGGCGCCCGGCACCAAAAATGAAGAAAGACACCTCAAAGCTCCAAATTTTGGCGTCATCTTCTCAGCATGTTTCTGAAAATCCTTGGGGGTCATGCTCGCCAAAATTGGGCGAAATTCAACAAGTTTTGTTTTTTTGTCATTTTTGGGTTTTTGGCTTAAAATCATGGGCATCGCCATTTCTGTTTGGGACATCCTCAAAGGATTAAAATGGTATCACTGGATGCCATAATTTCAGGGGCATCTACTCAGCAATTTTTAGATCAATTGAAGATGATTTGGTCCCCCAAAATGGCGAAAAACACTCACTTTTTCCACACTTTGCCTCGTTTATCAGCAAAGTCTATTTTTTGGGTTTTTACACACAGTTCAGTTTTTGATAGAATTATAGTGATAATTTTGGATAAAACTAAGAATTTTCAGAAAATATACATTCATAGCTTTCCAACGAGCCATCACAGGCCTCGTTTCGACATCGGGAAGGCATCCAAAATCTGCCCGCAAGACAGAGGACTTTCTACTGATATATTTCTTAAGTAATTTTGTGAAAAATACACTTTTCTGAAGTGGTTTTTCCTAATGTGCGTTTAGCTATTTTTGGGCATAGTTAATTATTAAAAGTCAATATATTTTCCCTTTTTAGCATTTTTGAGATATTTTATTAGATATTTTGTGCCTTGGGCTTTGCAAAGCCTCAAGGACAAAATCAGATATTTTTCATGAGCCAATGAGATTGCACGTTGCACTAGGAGGTTTTCTCTCATCTTGGCCTATATATTCCAAGAGACTTCATTGTAAATAAGGTTGAACTTGATGATATAGAGCAATATATGGTTATACAAGCTTGGAAGAAACACTTGTCTCATGCATTGGATAGTTTCTTGAATGTTTTTGGATGATGAAGGAGGACTATTGTTGACTTGGTAAAATGGTATAGTGTCCCTCTCTGTTATGCTTCTTAGTTTTCATTCATATTCCATGTTCTTTCTTGCTATAAGAAAATAGAGAATAGATTTGATACATGCCCTTGGAGGCACCTCAAATTTCCTGTTTCTTTATAGCTTCTATGTTTTCTTCCTTCTTAGTCATATCAAAGAATCCTTGATTGCTCTTTGATAACTGAAGAAATTGTTTGCTTGTTTCATTTATGGTTTTATGCATGCTAAGTATGATTCACGATATGCCCTGCTTACTCATGGCTAGTCATAGCTCCACCTCTGAAACCTTTCTTTGATTGTTTGATTGTCATTTGTTGAACCAAGGAGGTCTTGTACTGATCTTGCCCTTTGCCTAAAACTATGCAATCTTGCTTCAAAGTGCCCAATAGCTTGAAATACTATGCTTAGGCGTTTCCTCATAGTGATTTGAGTTGTTTGTTTGTCTTAATTGTATTTCCCCAAAGTCTGATAGCAATTTCCTAAAGTTAGAGAGTCATATATCTCTATGTATTGCTTGAATGTTTATTTCTATGCATTGATCAGTTTATAGTTACATTTCTCATGATTAATGGTTAGCCCTACCATGTTTATGTTAGCTATTGAACTATTTATGTTTGAAATCCTTTGTTCTTCACAAACTTAGTGTCCATCCCACTCCATTTTACCCAAAGATCCATTTTACCTCGAACAAATCGGCCCTTCAACAACCTTGTATCACCATCTGAAATCTTTCTTGACCTTTTCGACCCCATAGCCCAGTTGATCTGACAATATTCTTATCTATCTTAGTCTTTGATCAGTTCATCCCTCACAAACCCAAAACCAAAACCAAAAACCTACTTCACAACTAGCCTAAAATCAGAAACATAAGAAGCAAAACACATAGATATCCCTTACACAAATAGAGAGAGCCCTCTCTGAGTCCAGGAAGGCTAAGTCCTTGAGCTCCAAACATTAGTTTGATGTTACCCTGTCACTTGGCTTGCCAATCAACCAAATCACGGGACCCTAACATAATGGTGATCACGGTGGGACTCTGAGTAATAAACAAACTTAGAATTCCCTAAAACCTTCAGAGACCTTTGAGAATACTATCTTGTGGACTTATCCCACCTCTCACTAACATAATGGCGATCACGGTGGGACTCTGAGTGATAAACAAACTTAGATTCCCTAAACTTTCCAACAGCCTTAGGAATACTATCTGACTGACTTATCCCATCGCTCACTAACATAATGGCAATCACGGTGGGACCTTCCGAGTTAGTGACAATCTAAGTACTCCTTAGTAACTCTCGAAGTCTCAATCAAACTTAGAAACCTTAAGTGTTGTTTGAAGAGTTGAAGCTAGCTCTTTCACCATCTTAGAAAAATGATGATTTAGTTATAGGAAACTCTTCCAAACCTCATAGGCTACACATAAAACTCAGAAAACCCCAAAAAACCTCCCCCAGATTGGCTTTTTCCTTAGTTATTGGTGGTAGACCATAGCTATATCTCTATAAAAACAACCAAGTTCCACCTGGCAACTCCACTAGCCTCTAGTAGGCCTAAAAACTCCATAAAAAACCAAAAATTTATAAACCATACCTTTTTTTTGACTCATCCTTTTCAAAACTTAAAACTCATGGTGCAAACTCTGTGATCAGTGACAAACTAAGTATAACTTAGCGATTCAGAAAACTTCACCTAAACATAGGAGATAAACATAAATAAACTTGCAAATAAAACCATTAGCTTGTCCAGATAGCCTAGCAAACTGTTGAAACCAAGTAATAACTCTTCTTTGCAAGTCTTCACCTCAAAGTTTGCTAGAAAACTTTTTCCCGAAAGCATCTTTGATAGTTTTGGTGGTGGACCATAGTTCTCAAAGAAATCCACCTGGCGACTCCACTAGCCCTCATTTTTGTTTCGACCATCCTTCACATTAGCAAAACCCCTAGAGACGCCATTCATCCAAAACAATCATAAATTCCATCCTCTCTAAACTCTGAATTCAAAATCTGGCTTCACAAAGAATCTATACCAAATCTCATCCAGACCCAAATCCCCCTATCATAGTAGATGACCCAGAGAAGATTCTGTGGCAAGCTTTCGAAACTAGCAACTTAGCTACCGATAGGTCCATCCGTAAAGCAAGATCAGTACCTGAGCATCACACATCCTTGCAGGATTCCCCATTTGAATTAAAATCAGCAAAAACCCTTTTTAGAAGCAATTCACAAAGTAAGATAAACTTTGACGATCTTGAGCCCCTAGATCTACCACAGAGTCCTAGTAGAGAAGCCTCACCTACTACACCTCCCGAATTTCAACTTCTCCATCACTTTGGCTCCTACCACCCCAGATCTGCTCAAAATCATATCACTAGACCAAGTACATCCGCCACACCCATCCAAACCACTACTGTTCAAATCACCTCAGCTCATCCTACAAGCCCTCATATTGTAAATCATCCATTAGCTCTCGCCATGGCAACCTGGTATGCACCCTTGGTGTTGCCACACCCTTTGGATCCTTTACAAAATGACTATCAATCCAAAATCTTGCACTTTACCGGAGTTGAGGCTACTACCGCTCAACAACATGTAGATAGAATTAGCGATGCCTTTGAATACATGGAAATAGAAGATGAGACTATAAGAATGAGGATGTTCGCCCAAAGCCTGGGCGGAGAACCCAAAAAATGGTTTAAGAGCTTAACTCCAAACAGCATACATGATCTCCCAGAACTCTACCAAACCTTCATAAATAAGTGGGAAATCAGAAAGAACCCCATTCAAATCCTGTCCGAGTATAACAATCTGAAAAGGGAAAATGGGGAAAGTGTCCAGGAATACTGCACTAGGTTCAACAGTGTTTATAACGCCCTCCCGCCTCACTTCAAACCTCCACTTGGCTCAGCCTTAGCGAAGTTCCCCGAAGGTTTAAACCTAGACATGACTTATCAACTAAGAGACAAGGACCTCCCAACCTTAGAGGAAATGCAAAAAGTGGCCATAAATGCAGAAGCCAACTTAGCTGAAAAGAGAGCTAGGATTAAATCAGAGAATAAAGTCACATACCGTGATGAAGTTTCCCCTTCAGTATCTTCTTCAGATCCTAGAATATATGGCCTGGTTAAAACCATGGCAAAAATGTGGGAAAAAATGAGTGAAAAGACACCTCTTAGAGACAAACAGCCAAACCTTCCAAACAGAAACCGAAACCAAAGCTTTAGGAAAGAACAGCCTCAAAACAAACCAAGGGAAATTGACCAACAAATTAGGAAATCCTTTAATGAAAACTATGTTGATGAGGAGGAAAGGAATACAAAACCCATTGATGAAATTCATTTGAACCTAATAGGCTCTGATAACGAGGGTGAGGTTTACCTCACAGAAGAAGAACAAGCTTTCTTCTCTCCAAATCAAAATGAAACCAATTATGAGGACCCCAAAGATCCTGCTATAAGATTTCAAAATGCCATAATAGAAGCTCGCAGGCAGTATGATCTCAGGAGTAGAAAAAACCAAGGCAACTCCAAGAAAGGTAGCTCAGACACTATTGTTACTAAAACCCCTGATAACATCCTTAAAAAAGCAGTGGATAGCAAAAAAATCGTGATCAATAAAACCAACCAAAACAAAGATAAAGTTATTCAGACAAGTCTTGGCTCAGATTCTCCTAGTACCTCCACCAAGATTCTTGAGATGGTTGTGTTGAACAAAATCCCAAACCAAAGTCAGCAAATTAAGAACATAGAGAAAATCATGGCTGAAAAAACCGAAACAAATCTATCCAAACTACAAGCGCCATTTAGTTTTGAAGGGGAAATTGCCAAAATAAAAATAACCATACCCCTTACTGAGCTAATAACTATAGATAGGTATAGATCTCAAATCTTCAAAGTTTTTAACATATGAAATGAGGCAGACACTTTAAATCTGACGGATGAAAAACCCGAGCTTTTATTTGGTCCCGAAATAGAAGGTGAATACCAAGAAGGAACTATTTTCCAATTCTATGTAAGTTTGAACATCCAGGATAAGATATTACATAACGCCATGTTAGATTCTGGTGCCTCCCATAACCCCATGCCTAAAGCAGTCATGGAGAATCTGGGTCTAGAGGTAACTAAGCCTTACAAAGACCTGTACTCATTTGATTCAAGTCGAGTCAGATGCTTAGTTCTAATAAAGAACCTGGGTTTTGCTTTAACACAATTACCAGCGAAAAACCTAGTCATGGACGTAGTAGTGGACGATATTCATCCTAAGTATGGAATGTTATTATCAAGATCATGGGCTACCAAAATACAAGGTAACCTTCAAATGGATATGTCATTCGCTACCATCCCGGTTTTCAACCAAACTAGGAGGTTGTACCGAGAAACTCACATGAAATACATGGTTAGCAACCGGGATAGGCCAAACAACACTCCCATTTATTCCATTCACTCCAATTTGGATTCTTTTATCTTATACAATGCAATTGATATAAATGAGAAGATAAAAGAAAATGAAGAGGATTTCAAACCATCAAAACAACACTTCCCATCCCCAAATGAAGAAACTAATAACCAAAGCTCCGAGAAACCTAAAAAACAGCTTAGTATCATGTATGAAAAAGAGACTCTTTGGAGTGTAAGTTTTGACGGTTCTTGTGGCAAAACTGGTTCGGGGGCCAGTCTCTGGATACACAATACTAATGAAGGTCATTATTTCAAATTAGAATTCCAATGTACTAATAAAATTGCGGAATATGAGGCCCTTCTCCTTGGCCTGCAGATACTTAAGGACTTAGGCGCTAAGAAAATATCAACCCAGGGAGATTCAGAACTTGTAATTAGACAAATCAAAGGTGAATATTCGGCAAAAAACCCAAGACTAAGAGAATACATGAATGCAGCTTTAGACATCTTACTTTTAGGCATTTGAATTGAATAATTATAAGTATGTATTCCATTGATATATAACGATAAATATACCTCACAAGTGTCCAACTCGGTTCCATAGGGAGTAGAAAGTGCATAATTGTAATATCCCCTTGGTAAAAGGACAAAATAACTTTTCTAGATTTACTAGTTTTTAGTTTTTTAAGTCACTGAAGAGTAAAAAGTAAAATTGTTTAATTAGTATGTTATTGTGATTATTTTTATTTTATTTTAGAATGATTAATATATATATCAAGAAATTCATAACTCTGGATAAGGTGTGAGAAACTCACATTGGGATCTGGAAAGTTATGAGACGGGCAGAACATTTTCCTGCTTGAATCTCTTTTCTGCTTAAAAGGAAAAGGAAAATTGCCAATAGGGGGAGGGACCTGAGGCAAGAACACAGGAGAAAATAGATAGGAATGGAACTGGAAAACTCATGCAGAGTGGAAAGTGTGAAGGGTTCCATGTCTGGTAGAGACCAGAGGGCCAAGGCCTTACACTAAGTTGAAATACTAAATCCCAAATGCGTAGTGGCTTGGGGGAGAGACGCAGTAGTGACTGGTCTCCTGGTTGGGTGGAGCATCACCCTCAAGTTGAGTTGTGTGAACTTCTATCATAAAACAGATAAGTATTTAAATATAATTTATTTTCTGTCTAGAGGATTCATATGACAAACATTAACACAATTAGCATGTGAAATATAACCTTGAAACTAATTTAGGAAATGTGTGTACTAAAACTATTAAGTTTACAAAAATGCAAGTTATTGTCTGTAGAAATATATAGAAGGGAAACTATTAACTATATATGGAATTGGAAGCAGAAGAAATTTCAGACCCAGAGGGAATATTAGCCTTCCATATGACCAGTAACAGCTCGATAGAGACAGTTCTACCTTGGAATATAGAGAGGTTTATACTTCACTTACAAAGGCAAGCCAGAAATTTAAAGGCCAAAATGAGAATTTTTGCTAGCACTGTTGTAAAAAATATGTTGGATGGAAATAATAAATATCTGGAGGCCTTCAAACACAGAGAAACTAAACTCGAGAAACCATAGAATAAGCATCAAATGGATAAATTTATAATATTTTGCTCATTACAAGATAGTTCTTCCTTATCTATTTCATCGTAAGAAATAATCAAGATTTAATAAAAAGAACAACTATCATGCCAACAGTGGCATTCAAACCCTTCATTGCATTTCATGTACAACGTGGAGCCACAAAAATACGCTCGAAATATAAAAATGTATGACACGGTAATAAGAGTAAAACAATAGATTGATCATTGCGTCCATGTGGGAAAAACATAGACTTAAGTGAAGTACAAATGGGCCACTGTAATATTAATATTTAAATAAACACCTGAGAGCACTCTAGCCCTTCACCACAACCTCACAAAGGTTTTCTGAATTCAAACCCAGAATTTATAATTAAAAACAGAGGCCAATTTATTGCATATATCTTCGATAGATTCCAACCTCAACATTAATACAAAAGATGTCTTGTTAACGAGGACTGCCATATGTTATACAAAAGAAAACCTAATTGAACAAACCCCGATAAGCCGGAACAACCCAGAAGTAAATGACAGGGGAAATATAGTAAAACCCTAATAAATCTTGAAGACAGCTCGTGCAGCCACATTTCCTGCAGTCGTTTTGGATTTCCTGCAATCATTGTGGATTTCCTGTCGCTGTTCTGGGTTTCCTGCAACTATTGTGGATTTCCTGCAACGGATTCAGATTTCCTGCAGCAACTGATTTCCTTCAGCAACATCAGCAGTTGACCATATTTTACTTATTTCCAAATCTAGTGAAGACTTGGGTTTTGTAGGGAATTGGTTGCATATGAAGATTATTCCATTGGCTGCTTCGAACCCCTTTTTGGAACAACCTAAACTTTCATATTTTCCCCTCGAAACCAGATTTCCTGCAGCTTCCTCCATGTAACAGAAATCATCTAATCCATGATTTCAGTCATGGATTAGACTTAACAGAAGCTAAATTCGATATCCTAGACCTATATTGGTGGCTGATAGATTAGATTAGTCATTCAAGCCAAATATGGGATTTAGATATTGTATAAAATGGGATGTATTTCACATTGTAAAGGGTTGTTGGGTTGGGATTTTGACTGATATACAATATATCAGATTTTACTTGGTTGTATATTTCCATATTAATATAAATCTAATTTGACTCAACAGCAGGTCGTTAATATGAGGAGCTCTTTGAGGAGATTACACATGTCCAGAGATCTCATGGAAGCGAGAACCCTTGTCGCAGAAGGGGTACTGTGCTATTAAAATCAACATAACCCATAGTCTTGTCCACCCTACCATCTGATGCCAGCTAACCATATAATAACTCTATCATGTATAGACCATCAATTCCAAAGGCAAAATAAGTGCTAATCACAACAAATTCCCAGCCAATAAATTGAACATGTGTATGGATAAGATTTATGACAATTATGATGATCAGTAAACCCATCATTTTGATATGATATTATATGTTGTAGGATTTGTTATATGATGCTTTAAATATATGTATAATTTGTACAATGTAATATTGTTATTTTGTTTTTGTAATAAATCAATGTTGTGTTATGCATTGACGTTTAATGTTGATAACATTTAGAAATTGCTATGGTAGGTGTTACAAATGGTATCAGAACCCAGTTTCCAACACTGTGGCCTAACTGGGAGAAAAATTAGCAATATTGTGTATTGTTGTACACAGAGTGAGAGAAAGAATAATGACATTTTAACATGAGAAGGGGGGAATTCCCATCACGATCCATAAGAGCAGGGGAACCTATGAAAAATCCGGAGGTGACCACGGAAGTATGGGTGCAGTTAGGTGTATAAATTCAAAATCAAACCAACGTACTACTCGAAACTTTACAGCAACTACAAAATAGGATGCAAAGACTTAGATCAAACAATGAACGACTAATGCGGGACCATGAGAAAATTTTAAAGATTTTGTCAAATAAACAGAATCACCGAGTTGTGAGTCCTAGCCCAGAATATAGGATCCAATGATCTAGGTGGATAGTGGTGTCCACCCGCCTATTCCAATTGGACCCCCACCATTTTTTATTTCAGTTTTTCAGTTTCCTTAATTGCAACACAATTTAGTATTTTTAGCAGTTTTTCAGGTCCTGAACTTTCGAAGCCGTTTGAGGCCCTAAACGATTTTTTTTGGCAAAACCAGGAGAAACATGGGTCTTTTCCAAATGGTGCTCACTTAAAGGTTGTATTCCTCGGATAGATATTTCTAATGAGGTATTGTGGGCATCAAACGGAGATCGTATACCAAAGTTACATCCCCGGGAAGTTGATGTACCAATTTGCCCAAACGAGGCCCATTCTTTTGGTGCTTCATCTCCCAGGGTTAGGTTTTTGGATGTTTATGGTTTTCCATTATTTCTAAATAATAAATAGGTATTTGAACCTCATTGTAACACAGTTTAGAGGTATGTAGCCGCCACATCTCTTCTCAGAGATAAGCTACCAATGCCCTAGCTATTTTATTTCCATTATGTTTGTAATCGTATTTCAGTTATTTTATATTAATGAAATGAAGTGTTATTTCAGCTTCATCTTTGTATTTATGGTTATATTCGTATTATGTTGTGTTCCTGCATAAATCTAGATCAGTGGTATCAGATCAGTCTGCTCTTTCTCTGTTTTTCTTTGGATGTCCCCAATGAGGTCAGGGTATAAGGAGTTAGGGTAATCTGGTTGAATCATTGCAAGATCAACCTCGCAAACACTGACGACCTCCCATGGGGGAAGAAAAGAAAGAAGAGGGAGCAGGAGATCCTATCAAATTATTGCTCAAGGAGGCCCTTGAGAAAAAAAGGAACGCGATGATGGACAACTTTGCTCAAATCCTTCAACGACTGCCCACCGACGGTGCATCTGCATCCTGCAGCCACTCTAGAGATGTCACTCCTTTCAAGGTACAAGTCAACTTTTACATTCCTGTATTTGAAGGCCAAATAGATGCAGACGTCGTAGATAGATGGTTGAATTTGGTGAAAGGGTATTTCTCGATCCATGATTTCTCCGACCAAGATAAGATTAATTTTGCACTCCTCAAAGTTGACCCCCATGTCAAAGACTAGTGGGAAACCTACTATGAGAAAAAGGATGGGAGGGAACCCTCTCTATTCTCAGCCACACCCACTTGGAATTCATTCTTAGACGAAATCAAGGAACAATATTACCTCGTGGGGAGCTATGAGGACAAGTACATTCAATGGAAAACGCTACGGCAGCAAAGGGATCAAGATGTGAACAAGCTAACAATTTTGTTCCATACCCTACGCACAAATTTGGGTATTAAAGATTCACAGAAACATTTGGTGCTCAAGTACTGCAGCTGTTTTCACATATACATTCAGGAGGAAATGGATTTCTTCGATATTACCTCGCTTGGCACGGCATATCTATATGTCGCCAAGATCGAGTAGAAATTTATGTAGAAGAAGCGAGACTTTGGATCCACAAATTCGAGGCCAGGGAAAGGTACCCCAAACCGCATAACAAGGGGCAAAGCCAAAGCGGGGCGATTCAGAACAACACCACAATGCCAAAGAATAACACAGGTAAATGGTGTGAATTTCATAACAACTCCACTCAAAACACAAGTGAGTGTCGAGCCAAATAATCGACGGTGGCCGAATTGAATGCATCTAAATCAGATGCATTTTATAATCCTGAGTAAAAAATGGACAATGGCAATGAAAAAGGAAAGAAAATTAAAAGGGTACTATAAGCCTAAGGTATTTTAAATTAATATAATAAGTGTCATTTTTCCTTAGACTTAATGTATTCTTTGATCTAGTTGTAACTATTACTGAATTACTACTTCCACTGATCTAGAAATTATGTGCATATTTGTTTTGATTCGAAGTGCTTCCACAAAATCTTGAAGACTTCTCATGCAGCCACATTTCCTGCAGCCGTTGCAGATTTCCAGCAGCCGTTGCGGATTTCCTATAGCTGTTCTGGATTTCCTGCAGCCGTTGCGGATTTCCTGCAGCGGATCTGGATTTCCTGCAGCAGCTGATTTCCTTTAGTAACATCAGTTCTTGACCATATTCTACTTATTTCCAGATCCAACGAAGACTTGGGTTTTGTAGCGAATTGATTGCACATGAATACTATTCCATTGGCTTCTTCAAACCTCTTTTTGGAACAACCCGAACTTGCAGATTTTTCCCTCGAAATCATATTTCCTATAGCTTCCGCTATGTAACAAAAATTGTCTAATCCATGCTTTCAGTCATGGATTAGACTTAACATAAGCTAAATTCGATAGCTTAGGCCTGTATTGTTGGTTGATATCTTAGATTAGTCATTCAAGCCAAATATGGGCTTTAGAGATTGTATAAAAGGGGATGCATTTCACATTGTAAAGGGTTATTGGGTTGGGATTTCGACTGATAAACAATATATCATATTGTACTTGGCTGTATATTTCCATATTAATATAAATCTTATGTTTTGTCCATTTTTCTGAGCAACCTCTTCAAATTTTAAAGGGTTTTTGAGTGAGGGAGGGCCCCCTTCACTCACAACTCCTGCCGCAGTGTGTGTGTGTTTAATTTATTTTTATGCAGCAATAATTCTTTTACACAACTAATGCATTATTTCTTAAGTTCCAGCAACTGAATTTTAATTGATTAGATGATTTAATTTCTAATGGAAATGTGTTAATCCCATTTGATCAAAGCTTGGATTCGTTATTGTCTAAATTGATTTCCAAATTGTTGTAATTTGATCTTTTATCTTTTTCATGGTCAATATCAGCAACACTGAGAGTTGTAGAGGGATGTTATGTTCCACTCCATAGCCTTGCTGCTAAAGTATTAATACAGGAAAGAAGCATTAGTTTGTGTGTGTGTTTGAATGATTAATCTACGAACACTTTCAGTAATCAGCCTGCATATATTTTGCATAGTATCTCACAAGCTTACCTACCTTGGGTTGAAAATTTATGATTGGAAAATTATAAGTGTATATTTTGACTCAAAATTTTGGCATCACTGCTATGGAGGTGCTAAGGGATGTTACCGGAAGTGTTTTAGTCTGATTTCTTTCATTTTTTTTTGCAGGACTGGGGGAGTCAAAGTGATAAGACGAAGGGCAAAGCCCACGCACCCACAGAGGTCTGAAATTTGCTAAAGCCATGTCCTCCTTATTTGGTAAGTAGAGTTTTTTTATAGTTGAATAGGGTCCAATATTTTCAAATGATTTTAGTGGTGGTGTGAGCACGGCTTCATTACTAATACACTGGCCATAACAAGGAAGTCAGCAAGAAAGAAGGTAGAAAAGAAAGAAGAATTCGAATAGGAGGTCTGCAGTCCTGAGCAGATTGATAATTCCATAGCAGAATGCTCAGTTGGAAAGTCTTCCATTCCTACCCATCTCGAGTCTCCCCTTACAAGAAAGACAACATCTCTACTTATTGGTCAACCTGAAGAGGAATTCCTTGTGAACCCTGTCATAGAACTAGAACTCCATATCATTGATTCTGAATAATTTGTAGCCTTCCAAGGTCCCACTTTTTCTTGGACTGGTATGGCTCATCTAGAAGGCATTGATGAGAATGAGGAGAAATTATTCACATTTGAATTTCCTATTCAGGAGATTGTTGGAGCCACTCAGATGAAAAGCATTCCTCCCTCAACCTTGCCTAACTTTCGTGGTGCCTCTAGTGAAGACCTAGATGCCTTCCTATTTGAATTCGATGTACTATGCATGAGCTATGAATATTCTTCCAATTCCCAGAAGCTAAAGTTATTTCCTGTTACATTGAAGGATGTAGCTCTCATGTGGTTTATAGGGTTGTCATCAAACTCCATTTCAACTTGGGATGAAATGAAGAAGATATTCCTAAAAAAATCACCAAGACTATTGTAAGACTAGGGATCTCAGGGAAGGAATATTTTGCATGACTCAAAAGGAAGGGGAGAACCTTGAAGATTTGGTGGAAATATTGCAATATAATTTTCAAAGATCTAAGATGAATTAATTAGATCCCGAGACCAAGAGAACCATTTTGCTTAGGGCAATCAAATCAGAGTATCTGGAGGTCTTAAATTTAATGAGAGCAGGTGATGTATCAAAGTTGACCTATGATGATGTGTGTGAGATTTGTAAAAGATATTCCAAAGGAAATTCCAAGGTTGGACGAGAGTCAAGCGACACTTCTTCCAAGCTTGTTAAATCAGTTTCCAGAGCCAGAGTAACCCGAGCTGAAATGGGTAATTTATTTGAAAACTTTAAAACTGATATAGGCTTAGCACTTTGTCTTCACAATTGGATATTTTGCAGGCTAAGAAGAAACAGGAAAAAATAGATGAACTGGAGAAAGCCTTGGCTGTGTTCTGCTCCAAATGCAGGAAGAAACATGCTCTAAGGTAACTCCCTTCTAACAATATAGAGGTATGTCAAATTTTTGAAGTTGAGCATTCCACTTATCAATGTCCCTCTCTGCCTTAAATCAAAGCAGCATATATGGCAAATCAAGAAGTTGTCAATGCACTTTATGCAATGGCACCTCAAAAACCATGGCAGCCATGTCCTCCAGGCATGTCACAATCGCGTTTTCAATTTCCTTATGCTCAAAATCATATGTGCAGTTTTCCAATGCCCTGGCAGCCTTGGCCCCCTCAGCAACCTTGGCAAGGGAACTATTCTTACCCTGCTGCACAAATTTTCCCAACTCAAAAATTTTATCCTCCGCAACCCACACCTCAACAAATGATGCAACCGCAACAGCAAAATCAATTAACTACCCCACCAAATTAACCTCCTCCCACACAGCTACCTGCTCAGCCAATGTCTAACCCCAATAATAAAACCATCCAATCCATTCACAACATTGGATTGGTCACTTATCCCACTTTTCCTACCTATTGTATTGCACCGCAGCTGCTGCAGGAAATTTTTGTCCCTATGTTGCAAGAATTCCCCGTGTCGCTGCAGGAAATTTTTGTTCCTACGTTGCAAGAATTCCTCATGCCACTGTAGGAAATTTTTCTTCATGCGCTACAGGAAATTAAACTTAGATCAGGAAAAGTGGTGACTGAGCCCGAAAGAATTGAATAAATTGTAGAGAAGGATAGCCTAGAAATACCTGAAGATGAAACCACACCTGAACCAGAAAAATCATCTAGGCCACAAGAATCTTCCTCATCCCATACAATCTAGCCTCCATTTCTAGAGAGGTTGGAAATGGAGATAAAAACTAAACAACCCGAGTTCGATCTTGTGTCTGAACTTAGAAATATGTGCATTAAGATCCAATTATTGCAATAAATCAAAGATATCCCAATATATTCCAAAATAGTGAAGGAAATATGTACGAAGAAACCAGGAAGACAAAGGAAAGAACCCTCCACAATTCAAGTAGGTGGAAAGCTTGCAAGTTTAATGTCCACCGAATTTTTTACTGAAAGATATGCTGACCCAGGAATCCCCGTGGTTACCACCTTTATCAATGGGTATCCAATAAAGAACACTTTGATTGATTTAGGTGCAGCCATTAGTGTGATGACTATGGATACTTTATCTCATATAGGATCCTTTGACTTATTACCCACTCCTACCATGTTAGAATTAGCATATAGGTCTAAGGTTAAGCCAGAGGGGGTATTAGAAGACATTGTCATCTCATTAGATTCTTGGGAGTACCCTGCTGACTTGTATGTTCTTCAACCTAAAACCAACCTGAGATGCAATCCATTGATCTTGGGGAGGCCATGGTTAGCCACGGCTGATGCCTACATAGGGTGTAGATTTGGAAACATGACCATCACCCACGGGGCTGAAACAAAGCACATCAATTTATATCCCCCCGCTAAACCCCTCTCGAGATCCAAAAACACACATTGGGTTGAAGAAGAAGAGCATGATTCTGAATGCACGCAGCCAATTTTAAAAATAGCCCAAGTCACGAGTCTTAAGAAAAAATTTAAGGAAAATCTGATAAATTGTTGTATTTCTAATCCTCATTTTCCACGAAATTTAGAAGAACAGTCTAGTCATAATTTAGATATCATTTCTGATATGCAATATTTTTATGAGCATAGTACAGCTTCTAAATTACATTCAGCCCTCTTATCTGAATTTCCTACATATTCAATGTCTGGATGGGGGAGTGAGGTAGTGGAAATTTTTCCTGAAAAACCTTTAAACATTAATTTTTCCTTAACTTCTGAACAAGAAAAAAAATTAATTCAAACATTGAAAAACTTTTCAGATACATTTGCATGGGAATATACCGATATGAGGGGCATTCACCCAAACACATGCATTCATCATATTTATATAGAAGAAAGTGCTAGACCCGTAAGACATCCATAAAGGAGAATGAACCCCGCTTTAAGGGAAATTGTAAGAAATGAATTGCAAAAATTATTAAATGTAGGGTTCATTTATCTTTTCTCAGATAGCCAGTGGGTGTCCCCGCTAGTTATTGTTCCCAAAAATAATGGTAAATGGCGATTTTGTGTAGATTACAGGGAATTAAACAAAGCTACATTAAAATAACATTTCCCTTTACTGTTCATAGACCAAGTACTGGACACTCTAGTAGGGAAAAAGTAATTTTCCTTCTTAGATGGGTTCAGCAGATACAATCAGATTAGGATAGCTCCATAGGATCAGGAGAAGACAACATTTACATGTCCCTGGGGTACCTATGCATATAAAGTATTACCATTTGGTCTATGCAACGCACTTGCCATATTTCAGCGGGCAATCCTTGGTATTTTTCTGATCTTTCGCATGATTGCATAGAAGTTTATATGGATGATTTTACAGTTATGGGTGATACTTTTGATGAGGCTTTACATAATCCTGAAAAAAAATTGCAGAGATGTAGAGGAACTAATCTTTCATTAAGTAATGAAAACTGTTTTATGATTATGACTGAAGGTATTTTTTGGGTCATCATGTTTCTGCTACAGGAATTAAAGTTGATTCGGAAAAAATTGAAGTTATTGTAAAGTTTCCCCCACCAATCAATCAAAAGGGAGTGCGAAGTTTTCTTGGACATGCAGGCTACTACATAAGGTTTGTTGAAAATTTTACAAAGGTAGCCTCTCCATTGTTTAAATTATTGACTAAAGAATCTAAATTTCATTGGAATGATGAGTGTCAAGATGTATTTGATAAACTCAAGGAAAATCTTTCTTCAACACCTATCTTGAGAGGCCCAGATTGGACTTTGCCCTTCCATATCTCCATTGATGCCTCTGATTCATCCATAGGAGCGGTATTGGGTCAAAAGGAGGATCATGTAACCCATGATATTTATTTTATTAGTAAAAATTTAACTCTTGCGGAACTGAATTACACGGTAACTAAAAAAGAATTCCTTGTTGTGATTTATGATATTAAAAATTTTAGACACTACATCACAGGTTATGAAGTTTTTGTACACGTGGATCATTCTATTATTCGTTATCTCATGAATAAACCAATCATTAATTGAATAATTACTAGGTGGTTGTTGTTGTTGCGGGAATTTGACATCACGGTATTGGATAGGCCAAGAAAAGAAAATCAGGTAGCCAATTTCTTGTCTAGGCTCAGCCATGCAGGTGAGGATGTTCTTGTTAATGATAACTTTCCAGATGAAAATTTGTTAGCCATCTCTGTTATAACTCCTTGGTTTGCATACATGGCTAATTATCTTGCTACAGGGAAGTTTCCACCTTACTTTTCATCTAATCAGAGAAAGAGAATTATTAGAAAAAGTGATGATTACTCTTGGATTAGGGGGGATCTCTTTTTCAGTAGACCTTATTTGATTATTTGTAGGTGTGTCAGAGAAGATGAGAGTAATGACACCTTGAGAGCCTGTCATGATGAACCTTGTGGAGGATACTTTGCAGACAAGTGGACAGCTTATAAGATCCTTTTCATAGGTTATTATTGGCCTAGTCTTTTTAAAGATGCAAAGGAATATGTTCGGAAATGTGATAACTACCAAAGAATGGGGTGGTCTGTGCAATCAGACGAGATGCCCTTGCAGCCACAAGTTCTCATAGAACCCTTTGAAAGGTGGGCTCTTTATTTTTTAGGTCCCATCAATCCTACATCCAAAGATAAGAAGGATATCTTGCTTTGTACTAATTATGTTACAAAGTGGACGGAGGTAAAAGCACTACCTAGAGCAATGGAAAAAGCAGTAGTAGACTTTCTTTTCTCTGATATTTTTGTGATATTTGGAGTACCTAGAGAAATAGTTACTGATCAAGGTGCTTATTTTGTGTCTAATATTATGTAGGGAATTGTGCAAAAATATCAGATTACCAGCCGAAAGTCCACCCCTTATCATCCATAGACCAATGGGCAAGTGGAATCAATCAATAAGGTGTTGGAGACAATCCTTACTAAAACAGTGCAATTACACAAAAAGGATTGCTCTAACCAACTCCTTGAGGCATTGTGGGCTTATAGGATTACATGGAGGGGTACCACTAGCTTTTCTCCATATGAATTAGTGTATGGAAAACAAGTTTTTCTTCCCATTAAATTTAAAGTCAAAACTTTCAAGATGGTAGCAAATTTGGGTATAGACCTTGATGAAGCACAACAACAGAGAACCTTGCAGCTCAATGAGCTGGATGAGATTATACAATATGATTTCAGCATACTAACTTGATCCAGTAAAAAAGGGCTAATTGGCATGACATATACATCAAAAAGAAGCAATTCAAAGAGGGAGACTGGGCATTGTTGTATGATTCAAAATTTAAGAACTTTAAAGGGAAATTCAATACACGTTGGCTAGGCCCCTATGAGAAAGAGAAATATTTTGACAATGGATATGTTCAACTTAAAACTATTGATGATGGGAATGTTACCTTCTTGTTGAATGGGCACAGACTCAAGGTATATCAAAAACCCCAATCAAAGGAGGAATTTGTGGAAGAAATTATGAAGAAGAAAGACCTAGAAATGGTAAGGGAAGGGATCATTCCTTCCACTATCTCTTCTTGAATTTCCTGCTGATACAATGAGCTTACTCTGTTCCACCTCGTGCTCATTGTTGAGATTCAACGAGAAGATCATAGTGAAAATTATGCACCTACACTAGGATGGAGGCTCAGGCTATTTTTAGGTGGAGGTCTATTTATAGATGCATGAGAAAATTATATCTATAGATGATGTCTATTTATATATGGTTGATCAAATTCTATTTATATATGATGTTATATTTATAGATGTATGTGTGAGTTCTATTTATAGATCGCCTATATATTTATTGATGCATGTCGACTATTATTATCCCTTAATAATAGTTGGACAATAAATAACAATATATTCTCAATGAGCACTTGGAAATAGTTAACTGAAGTGGAAAATCAGTTAGCTATAGGAAATTCAAGTTCAAAATTTTTTTGGTGGGACATGCAAATGGACTTAGTTGTAACTGAGTGATTCGAAGTTGTAACAGAGTTGGATGTGTAGTTGTGTGAGATGTAAAGTAGTTTAATTCAGCTAAGTGAGTTAAACTCAGTTGTGCTAGTTGTAACTGAAGATACACTACCGAGAGATCAATGAATTAATTATTAATTAATTCACAATCAGTGGTCTCACATGCAACTGAAGATTTACTATTGTTAACTACATGCATGTCAGATCCAGTGGAGACCCAGTTGAGATGTAGGTTAAAGGGACAGTTTGACTATCAGTTGTGACATTAGTGGGTGCACTCATGCAACCACACACGCATTGGATATGCCCATGAGGTTTTCATAGTCAAGGAAAGCAGTATTTCCATTCATTCAGGGATTTCTATCAGCTGGGATTGCGAAGTAGAGGCAGGTTGTCTCGAGGCAGTAAATTGGCACATGAATTTGCCAATTTTTGTATGACAGTGTGAGACGATTATATATTGTACTGAGAGCTCTTGGATTAGAGTTTTGTATGATATTGTTTCATGATCCATGATATATACATAATATATGAGAGCTTTCTTGGTAAAAACATCTATGTTATGTGTGATTGATCTGTCTTCTTGATATTGCAATTGGCGATCGTATTTTAAATCCTGCAAGATTTTTTGTAGAAGCGATTCTGTATTTAAAAGTGGCATATAATTGTTAGATTGCGACAATCCAGGCAATACATAATTTGTATTAAAATTTCTACATGGTATCAGAGCATAGAAGATTGCGATTTTGAAGTAGGAGTTGAGTTTGTTGGTGGAAAGAATTTGAATTTGCAGAAAGATTTTCTTGGTGCTACAATTGAGTAAACCTCGAAATGGATTTCAATGGTTTGCGGCTAGAGTATGCACTCAAGGGCAGATCAAACTACATTTCTTGGAAGGATAGGATTGAGGCAGTGCTTGAAGATAATGGCTTGAAGAAATTCATCGAAAATGATGTTCCTAAGCCCACTTCGACAGATGTTGCATTACTTGATGCCTGGAAAAAGAAAGTGGCAAAGGTGAGGAGGATTCTGTTGGAAGGTGTACGAGACCACATTGTCTCAAGACTTCATGGGAAAGCCACACCATATGCTATGTGGAAGGCCTTGATGAATCTTTTCCAAAGCAGCAGCGACCATAGGAAATTGGCGCTCAAAGATAAACTCAGGAAGATCAAGATGGAAAAGGGCGACAACATTCCAAAGTATCTCACGAAGTTTTTCCAATGTCGAGATGAACTGGGGAGTGTGGGAATAACTGTTGTTGATGGTGATTTGGTGAGCTTCGCTCTCTTGGTACTTCCTAAGAGTTGGCATAGTTATGAAGACTCTATCAACGGACGGGAAAAACTGCCAGATTGGGAATGACTGTGGTCAGATCTAGTGCAGGAGGAGTTC
This sequence comes from Pinus albicaulis, assembly GCA_034641835.2. Lineage (NCBI taxonomy): Eukaryota > Viridiplantae > Streptophyta > Pinopsida > Pinales > Pinaceae > Pinus > Pinus albicaulis. The sequence goes on along the minus strand of CM076576.1, from coordinate 706,033,015 downwards.
AAGCGAAACACCAAAGATGGCTCTTCATCAAAGCATGATAATTAAGAGGATTGTGCTTTGGCTTCCAAGGCAAGGAAAGGGAAGGGGAATAAATTCCATTCAAAATCCGAGTCTAAAGGCAAGAAGTTGGATTTGTCCAAGGTGAAGTGTTTTCACTGTCACAAACATGGGCATCTCGCTACTAACTGTCCGCAAAAGAAGAAGAACAAGAAGGTTGCTTGAGTTGCAACTGGTGAGGCCATTGCCTCATAATTTGAGCTTGACTTCTCCTTGATCGCATGCATGGTGTCAAGTGCATTGGGATCGGTGTGGTATTTTGATAGTGGTGCTTCCTTCCACATGGCAGGAGATAAGGAGATTTTCAGTGACTTGGAGGAGAAAGATCTCCAAATGCACATAGAGATGGGCGAAAATGGACGATACAGTGCGATCGGCGTTTGTACCATTACCTTTCAGAGGGATTCAAGTAAACCATTTCAATTGAAAAATTTTATGCATGTTCCAAGTCAGAAGAAAAACTTGGTCTTAGTCACAATTTTGGAGGGCAGAGGCTATGACGTTGTTTTCAGTGATGGGAAAGCTTTCCTGCAACATAAAACAATAGGTCAATCCAAGAGGATAGGGATTCGAGTTAAGAATCTCTACAATCTGGAGGTAGATGGTTGCGATGCCATGATGGGCAAGGTGGAAAAAGTGGCGAGCCAGGATGAGGGCGAATTATGGCACAGGCGATTGGGCCATCTTCATCATGGAGCCTTGAAAGTCATGCAGCAAATATCTATTGGACCTCCAATGGGAACACTTGCCCAGTTAGATCAGTACAAGGGTTGCACCATGGGGAAGTATGTAAAGTCCACCTTTCATGAAAATGAGAACCGTGCTTCAGTGATCCTGGAGAGAGTTCACACAGACATGTGTGGACCATTCTCAGTTGATTCAACAGCAAAACATAAGTATTATGTTATTTTTGTTGATGACTTTTCTCGTAAATGTTGGATCTTCTTCATGCAGAAGAAGGATCAAAAATTCTCAAAGTTTTGTGAGTTCAAGGCATTGGTGGAGAAAGAGTCGAGTAATCAAGTGAAGGCTTTAACGAGCAATAATGGTGGAGGTTACATCTCTAATGAATTCAAAGGCTTCTACAGCAAAGAAGGAATTCGAAGAGAACTCATAACGCCTCATAACCCACAGCAAAATGGGGTCGCGGAGAGGAAGAACAAAATGATCGTGGGTGCAGCACGAGCGATGTTGCATGATCAAGGCCTACCAATGCATTTGTGGGCGGAAGCATGCAACACTACGGTTTATGTGAAAAACTGTTGTCCTCATAGAGTACTTGACATGAGTAGACCTGAAGAAGCTTTCACTAGTAAGAAACTGGATGTTTCACACTTTAAGATTTTTGGCTCATCTGTTTATGTGCATGTGACCAAGAACGCCAAGAAGAAGCTAGAGCCGACTACTGAAGTTGGGGTATTTTTGGGGTACATAGAAACACCCCATAATTATCATCTGTATTTTCCTAATAGTAAGATGATTGATATGTGATGGAATATAAAATTCGATGAGGGGAAATTCATGCGATTGTCGCTTGAGAGGGAGCTAGACTTGCATGCGGAAGAGGAACTGTTGGTTCCCAAAGATGAGTCTCTAGATGTGGATCAGCCACAGGAGGAGGTTCATGGAGTGGAGGAGTCCACTCATGCAGATCCAAACATTAGAACAGGTAGAAGGTGTACCACAGACGCTGATAGGCTGAGACTTAATGTTGTGCATAATGTAGGAGCCCCTACTTCACAGCACAGACAAAGACAGTCTCCTGAACGATTTACTAGATACATGGCTCTCATGAGCAAATGTATTATGACTGAGCCATCTTCCTTTCAGGAAGAAGTGCAGGAGCCCACATGGGTAGATACAATGGTGGAGGAGTATGCCTCCATTGTCAAAAACCGTGCTTGGGAAATTGTTCCAAGGTCGGTTGATAAATCAGTGGCAGGTTCAAAATGGATCTACAAGGTAAATCAAGTTGTTGATGGGAGTGTTGAGAAATACAAGGCCAGATTTGTGGCCCGGGGCTTCTCACAGATCGAGGGGATTGATTATGAAGAAAACTTTGCACCTGCCGCAAGGTATTCTTCCATAAGAACCATCCTTGCTCTCTCAGCACAGATGGGTTGGCGCATTCATCAGATGGATGTGAAGACTGCGTTTCTGAATGGGATAATTGAGAAAGAGGTGTACATAGACCATCCTGAAGGATTTGAGATCTTCAGAAGCGAGTTGCATGTGTGCCGACTCAAAAGAGCGTTGTATGGGCTAAAGAAAGCACCCCGTGCTTGGTACACTCGGATAGACAGCTATTTCACCAGACTTTGCTTCACCAAAAGTGAGGCAGATGCAAACCTATACCAATTTGTTGTGGAGGGTAAACTTTTAATCATTTTTCTTTATGTTAATTATTTAATACTGACTGGTGATGAGCATCTGATACACTCATGCAAGGAGGACCTTGCAAAGGAGATCGAGATGAAGGATATGGGCCTCCTTCATTATTTCCTTGGATTGGAAATATGGCAGCGAGATGGTGAAATTTTTGTGTCTTAAGGCAAGTATGCAAGGGAGATACTAGGTAAGTTTCACATGGAGGGCTACAAACCCATGGATACTCCTCTTCCAAGAAACTAGAGAAAAGAGGATGCTACATCTGGAGAGGTATTGGATGCTATTGTCTATCAATAGTTAGTGGATTCGCTAATGTATCTAGTGAACACGAGACCGGACATTTTCTATGCGGTTAACCAGCTAAGTCAAGTGATGGTTAAGCCTACCAAGCTCTTTTGGAAGGCGGGCAAGCATGTCCTGAGATACCTGAGGGGCACATCTGAGTAGGGCTTATGGTACAGACAGATGGATGAGGTGAAGTTTCATGGCTTCACGGATGCAGATTGGGCAGGCAGCCCAACGAACAGAAAGAGCACATCAGGGGGGATCTTTAGTATCAGATCTACAGATGTTTCTTGGTACAGCAGGAAGCAGAGATCTGTGGCACTCAGTTCAGCAGAAGCGGAATACATGGAAGCGAGTTAGGCTGCATGTAAGGCTATCTAGATGAGAAAGATCTTGGTTGGTTTGTTTGGCTCTCATTTAGATCTGACAGTGATTCATTGTGATAATCAGAGTTGCATTAAAATCTCGATTAATCCTGTGTTTCATGATAGATCTAAGCATATAGATATCTGGTATCATCATATCAGAGATTGTGTGCAGCAGAAGATCATGTTGCTTCATTACATTCCTATGGAAGATCAGGATGTAGATATTTTAACGAAGGCGCTCACTAGGAGCAAATTCGAATACCATAGAGACAGGATCGGGGTGAAGGATAATCCCTTTCTTGTTGAGAGGGAGTCTTGAGATGTAGCCTAGGATGGAGCCTCAGGCTATTTTTAGGTGGAGGTCTATTTATAGATGCATGAGAAAATTCTATTTATAGATGATGTCTATTTATAGATGGTTGAGAAAATTCTATTTATAGATGATGTTCTATTTATAGATGTATGTACGAGTTCTATTTATAGATCGCATGTCTAATTATAGATGCATGTCGACTATTATTATTCCTTAATAATAGTTGGACAATAAACAATAATCTATTCTCAGTGAGCACTTGGAAATAGTTAACTGAAGTGGAAAATTAGTTAGCTATAGGAAATTCGAGTTCAAAGGTTGGTTGGTGGGACATGCAAGTGGACTTAGTTGTAACTGAGTGATTCAAAGTTGTAACAGAGTTGGATGTGTAGTTATGTGAGTTGTAAAGTAGTTTAACTCAGCTAAGTGAGTTAAACTCAGTTGTGCTACTTGTAACTGAAGATACACTAGTGAGAGATCAGTGAATTAATTATTAATTAATTCAGAATCAGTGGTCTCACATGAAACTGAAGGTTTACTACTTTTAACTACATGCATGTCAGATACAGTGGAGACCCAGTTGAGATGTAGGTGAAAGGGATAGTTTGACTATCAATTGTGACATTAGTGGGTGTACTCATGCAACCACACACACAATGGATGTGCCCATGAGGATTTCACAATCAAGGCAAGCAGTATTTCGATTCATTCAAGGATTTCTATCCACTAGGGTTGCGCAGTGGAGGCAGGTTGTCTGGAGGTAGTAAATTGGAACATGAATTTTCCAATATTTGTATGACATTGTGAGACAATTGTATATTGTACTGAGAGCTATTGGATTAGAGTTTTGTATGAGATTGTTTCATGATCCATGATATATACATAATATATGATAGTAGGGTTTTTAGCTTTATGCTTTCCCGGTAAAAACATCTGTGTTATGTGTGAATGATCTTTCTTCTTGATATTGCAATTGGTGATCGTGTTTTAAATTTCACAAGATTTTTTGTAGAAGTGATTCTTTATTTAACAATGGCATATAATTGTTACATCAAGAGAATCCAGGAAATACATAATTTGTATTAAAACTTCTACACTCATTAAACCATGAGAGGAATGTCTATTAGGTATAGGTTTATTCCTTTTTCCAGGTCCAGTGGACTAATTACGGAAAAGGAACCCCCTGGATTCTTCTTTTTCAGTATTTCAGACTCCCTAAAATTGAAATTTGGCGAGCATGGACTGCCACTGGGCTTGTTAAAAACACAAGTCAATATCTCCTTTTGGATCCTATTAATAAAAAAAAAATCTTTCAACTAATCTATGGATTTCTCGTGTTGAACTGATGTGGGATTTCTTAAGTCTCTCCTTCCAAAAATATTGGCTCATCGACATCAGCAACTTATCTAGGTGCAGAATTAGAGCCTTGTGATGCCTTGAAGCCTGTATGCCTTAATGACAGGCTATCTCACCAGCAGTGATGGAGAAACATTATGGCTCCTTTACTACTAGATCCTACATGGATTTCGACAGTAGCCCATAAATTCACACCTGATAGGATGCATCATGGTACCTTGGTCCTCACTCTCATTAATGGTGATGGGGCCTCACATTGGTTAAAAGTTTCCATCAATGGCTGGTAATCCAATGAGATGATTGCACATTAGACATCAACACATTCATTCATGTGAAATGGACTGTACATATACGGTGGGGAAGATCGGTCTCAATTTCTGTAGAAGGTTCAACAGATGCATCCTCATTTCTTGTAGACACAGTCTCAATTCCTGCAGAAGGTTCAACAGACATAGTTTGATTTCCTACAGACACGGTCTCAATTCCTACAGAAGGTTCGAAAAACACGGTTTTATTTCCTTTAGATACAGTCTCAATTCCTGCAGAAGGTTTGACAGACGCAGTTTCATTTCCTACAGGCATAGTCTCAGTTCCTACATAAGGTTCTACAGATGCAGTTTCATTTCCTGCAGACACAGTCTCAATTCCTGCAAAAGGTTTGACAGACACATGTCCATTTCCTGCAGCAATGCCTGGGTTCCAGAAAGACAAAAAGTATAGACAGAACATTATTTTTAATTATTTGATATAGTACTAACAATCATTATGGATTGAAGCCATGAATTATGTGATCAAATATCTGATGTAATGTTAAGTTATCATTGCAAGGACAGCAACTTCATCAAGGACTGGACCGTTAGGGGTAAGTTTGGTAAGGTACAGCTGGTGATAAGATGCTTGAGGTAAGGTATAATAACACTTTAATTTTAAATAATTTTCATGACTTAGGCTATGGTAACCCTTGTGGAAAAAATTTGGTTGAAAGTCATTGCGGCGTAAATCCCACAACCTGTCATCATATTTCTAACATTACGATGGTTGTATTTCCGATGCCTATCTTACAAGTTGGATCATCATGATCATCATGACCACGACCTGCCACTCGAAAACACCATGCCTTGCGATCTTTCCCATTTAACCTCCTCTCTTTGTCAAGAAATCTATTGTCAAGGTCTCGGTCCACATTTTGTAACTTGTGTGCATTATTCTTTTCCGCCTGCATTCTTGTGAGACATATTTCACTTTATCCCTTCCTTCCTCATCCACTCCTTCCATTCCTCCTTCACCATATCCAAACCACAACCCCCTCTACGATTTTAACCACAAAGCCTCACGTTGCTGGAAGTCGACCCTCGAAGCAAGGCAAGGATAGAAAAAGCGGGATGGCTACCGTTAAGTTTCAGAAGTTTGATGGCCACAAATCCAAAGTAACTAAGTCGTTCACATTGAACCTAAATGGTGACAAAGCACAGGTCAAAAATGTTCAATTTTGGCTAACAGAGGAACTGGTGGCGAGAGCATGTTGAATTTCACAAGACGGGGAGCGATGGTTCAAAAACTAATGCTTCAATAAGGATATGTGTGTGTCTTTCCTTCGGAAAGATCATCCGAACCCTAACTGGGGAAAAGGGATTTCGTAAGAGTTTTGAGGAGTAAGTACCGTCATCTGCTTTTCTTCCTGAAGAATTATATCACTTGCGAAGGTCGCTATGGCCTCGCATTTCTCTTTCATATGCGACTCCTCGGGCAGTTTCGGGATTAGCACCTGAATTTTCCATATTATTTGAATATTTCTTTAGCCAAAATGTCCTCAGCCGCGAAAGAAAGGGTTGCCCACATAGAGGAAAACCTCTACCACCATGGGCTGGTGAAAATTATCTTGATAGAGGTCCTGTAGAAAAATAAAAAGACATGGGGGAACTTTCTGACCGAGAACCATTCTGCGAAAGATGGATATTTTGGCTCCCCAACGCTCGAGGAGGAACAGTTAGCAGAGAAGCCCCAGAAGAAGCCGCGGACTCACGGGCCACAATTAGAAGAGGATGACGAGGACGAAGAAGTAATGGTGACTGGGGAAACCATTGTAAAGGGTTCCCAGCAGAAAGGGCCAGCTACCCCGACCAAAAGAGTTACGAGGAGCCAAGCTACTAACCTGGCTATGAAGGATAGCATAAAAGGGGGAACACCACCAAAAAAGTCTGATGAGAAGAAAGGAAAATCCCATGGTCTAGCCAAGGGAAAGAAGAAGGTGGAACCGACCACATTCATCGACAAAGACACCATGTCTTTCCATAGCCCTTCGATGCAGGAAAGCAGAAACGAGACTAGGCAAGAGAATCAAGGTCAGAGAGACCTTAGTGTGCCCCAATCTTCTCAGGGGCATCACGAGGGGGAAGTTACTGCCCAGAGGAATCGGTCTCACCGGGAGATGGAAGATACCATTAAATAACTCACAACTTTGGAGCAGGCCTTAAAGAAGGAAAACGTGGCCCTGAAGGAGAATAGCCTCAGGATGCAGAAAGAACATGAGGAGTGGCATGAGAAAGAAGCCCGCATTATGAAAAAGAAGCAAGCTCAGATAGACCATCTGAAGAGGAAGAATGAAATATACAAGGGTCAAATTCAGGTGGAGACCAGTCAGGATCAGTTGGATCATCTGGTCGCAGTAGCTACGGCCCAGGTGAATGACTGATGTTTCTGTTTTGGAAGGACGCTATATTTTTTCTTGCATATGGAGATGTTAAGTCTCCATTTTACCCATTTTTCACACCCTTCCCAAGCCTTACTTCTCTTATTTTTGAACTCCTTCCGGCCTTAATTGTGCTTAGTTTGACCATATTGTCTTGTTTTGGTTAAATGGGTTCTATAAGCCTAAGGTATGTTAAATTAACATAATAAGTGTCATTTTTCCTTAGACTTAATGTATTCTTTGATCTAGCTGTATCTATTACTGAATTACTACTTTCGTTGATTTAGAACTTGTGTGCATATTTTTTTTTTATTCGAAGTGGTTCCACAAAATCTCGAAGACAGCTGGTGCAGCCACATTTCTTACAGTCGTTGTGCATTTCCTGTAGCCGTTGTGGATTTCCTGCAGTTGTTCTAGATTTCCTGCAACCGTTGCGGATTTCTTGAAGCAGATACAAATTTCCTGCAGCAGTTGATTTCCTGCAGCAACATTGGCAGTTGATTGTATTCTACTTATTTCTAGATTCAGTGAAGACTTGGGTTTTGTAGGGAATTGGTTCCACATGGATACTATTCCATTTTCTACTTCGAACCTCTTTTTGGAACAACTCGAACTTGCAGATTTTCCCCTCGAAACCATATTTCCTGCAGCTTCTGCCATGTAACATAAATCATCTAATCCATGCTTTTAGTCATGGATTAGACTTAACAGAAGCTAAATTCGATAGCCTATACCTGTATTGTTGGATGATATATTATATTAGTCATTCAATCCAAATATGGGCTTTAGAGATTGTATAAAAGGGGATGTATCTCACATTATAAAGGGTTGTTGGGTTGGGATTTTGACTGATAAATAATATATCATATTGTACTTGGCTATATATTTCCATATTAATATAAATCTTATGTTCTGTCCATTTTTCTGATCAACCTCTTCAAGTTTTAAAGGGGTTGTGAGGGAGGGAGGGCCCCGTTCGCTCACAACTCCTGCAGTGCAGTGTGTGTGTGTGTGTGTTTAATTTATTTTTATGTAGCAATAATTCCTTTACACAGCTAATGCGTTCTTTATTAAGTTCTAGCAACATAATGTTAATTGATTAGATGATTGAATTTCTGATGTTAATGTGTTAATCCCATTTGATCAAAGCTTGGATTTGTTATTGTCTAAATTGATTTCCAAATTGTTGTAATTTGATCCTTTATCTTTTCCATGGTCAATATCAGCAACGTCGAGAGCTGTAGAGGGATGTTATGTTCCACTCCATAGCCTTGCTGCTAAAGTATTGATACAAGAAATAAGCATTAGTTTGTGTGTCTGTGTGAATGATTAATTTATGAACACTTTTAGTAATCAGCCTACATGTATTTTGCATAGTATCTCACAAGCTTACCTACCTTGGGTTGAAAAATTATGATTGGAAAATTATAAGTGTATAATTTGAATCAACAGTAGGTTGTTAATATGAGGAGCTCTTTGAGGAGATTACACATGTCCAGAGATCTCATGGAATCGAGAACCCTTGTCGTAGAAGGGGTATTTTGCTATTAAAATCAACATAACCCATAGTCTTGTTCACCCTGTCGTCCGATGCCAGCTAACCATATAATAACTCTATCATGTACGTGCCATGAATGCCAAAGGCAAAATAAGTGCTAATCACAACAAATTCCCTACCAGTAAATCAAACATGTGTGTGGATAAGATTTTTGACAATTTAGATGATCAATAAACCCATCATTTTGATATGATATTATATGTTGTAGGATTTTTTATATGATGCATTAAATATATGTATAATTTTTACAATGTAATATTGTTATTTTTTTTTTGTAATAAATCAATATTGTGTTATGGATTTACGTTTAATGTTGATAACATTTAGAAATTTGTAGGGTAGGTGTTATAAATGGTATCAGAACCCAGTTTCCAACACGGTGGCCTAACAGGGAGAAAAAGTAGTAATATTGTGTATTGTTGTACACAGAGTGAGAGAAAGAATAATGACATTTTAAGATGAGAAGGGGGGAAGTCCCATCACAATCCATAAGAGTAGGGGAACCTGTTGAAAATCCGGAGGTGACCCCTAAAGTATGGATTCAGTTGGGTGTAGAACTTCAAAATCAGACCAACGTACTACTCAAAACTGTCCAACAGCTACAAACTAGGATGTAAAGACTTAGATCAACCAATGAACGACTAATGCGGGAGTAAGAGAAAATTTTAAAGATTTTGTCAGATAAACAGAATCATCGAGCTGCGATTCCTAGCCCAGAATATAGGACCCAATGATTCAGGTGGATATTGGTGGCCACCAGCCTATTCCAATTGGACCCCCACCATTATTTTTTTCAGTTTTTCAGTTTCCTTAATTGCAACACAGTTTAGTATTTTTAGCATTTTTTTGGGTCTTGAACTTTTGGAGCCGTTTTGAGGCCGTAAACGAATTTTTTGGGAAAACAAGAGCAACATGGGTCTTTGACAAATGGTGCTCACTCAAAGGTTGTATTCCTTGGATATATATTTCTAACAAGGTATTGTGCGTGTCAAATGGAGATCGTATACCAAAGTTATGTCCCCGGGAAGTTGATGTACCAATTTGCCCAAACGGTGCCCACTCTTTTGGCACTTCATCTCCTATGGTTAGGATTTTGGATGTTTAGGGTTTTCCATTGTTTCTCAATAATAAATAGGTCTTTGAGCCTCATTGTAACACATTTTAGATGTTTGTAAACATCACATATCTTCTCGGAGATAAGCTACCAACACCCTAGCTAGTTTATTTCCATTATGTCTGTAATCATATTCCAGTTATTTGATATTAATGAAATGAAGTGTTATTTCCGCTGCATATTTGTATTTATGGATATATTCGTGTTATGTTGTGTTCCTGCATAAATCTGGATTAGTGGTATCAAATCAGTCTTCTTTTTCTATGTTTTTTTTTGCATGTCCCCAACGAGGTCAAGGTATAAGGAGTTAGGGTTCGATCTGGTTGAACCCTTGCAAGATCGGCCTCGCAAACACCGACAACCTCCCATGGGGGAAGAAAAGAAAGAATAGGGATCAGGAGATCCTATCAAATTATTTCTCATGGAGGCCCTCGAGAAACAAAGGAACGCGATGATGGATAACTTTTCTCAGATCCTTCAACGACTGCCCACCGACGATGCATCTACATCCAGCAGCCACTCTAGAGATGCCACTCCTTTGAGGGTACAAGTCAACTTCGACATTCTTGTATTTGAAGGCCAGATAGATGCAGACGTTGTAGATAGATGGTTGAATTTTCTGAAAGGGTATATCTCGGTCCATGATTTCTCCAACTGAGATAAGATTAATTTTGCACTCCTCAAAGTTGCCCCCCGTATCAAAGACTAGTGGGAAACCTACTGTGAGAAAAAGGACAGGAGGGAACCCTCTCTGTTCTCAGCCACACCTACTTGGAATTCATTCTGAGATGAAATTAAGGAAAAATATTACCCTGTGGGGAGCTATGAGGACAAGTACATCCAATGGACCACGCTGCGGCAACAAAGGGATCAAGATGTGCATGAGCTAACGAAATTGTTCCATACCCTACGCACAAAGTTGGGTATTAAAGATTCGAAGAAACATTTTGTTCTCAAGTACCACAGTTGTTTGCACATATACATTCAGGAGGATATGAATTTCCTCAAAATTACCTCGCTTGGCACGACATATCTATATGCCACCAAGATCGAGCAGAAATTTAAGCAGAAGAAGCGAGACTTTAGATCCACAAATCCGAATCCAGGGAAAGGTGCCCCAAATCGCAGAACAAGGCGCAAAGCCAAAGCGGGGCGATTCAAAACAACACCACAAAGCCAAAGAAGAACACGAGGAAATGGTGTGAATTTCATAACAACCCCACTCACAACACAAGTGAGTGTCGGGCCAAACAATCGACGATGGCCGAACTGAATGCATCTGAATCAGATGCATGTTCTAGTCCTGAGTAAAAAATGGGCAATGAAAATGTAAAAGGGAAGAAATCATTGATTCGGAACCCAGTGCCACAGTTGACACTACCAAGATCCAGAGGGAGGAGCCCAAACATCTAGAGGAGGGGAAGTGCCTCTTCCATTCCCATATGTGGGTGAAGGGTTCTCCACTGCAATTCCTTGTCGATAGCGAAATCCAAAAGAACCTCATTTCAATAGAGTTCATGAAGCAACTCGAGCTATCGACCACAGTGCACCCGGCGCCGTATACCATTGGGTGGCTTCACCAAGGAAGAGATATTCGCATCCGCAAGCAGTGTCGCCTTCCATACAACATAAATCCATTCACAAATGAGGTATTATGTGATGTTTCTCCTCTTGACGTGTCTGATGTATTATTAGGTCAACCATACTTGTGGAAGCGACATGTTGTGTATGAGTCTAGGCCTCGTTCTGTTATTATTACTTTAGGAAATAAGTTGTACAGGATACCAGAGGTAGTACCACCTTTCGTTGTCTCTTTGAGTACTGCAAAACAATGCAGTAATATTATTTCACAAACTAGGAAATGTGTTTTCATTACGATTCGCCCACAGGGAAAGAAGAAGATTGTGGTTGCAGCCTCCAAACAGGGCTACCCTACGCAGCGGAAACAGATGGACAAAGATGTGGAGGAATGCAAGGGAATTTTATCCTCACCCACAGAGGTTCCTCTACACTGTCAGGTCAAGAACTCCGTTGATCTGACCCTAGGCGCGCTGCTGCCTGATGTTGCCATACCTCGTGCGACCACACAGACAGAATTTACACATGTACAGTCTGAGGTTGATAAAGAAACCAAATTTATCGAGCGCAACCAGCAATTCCATGACATCTTGGAGAAATCCACTGCCTAGTACAAGCGGCGACATGATCAGCACCAACTTCTAGGTGGGTGACAAAGTGTGGCTACATTTGTAGAAGGAGCGCCTCGCTAGACCCCACTACAAGATTTTCCTGCTCCAATATGGGTCATACACCATCACCAAGGTTGTAGGGGACAATTCCTTTGAGCTTAGTATTCCACCTTTCCTTGGTCTGCACCCAGTGTTCAATGGGGGCTTCCTTCAGCCCTACTTTCCACCTCTACTAGACACATCCAACATGGTAGAAATACTCACACCAGTAAAGTTGAACCCAAACTACATGGAACAATCCATTACTGATAAAATCATGGATACATAGATCAAGAAAACCCAACAAAAAAGGATCCAGCTATATCGCGTTTTCAAAGCAGGTGAACTCCTTCACCAACACAAGTGGCTCACCAAGGTCCAAGTTCAGCAGAAGTTTCCTCATCTCATGGAGGAACTCGACGCAATGGGGACCATTGCTTCCTAAGGGGGGAGGAATGATCCAAGTCTATATTTTTGGTCACCCACATATTCCAATTGGACCCCCACCATTGTTTGTTTTACTTTTTCAGTTTCCTATATTATAGCACAATTTACTATTTTTAGCAATATTTCAGGTCTTGAACTTCCGAAGTCGTTTTGAGGCCCTAAAAGACATTTTCTAGGAAAAGTGGGAGCAACATGGGTCTTTGACCGATGTTTCTTGCTCAAAATTTGTATTCCTCGAATAGATATTTTTAACGATGTATTGTGCACGTTAAATGAGACTGTATGCAAAAGTTACGTCCCTGGGAAGTTGATGTACCAATTTACCCAAACGGGGCCAATTGTTTTGGCGCTTCATCTCTTAGGGTTTGGTTTTTGGATGTTTAGGGTTTTCCATTGTTTCTTAATAATAAATAGGCCATCGAGCCTCATTATAACACAATTCAGAGGCCTGTAGGCACCACATCTCTTCTCAGAGATAAGCTACCAGCGCCCTAGCTAGTTTATTTCCATTATGTCTGTAATAATAGTTCAGTTATTTGATATTAATGAAGTGAAGTGTTATTTCCACTACATCTTTGGATTTATGGTTATATTCATATTATGTTGCATTCCTACATAAATCTGGATCAGTGGTATCAAAGCGGTCTGCTCTTTCTCTTTTTTTCTTTGCATGTCCCCATTGAGGTCAGGGTATAAGGAGTTAGGGCTTGATCTGGTTGAACCCTTGCACGATCAGCCTCGCAAACCCCAACGACCTCCCATGGTGGAAAAAAAGAAAGACGAGGGAGCAGGAGATCCTATCAAATTATTGCTCGAGGAGGCCCTCGAGAAACAAAGGAACGCGATGATGGATAACTTTGCCAAAATCCTTCAACGGCTGCCCACTTGCGGCTCATCTGCATCGAGTAGTCACTCTAGAGATGCCACTCCTTTTAAGGTACAATTCAACTTTGACATTCCTGTATTTGAAGGACAAATAGATGTAGATGTTGTAGATAGATGGTTGAATTTGTTGGAAGGGTACTTCTCTACCATTCCCAGATGTGGGTGAAGGGTTCTCCACTACAATTCCTTGTCGATAGAGGAATCCAAAAGAACCTCTTTTCAGCAGAGGTCGTGAAGCAGCTCAGCCTATCGATGGCAGTCATATACCATTGGGTGGCTGCACCAAGGAAGAGATCTCCGTGTCCACCAGAAATGTCGCCTTCCATACAACATCAAGTCATTCATAGATGAGGTATTGTGTGATGTTGATCCTCTTGCATGTTTGATGTCTTGTTAGGTCAACCATCCTTGCGAAAGCGACATGTTGTGTATGAGTCTAGGCATCGTTCTGTTATTATTACTTTGGGAAATAAGTTGTATAGGATATCATAGGTAGTACCACCTTCCTCCATCTCTTTGAGTACTACAAAGTAATGTAGTAAGATTATTTCCCAAACCAGGAAATTTGTTTTCATTACAATTTTCCCACAAGACAAGAAGAAGATTGTGGATGCGGCATCCAAATAGGGCTCCCCTACACAACAACATCAGATGGAAAAAGACGTGGAGGAATACAAGGACATTTTCTCCTCACCCACAGAGGTTCCTCTACACTATCAGGTCAAGCACTCCATTAATCTGACACCATGTGCATCGTTGCCTATTGTTGCCATGCCTCATGTGACCACACAAACAGAATCCACACATGTCGAGTCTGAGGCTAGTAAAGAAACCAGATTTATCAAACGCATCATGTAGGTCCACGACATCTTGAAGAAATCCAATACCAAGTACAAGCAGCGACATGATCAACATCGAGTGCCACACAACTTCCAGGTGGGTGACAAAGTGCGGCTACATTTACAGAAGGAGCGCCTCACTGGACCCCACTGCAAGCTTTTCCTGCTTCGATATGGGCCATACGCCATCACTAAGGCTATAAGGGACAATGCCTTCGAGCTCAGTATTCCACCATTCCTTGGTCTGCACCGAGTGTTCAATGTGGACCGCCTTCGGCCCTACTTTCCACCTCTACTAGACACACCCAACATGGCAGAACAACTCACACCAACAGAGTTAAACCAAGAATGCATGGAACAAGCCACTACTGATCAGATCATGGATACATAGATCAAGAACACCCAACAACAAAGGATCCAGCTATATCGCGTTGTCAAAGCAGGCCAACTCCTTCACCAAGGCAAGTGGCTCACCAAGGACCAAGTTTAGTAGAAGTTTTCTCATCTCATGGAGGAACTCAATGTAATGGGGACCATTGCTTCCTAAGGGGGGGGAGGGGGGGATGATCCAATTGGAACCCCACCATTTCTTCTTTCAGTTTTTCAATTTCCTTAATTGCAGCACAATTTACTATTTTTCATATTTTTTCATGTCCTGAACTTCCGGAGCCGTTTTGAGGCCCTAAATGATTTTTTTTGGGAATACTAGGAGCAATAGGGGTCTTCTACGGATGTTTCTTGCTCAAAAGTTGTATTCCTCAGCTAGATATTTCTAACGAGGTATTTTGCGCGTCAAACGGAGATCGTATGCCAAAGTTACATCCCCGGGAAGTTGATGTACCAATTTACCCAAACGGGGCCCATTGTTTTGGCAGTTCATCTCCTTGGGGTAGTTTTTTGGATGTTTATGTTTTTATGTTGTTTCTCAATAATAAATAGGCCTTCGAGCCTCATTGTAACATAGTTCAGAGGCCTGTAGCCGCCACATATCTTCTCGGAGATAAGCTACCAACGCCCTAGCTAGTTTATTTTCATTTTGTCTGTAATCATATTTCAGATATTTGGTATTAATGAAATGAAGTGTTATTTCCACTGCATTTTTTTATTTATGGTTATATTCGTATTTTGTTGCATTTCTCCATAAATCTGGATCACCCGAGAGGAAGAATAATATCAACATAGAGGTGAGACAACACCAAAAGGGAGCCAGACCCAAAGAATTAAGGGAGATAGAGTTAATAATGAAGAAGAATCGGGATATGCTTTAGATCAAAGGAAGTCGAAAAAGAAGAAAAGAGAATTACAGGGGAAATTCAAAAAAAATTAAACCTCCAACTTTTAATGGTGAAGGAGAGGAGGTTGTCGAGGCATGGATCATTGACATGAATAAATATTTTCAATTTTATGATATGACAACAACCTAAAGGCTAGATTGGCCACTATCAACTTTAGGAAAGGCCACTTTATGGTGGGAAGAGGTGAAACCAATGAAGGCTATAGAGGAGCATAATTTGAGTTGGGAGGGGTTTCAGAAATGTTTCAAAAGTAAATATTTAACTGAACAATTTTACGATGAAAAATCTCGATATTTCATGATTTGAGACTGGGACAAATGTCCATAAACGAGTTTATGAGCAAGTTCATCTTGTTATTGTGATATGTCTCGTACCTTAGGGAGGAAAAGGCCAAGTTACAGCGATTATTGAGCAGCCTACCTGCATTTATGAAGGAAATAATCGAATTTGATACACCGCAGACTATGGATGAAGTTATCCAAAAGGCGTGACTTAGTTATCAATAGATGAAGTAAAAAGGAGAAAGTAGGAAAAAGTGGATAGATCGGAAAGGACAATCCCATAGTTTTAAAGGAACAAGGCCAGGAAGTTCTAGAGCACCGTATAAAAACTTCCAGAATAAGGGAGTTGGAAGAGGGACCCCGAGCGCGAAGACATCAAATGAGGTATAACCAATGGAACATCCCAAGAAGACAGATTTTGACCCATCCAACAGACCCCTGTTGCAGTGTTGGGGTTGTGAGGAACCCCATTATATTAATAATTGTCCACACAGAAGGAGAACAGAATTAGTATCAAATGTGCAAGAAGCATCTACGATGGGTGAGGTAGCTAGGAGCTTACCTAAGATAAATGTGTCGCTAGAGGACCATCAAGTGGAATATCAATCGTCTATGTGTTGAAGTACAACAAGAAATTGCAGCACCTACACTAGTGTGGGACCAGGAGGTCCAAGAAGCACCTACACCAGTGTGGGACCACAGGTCTTAGCAGCACTTACACTGGTGTGGGCTAAATTTGGTGCATGTCTATTCTAATTTTCCCTTAATTAGAATGGACAATAAAATGTAATCTTATCTCAAAATCACTTCTAATAGTTAACTGAGTGTGATAAACTTAGTTAGATCATGAATTTCGAGTTGAGGGTAGTTGGTGAGGCATGCAGAGTAATTCTAGTTGTAACAGAGTTCAAAGTGCAGTGGTGTATTAGTTAATGCATGCTGTAACCAGTTTAACTCAGTTAAGTGAGTTAAAGTCAGTTGTGCTAGTTGTAACTGTCTGTTGCACTACTGAGAGATCAAGTGAATTAAATATTATTTAATTCACAATCAGTGATCTAACATGCAACTGATGATTTACTATTATTAGTTTCATGCATGTCAGTTCTAGTGGAGACCCAGTTGAGATATAGGTGAAAGGAATGTTAACTATCAGTTGCAGGATTATTGGGTTGCACCCATGCAACCAAACACCCATTTGGATTTCCCATGATCCTTGCGCAGTTTAGGAAGGGCCAAAATTCCTAAACAATAGGGATTTCATTCATCGGGAATTGCGTAAGCAAGGCAGGCTATTTAGAGGTTGAGAATTGGCTAAGTGTTGGTCAGTTTTGTCTAGGACAGTGTGAGATAATTAGTTGAGTACAGGAGGCTCTTGTGAGGAGAGTTGTATTGTAATTGTTTCATGTGTCCATGTTTAATATACAATATAATATTGTGGGGTTTTGAGCAGCAATATTTCCCCAGGAAATTATCTGTGTTGTGGTTTGATTGATTCTTCTTTGCTTCATGTGATTGGAAATTGTGTTTAAATTTCCGCAATTTATTTGTAGAAGCGATTCAGTATCTAGCTTTAGTACATTGTTAGATCGAATTGAATCCATGATATACATAATTGTTGTATAATTTCTACACTATGGTGGAATTTTATGGTAAGATCCTTGACCAAACTATGTCTCTTTTAATTGACCCTGGAGCAAGTCTGAGTTATATAAGTCCTAAAGTTGTGGAATCATGCCAATTAAAAACAATAAAATTTAAAAATCCATGTCTAGTACAGCTAGCTACAGGAGAAAAAAGAAGAGTCCTTGCTAAGGTTGAATATGTTTTAGTCATATTAGCAAAACATCTAATCAAAGTTGATTTAAATTTCCTACCCATAAGATCCTATGATGTTTTAATAGGTATGGACTAGCTTGAACAACATTGGTCCTTAGTAAACTGTAAAGAGAAGACTATTAATTTTATTAAAAATGAAGGAATTTGGAATGAAATCCAAAGAATTAGGAAACCCCTAAAGTTAATATTTGTCACTGCTACACAATTGGCCAAATGCATTCGAAAAGGATGCCAAATATATGTGGTGCAAGTAGGATACTCTAATTCTAAGGAGAAAATTTCTACCTTAGCCAACATACATTTGATTCAGGAGTTCGCTGATGTATTTTTAAATGATATACCAGGTTTACCCCCTAGAGGGGATATATATTTCACCATTGAGATAATTCCTGGGGCTGCACCAGTTTCAAATACCCCCTACCGTATGAGTATTCTTGAGCTTACTGAATTAAAATTACAGATTCAGGAACTGTTGGACAAAGGTTACATTTGTTTCGGTGTGTCACCTTGGGGAGCCCCCGTGTTATTTTTTAAAAAGAAGGATAGTACCCTGCGATTATGCATAGACTATTGACAGATTTAAAAACTCACATTAAAAAATAAGTATCCTTTACCGCGTATAGATAATCTATTCGATCAAGTAAAAGGTGCTACAATTTTTTAGAAAATAGACCTACGATTTGGATATCACCAAATCCGCATCAAAGATGAATACATATGCAAGACATCATTCCGAACAAGTTATTGGCACTGTGAGTTGGTAGTGCTACCTTTCGGCCTCACTAATTCTCATGCTACGTTCATGTGTCTCAAGAACAACATCTTCCATAAGTATCTCAAAATATTTGTACTCGTATTTATCGACGATATTCTAATATATTATAAAAACATGGAAGATCATATGGAACATCTTCGACTTGTACTCCAAACCTTCAGGGAACATCAGTTATACGCTAAATACAATAAGTGTAAAATTTATAAAGATAGAATTCAATATTTGGGCCATGTAATATCCCAGGAGGGAATTGTTGTCGACCTAGAGAAAATTAAAACTATTTTAGACTGGTGAGAGCCTAAAAATGTTTCTAACATCCGATCCTTTTTGGGGTTAGCCAGATATTATAGACGGTTCATAGAAGTTTTTTCCAGGGTTGCTTACCCTCTCACCTCTCTGCAGAAGAAAGGGAAATACTTTATTTGGACAGTTGAGTCTCAAAACTGTTTTGACAGATTAAAGAATTTACTTACTACAGCCCCCATGTGGAAAGTGGTGGATCCCAAAGTGGTATTTTGTACAGATTCCACTAAAGACGGAGTAGGCGAATTTTTTAATGCAATATGGTAAGTTATTGGCCTACGGGTCCATAAAACTGAAATAGCATGAGCATAAATATTCTGCGTACGATTTAGAGTTGATTGCGGTTGTGCACGTGCTAAAAATGTGGCGTCATTATCTCTTGGGTAAGAAATTTATTTTAAAAAAATACCAAAGTATCTTAACTAACTATTTTAGTCATCCTACTCTTAATGCTCGATAAGCTCGATTGGGTGTTTTCTTGAGTGAGTTTCATTTTGAGATCAAACATTTGAAGGGACAGGAGAATAGAGTGGCAGATGCTTTAAGCAAAAAACTTCATTGTTTATATGAAATCTCATTTACCCAAGTAAAAGAAGATTTTATTGAGATAATTAAATAAGTTGGCCTTAAGGACCTGGAATATATTTTTTTGTGGAAGCAAACAAACATTCAAAACAGTAAGGAAATCCAATTGGGATATGGTGTTGACGTTGGAGGGAAGTTAATTTACAGAAGAAGATTGTATAATATCCAAAACAGCAAAATTTTGAAACAAATTATATTGGACGAAAGTCATAAGAGCCCTTATACCGCCCATACCGGGTACCATAAATTAATAACCACCTTAAGAAGGGATTACTTTTGGCCAGGCATGAAGGTTGAAGTTGTTGATTATTTAGCTAGGTGTATGGAATGCCAACAGGTTAAAGTTGAACATTAGTACCCTGTTGGCTTGTTGCATCTTTTACCCATTCCTGAGTGAAAGTGGGAAATTATTACTTTGGACTTTATCACTAGACTACCTAAAACCAAGTGACAAAATGATTCAATAATGTTGGTGGTAGACAAATTGAGTAATTCTACCCATTTCATACCAGTGCAATCCACCTACAAAACGGTGCAAATTGCCGATATTTTTATGAAAGAAAATTTTCAGCTACATGGGTTACCAAAGGTGGTGATATCAGATCGGGATGTAAAATTTACATCTGCATTTTGGAAGACATTGTTTGTTGGTTTAGGCACGCAAATACAATTCAACACTGCATATAATCATCAAGACAGATGGACAGACAGAATGGGTAAACCAGGTCCTTGAAGACATGTTGAGAATGTTTGTGACGCAACAACCTTCCAAATGGGAAGAGTATCTACATTTGGTGGAGTTTGCATACAATAACAATTATCATGCGTCCTTAAAGATGAGCCGATTCGAGGTGTTATATGGACATAGGTGTATAACACCCATTAACTAGAGTAGTCTAGAGGACAAGTTGTTGTTAGGGCCTGACATGTTGAGAGAGATGCAAGATACTGTGAAGAAAATAAGAATTAATTTGAAGGTTGCTCAAGATAGGAAAAAGGTTTATGCAGATAAGCGGTGAAGTTACCAAGAATTGCAAGTAGGGGATCATGTGTATGTATGGGTGAAGCCCAAGAAAATAACCTAGCAATGGGCAGGTTGCACCAAATTAGCCCCTCACCTTTTGTGGTCCTTTATAGGTTCTAACTCTTGTGACCTTTCACCTTCCTTTTCTCCTAATTTCCATTATTTTCATAAATAAATGCCACTTTTCCTTTCCAAATCCTTTACCATTGTCTTTGCCAATTTCCTTAGCCATAATAAATTAACACCCACACTAGGATGTTTTTCCCAACATTTAGCATGGAATAAGTGTCCCATGACCATGGTTATTATTTTTTCTTTATTAACTTTATTTACATGAAATTTGACCAGGGTTGTTACACTTATTAAGCAATGACACATGGAAATCCTCATGGACTTTCATTGTCGGATGCAGTGAAAGTAAATAGGCTATTGATCTCATCCTCTCAAGAATATTGAAAGGCCCGCAATACCGAGGTGCCATCTTGCACATGATCCAGTCCTCAAGGAGTTCTTCTTAGGCTTCATGCGCAAGTACACTTGTTCCCCAACCTGAAAATCCTTAAGCACCTTATGTTGATCCACATAAAACTTTTTTATATCTTGTTTTGCCTTCATATTATTCTTGATTACCTGCATTTCCTATTCCATCTCTGCCAACATGTCTGGTCCAATCAATACCATGTTCAGTGTATCACTCCAATTGATAGGAGTATTAAAATTCCACCCTTAAAGTTCCTCAAACAAACTCATACTTAATGACTCCTAATACCCATTATGGTAAGCAAACTCAATCAGTGGAATATAATCTTCTCACTTTCGTTGTTGATGCATAACATTCATTCTCAACATGTCCTCCAAAATCATGTTGACCCTCTTTGTGTGTCCATCTACCTACAGATGATAAGTTGTACTGAAGACCAATTATGTCTCCAAACCTACAAATAACTCTTTCCAAAACTTGTAAGTGAACTTAGCATCTCTACCTGACACAATCTTCCTAGGAATACCATGTAACCTCACTATCTCCCTGATGTAGACTTATGCTACCTCACTAGCTGAATTCGAAGACTTCACTGGAATGAATTGAGCTACCTTTGTCAACTTGTCAACCACAACCATAATAGAATCATGTTATCTAGATGTCCTCAGCAAACCTATAATGAAGTCCATGGAAATGACCTCCCATTTCCACTCTGTAATTAGAATCGGTTGTAATAACCCACCTGGACGCTTACACTTTGATTTTACCTGTTGACAATCCAAACATATCACAACAAACTTTGCCACATCTTTCTTCAAATTCGGCCAATAGTAGAATTTTTTTACAGTTTTCAATGTCTTCTGATATCCCGAGTGACCTAAATATGTCTTGACATGAAATTCCCACAAGATAAGCTTCCTGAGCTCGTTATTGTCCGACACATAAATCCTATCCCTAAATCTAACCAAACCATATTTCGTGAGATGATAGTCAACATCATGTTCACATGTACCCTGCTGTAGTAATATGTGGTTAAGCTACTAGTACTTGTCGTCTTGTTATCCTGCCTACAAGATTTGATACTGTAAATATTTCCCATATGAACTCATAGTTCTTATGTGATTTACTTGCACTCTTCTGCTAAGAGCATATGCAACCATGTTCTCCTTACCATTAATGTACCTGATCTTCAAGTCAAATTCATTGATCGTAGCCAACCACCTAGCTTGCATAGCATTCATATCAAGTTGTTCAAATAATTATCCCAATCCATTTGATCTCATCAAGATGAACCTCTTGTTAAGAATATAGTGTCTCCATGTATTCATTGTGTGAATGATCGTTGCCAACCGAAGATCGTGCGTCACATAATTATGTGCATGCTCATTCAGTTTCCTTGATTCATAGCACACTACCTGTCCTTCCTACATCAAAACCCCGCCAATTCCTCTCTTGAAATCATTTGTACATATCACAAACTCTTTTTTCAGATCTGCAATCTTTAGAACTGGAGCGTTTGTAAGAAATTGCTTCAACTACTCAAAACTAGTTGCACATTCCTCTTTCCATTCAAATTTCTTTCCTTTTTGCTGCAATGATCTAATAGGATAGGAAATTTGTGAGAAATTCTTGATGAACCTCCTATAATAACCCGTTATCCCCTTGAAGGATCTGACCTCATCCACATTCCTAGGAGTTTCTCATTCCATTATATCTCTTATCTTTTCTGGATCCACTATTATTCCTTCTTTGGAGACAACATGACCCAAGTAATGAACCTATGTTTGAAATAAGTTGTGTTTACTAGGTTTGGCATGCAGTTGATGCCCTCTTAGAAACTTCAACACTACTATTAGATTTTTTGCATGCTCTTCCTCATTCTTAGAATATATCAATATGTCATCAATGAATATAATCACAAACTTGTCCAGATAAGGATGCAACACATTATTCATAGAACACATGAAAGTATTTGGAGCATTAGTCAAACAAAAAGGAACCACAACAAACTCATAATTCCCATACCTGGTCTGAAAAATAGTATTTTAGACATCCTCTTTTTTGACACGTACTTGATGGTATCTTGATCTCAAATCAATCTTTTAGAATATTGTTGCTCCCTTCAGCTGGTCAAACGAATCATCAATCCTCGGCAACAAATACATGTTCTTAATCATCACTTTGTTCAACTACATGTAGTCAATACACAGCCTAATAGTACCATCCTTCTTCTTCACAAACAATATCGGTGCACCCCAAGGTGACACACTTGGCCTAATGTACCCCTTGTCAAGAATTTCTTTCAACTACAACTTTAGTTCCACTAATTCTGGTGTGATCATCATGTATGGTGCCCTTGATGTTGGTGCTACTCCTAGTACCAACTCAATAGAAAATTCCACTTCCCTTTGAGGCGGTAATTTTAAGATATCCGCTGGAAATACATCCTGAAACTACTACAAAACTAGGTACATGTTCAAGACCTCAATATCCTCTGAATCCTTACCTTTGTCATTGGAAATATGCATCGAAAACAAGACACATATTTTCATGTGGTTGTGCTTTGTCTGCATATTTGTAACCATTCTAACTGATGTCACCTTCTTCTTACCCAGTAATATTCTTTATTCTCCATTGTCATCCAAGCACCCAATTTCCTTTTCATAACAATCCACCTTAGTCATGTGAATGTACAACCAATCCATACCCATTGGCATATTGTACGATACTAATGGAAGCACATTTAGATGCACTGATGTAGACATACCATTCAACTCAAATGTGCAAGATCTTACCTAATGATGAACTATTTTCTTGGTACATGTAGCCAACTACACTAAACAAGACTTTGCATGCACTTATTTATTCCAACCACACTTATCCACCAATTCATTATTGACATATTATAGTTAGATCCAGGGTCAATCAAAATAGAAACAACTTGATCAGAAATATTATTGTCCATCTTGATAATAGATGCATGGTGATTTGCCTACCTATTATCCAACGCTACATAAATACAAGGAATACTCTGTCCAACAAACCCCACTATCTGTGCCTCCTTAGCACTGTAGATATGTGGTTTTCCACCCTAATTTTGTGGAAAATATCTCATGTGATGATCCTTACCACAAGTCCAACACTGAAAAGGCTTCCTGCCATCGCCCTTGTTCTACTCCACAGACTGGAATCCTTGTCCTCTGTCAAATTCATTGAACTTCTTGTGTGGTGTTGCGTTCTCCTTGTCATTTGTATCATGTGGTTTTCCTCTCTTGTTAACCCACTTTTCTTTATTATTCTCATTACCTTTCCAATCTTGCTTAGTCTCAAACCTACATTTTGATTGCTTATAAAAATGTTTCAACTTGTTGATGGCTTCTTCCAATGATCTAGGCTCATCAAACTCAATCATGTCTTTGAATGACACTGGAAACCCACTGATGAATCTATGAATATTCGCTTTCTCCTCCTTAATATAAGGCACATATCTCAACAACTCCAATAATATGCTAGTATACTCCTTATCGGTCATAGATCCCATCTTTAGCTCATAGAATTTTTTTTTTCCCTATCATCGTAGTACCTCTCAGATAGGTGCTTCTTCCAAAAAATTCTCTCGAACTCACTCCAATTCAACTCCTCTCCCTTAATGCCTCTGGCGTTATTTACATCTTCCCACCAAATGTATTCTTTGCCTTTAAGACTGAAGGTAGTTATCCCAGCTTTCATGTTTTCGGAATATTCATGCAATCTGAAGAATTTATTCATCCCAAGTAACCAAGATTTTGCATCCTGTGACTTCTTCATTTCCCCATCAAATGTAGGAGGCTTTTCTTTATTGAAATCTTCTGGAAAATACTGCTTCTCACTCCTCCTATATGGATGGTGAAGGTGATTATGATGTTGTATCTCTAAACAATAATTAGGATAAAACCCATTATCATTGCCCCTCTGGTCAGATGTATTTAGAAATATTCCATCTCTGATTGTATCCTCTCTATCTAACATGTGTCCTAACCTACTACAATATGTGTCATTTGTCATTGCCTCTTGTCCATGATGGATCCTAAGTGGTCCATGTTCCTGCAAATATGATAAACTCTAAAGAATCACTACATTGACCTCTACTTGCTTCTCATATGCCCTAGCAAGTATTTCATGTGACTAAATGATCCTATCATTATCTTCCTTACAAGTCTTGATCTCTACTTTCAAAATTCTCAATGTATTTTTTATGTGAGGGGAGTACTCATCACCATGTTGCTCATCTTGATATGTAGGGAGAATCGCGTGAACTATAGTCCAAAAAATTTTCTAGTCATCTTTGATCCTCTACTTCCTGCAGACGTACCATGTCAAATAACCAAATACAAACATAATCCACATAGCTCAGTGAAGTTCAGGGGATTTTACCTCATCTGCAAGATCAATTTGAATTATCACAACATATGTATATATAATGAAATCATCATATCCATAATCTCAACATCAACCCATACATGACGAAGCAACTACAACAATTACCAATACCATGCATACATAAC
Source organism: Pinus albicaulis (assembly GCA_034641835.2). NCBI lineage: Eukaryota > Viridiplantae > Streptophyta > Pinopsida > Pinales > Pinaceae > Pinus > Pinus albicaulis. The sequence goes on along the minus strand of CM076576.1, from coordinate 706,007,364 downwards.
AAGCACATAGACAACAAACATGCATGTATGACAAACACATTTTTCCCATCCAGTCCAAGTGCTTGAACCTGGGAGCTCTGATACCACCCTATAACCACCCCTCCCATATCTACCTAGTTTCACTATAATTCAAGGATAAACATGAGAGGAGGAGCTACTATGACATGACTCAACCTCCTAAGTTAAGTTAAGGAAGTGGAATTAACAAACGGAAATTTTATTGACCTTCTTCAAGAGCTACATGACCCCTAGGAGACAAACAACCACTCCAGGTGCCCAAACCTTGAGTTTACTTGCATTTTTAGTGATTTTGACTCCCATTAGCTTTCATAACAAGAAAATCAAGTGATTGTAACCCTTCATTCGCATGGATAACCCTGTCTCCCAGCGACTGTAGTCTAGAATTTACATTTCTATGCATATGACCCTGGAATCTGAGCCACTTTTTCAAGGATATGATATAGACCTCTATCCAAAACTTGGTAGAACTTTCCAAAATGATGAATGACACTAGTACAAAGCCATTAATGCAAACATTATACAAGAACTTGACCTAACTAGGCCTAACCATGACAAACATTCTGTCAAACTCATAGTGAACATGTAATCTACAGGTCATAAATACATATCTAAACATAGGGGTCTCATAATTATCTAAAAATCATCAAGAAGGTTTGATTCCCTCTCATGGTAACTACAATAACATCTATCAGGTCATGCATTCAATAACCATTCATTTACCAATCAAATCATGTTAAGATCCATAACTAGAATATGTCGTGAAACCATGCTTATAACCAGCATATAACCATCATAATAACAATGATAAAACAATCATTAAATTCACATAATAAGTGTAAATACTCACGAAATAAAAGAGGAAATGAGCTCTTATTAACGTATGTAAAATCCAAAAAAGTCAGGGGCTTCCCCATACCACATGACCATAGTTTGGGCTAAACCAAATCTCAATTTTAGCCATTCACTCTCATTCCATATTTCAAGCATGAATGTGGGATCTCATGGAATAAACCAAGAAAAATAAAACCAGGGCTTCTAGAGGCAAAACCACCTCAAACCTCAACTAATGATTCCACCTCACAGTTGGACATCTCTAACCATCACCAAATCGGTCTCTACCCAAGTTGTCCGGGGCTCGAGAGCATTTGTTCCATTCTGGCTCTAGGACTAGTAACTCAACCCACAACTGTCACAAGGCTCCAGAGAGTTTGTACAACCAAGGCTCTAGGACTAGTAACTCAACCCACAAAGGGCTCTAGAGTTTTTTTCCAACCAAGGCTTCTAGGACTAGTAACTCAACCCAAGTTGTTCCAGGGCTTCTAGAGCATTTTTCCAACCAAGGCTCCAGGAACTAGTAACTCAACCTACAACCATAAGGAACATGAGCACCAATCGAAAAAAATTCAAATGGGAAATCCACAACACCATGGATATCCAGGAAATGACAAGGTTGGGATAAACCACTATCAATCCAGGCAATTTTCCATGCAAATGACAAATCATAACCAAATAATATTTTGCATATATCATGCATGTCAACACTAGCACAAAAATCATACATGCAACTCAATAACTAAAAAGAAATCTCATTGTAGTTGTTGATTCCATTGTCCCCTTTCTCATTCCTGCTTTTCCTTTACCTTCTTTTCCAAATCCAATGAAAACTAGAGTGCTCCAAGCATGCTCCAACAAAGTTCCAAGATTTCTCTAAGTGTGCAAAAGTATGAGAGAGAGAGAATAGAAGAGAGCTCCAAGCTAAAATTTTCAAAAGGTTTCACACGTTGGAAAAAGTTATGAACTGATCCTCAGAAGCTTTTTTATCATTGAGGCCTATATTTTCTTCATTTTCCTCTATTTTTCCTTCAATTTTCCTCACATGAAAATTTGTGACCTTTCACCTTCCTTTTCTCCTATTTTCCTTTATTTTCATAAATAAATGCTAATGCCTCTTTTCTTTTGCCAATTTCTTTTCCAATTTCCATAGCCATAAATTAATCACAAGTGATCCCCATCACTATGTTTTTTCCCAACATTCAGCTTGGAATACGTGTCACATGACCTTGGTCTTATTTTTCTTTTATTAACTTTATTACATGGATTTTTAACCAGGATTGTTACATTTAGAAGCCAAATTAGAATTTTTTTTTGTGTACTCACTTTTCTTTCTTGGATTTCCTGCCTCTTGTGAGAGGTGGTTCCACTGCATTCAAGGAGAAGTATTTTTCAGTGCCATATCTCGTGCATGATTTTGCATGAGCTGCACTAATTTCCATAGCTTTCTGGAAAAACTTTGGGGTAGATCGCTTTGTCTCCGTAAGAGCAGAGGGTGTCAATTCCAATGCTCTTTGCTCAAAATATGACTCTAGATTTAGATATTTGACCTGTGAAGGGGCTTGCTCTTCATTTTCCACCAACACTTCTATATTTCCATAATCCTCATTTTGGTTTTCATCTATAGGGGTATCCTCATATTGTTAAGTATCTTGAAGAGATTCAAAAGATTTTTTATTGAAGGAAGGTTCTAGTATTTTATCTACTTCAATAGATTTATTTGGGGTTGTAGCCTTTTTGTGTTGATTCCTTCTTCGCTTTTGTGCTAGTCAGAAACTCGCCTCTTTAGAAATAGGGACTTGCGGTTGCTCATGTTTTTTTTTTTGGGGGGGATTTTCGAAAAAGTGCCCATGAGAATGAAAATAAATGCATTTGAAAGAAATATGCTCATTGTCTAATTCCTTGGTATGTCTCCATTCTCCAAGATTTATCTTTAGGGCCTCTGGTAATCCTTTATTGAGGTTTATCTCAACACAGATCCAGGCACAAGAAAATTGACCTTCTTTTGGTTCTGTTTTATCCAGATATCGACCTAGCTTGTTTCCAATGTATTTTAGTGCATTAGGCCCCCAAAGATGAAGAGGGAGGTGTGGAGGCCGAACCCACATCAACACTGCATGTTGAAAAATGCAGCAAGAAAATCTGAGTTTGACTTTGCCTTGGTAAAACTAGAGAAAATTCGAATTTCCATTTCAGCATAAATCTTGGAGGTAGTTAATTGAGGTGACATGAATTTTTTCACTCAGTTAACTCAGTTAATTCGAGTTGGAGTCCTTGAGTTCAGATAAGCATGGGTGATTTCTAATTTGTAGCATTTTAGTTCAGTTAAATTGAGTTATTGTCAATTAAACTAGTTCTAGTTGTTAGAGGAACTAGTGGAAGTTCAAGTTGTACAGTGTGACTTCAGTCACACTTAGTGATCATCCAATTAACTGATCAATCAACCCAAAATAATTGTTGCATGTAGGGAATTTGAGTCACCGAGTTGATATAGAGATTCCAAGGCAGTGTACTATTATTTGTAGACTATTTCGATTTGTACAGGTGGTGCATGTAATCTAAGGATCAACCTAATTAATTGCACAATTCAAATTGAGGAATTTCCTAATTAATTCCTCAAGGAATTTTGTAAGGAAATAGGAGCTTGGAGGGCTTGAAAATTGGCCAAGTGTTGGCCAAAGTCTGTCAGTCAAGCAGAGGGATAAACTATACACTTGCAGGTTGTGCTCAAGCTTAAGAAAGCATATGTATTCATATATATTCTTTAGTTAATGCAATACATATAGGAAGGGGTTTTGAGCAATTGTTTTCCCCTAGATAAATCTTCGTGTATGTATGATGTTTCCTTTTGCATGTCTATGATTTGTGTTCTATATTATGAATTGAATTTCGTAGAGCAATAAAGTTTCTTTGAGTCTTTTGATTTAGTAAATTTCATGAGCAGTTTCAAATATATAGAATTTCTACATGGTATCCGAGCAGGATTCAAACTAGAGCAGAAATTTCGAGTTCGGTTCTTAGTAGAATCAAATTTGCAGTTCATTGTTGCAGGATATGTTCAAAGTTGGGAAGATCATCTTAATGGGTTGAGGCAAGAGTATGCCTTGGAAGGTGGCTCTAATTTCATCAAATGGAAAGATCACATGGAGGAGGTATTGGATGACAATGGATTGTTTGAATATGTCAAGAAAAACACTCCACAACCACCTTCAACAGATGTCCAGGACCATGCTCAATGGAAGAAATATGTGGCTAAGGCGAGGAGAATTATATTGGAGGGAGTAAGAGATCACATCGTCTCAAATATCCACAGAAAAGGTACTACGTTCACAATGTGGAAAGCATGGACATAATTGTTCAATAATAATAGTGACCACAAGAAGCTAGAACTCAAGGATAAACTTTGAAATATCAATATGCAAAAGAATGACTCCATACCTCAGTATCTAAGCAGGTTCACACAATGTCATGATGAACTTGGTGGGGTTGGTGTTACTATAGCATAGGACTATTTGGTAACCTTAGCCCTTCTAAGCCTTCCCAAGAGTTGGCACAACTACCAAGATTCGGTGAATGGGAGGGGTAAACTACGAAAATAGAAAATCTCGTGGTCTGATTTGGTACAGGAGGAAATAAGGAGATCTATCGGAGATGGGACTTCATCAAAGGGCGAGGATGAGGAAAACTATGCATTGGCTGGAAAGGCAAATAAAGGGAAAGGGAATAAATCCCAATCCAAATCAGAATCCAACCAAGGGGCCAAGATGAAGGACTGAAATTAAGTGCTTCAATTGTCATAAATTTGGGCACTACACCACGAAGTTTCCACACAAGAAGACAAGCAAGAAGATCTCAGGTGATGCCATGGCTCCACAGTTCGAACTTGACTTTAATATTATTGCATGCATGGCTAGCACAATTATGAGGAGTGTGTGGTACTTGGAAAGTGGTGTCTCGTTTCACATGACAGGGAATAGATATTTTTTCAATGACTTGGAGGAAAAATACTTGTAGATGCACATCGAGATGGAGTAATATGGAAGGTACAGTGTGACCGGTATTGGTACAGTCACCTTTCAGAGGCATTCGGACTCCCCACTTAGGCTCAAGGATGTCATGTTCATTTCGGGCCTAAATAAAAATCTCATCTTCGTTGTAGTTTTGAAAGATCATGGGTATAATGTGATCTTCCGCAAAGGAAATCCATTCCTGAGACACATATTTATGGGACATGTGAAGAAGATCGGGGTTCAGGTGAAGAATCTGTAAAAGCTAGATTTGGAAGATTGTGTTGCATTGAGCACTAAGGCGGAGAAGGTGCAAAGTCATGATGTCAGTGAACTATAGCATAGAATACTTGGGCATTTGCATCATGGTGCCCTGAAGACTTTGCAGCAGATAACCACATGTCTTCCCAAAGGTGCACTCGAGCAACAGGATATGTGAAAAGGATGTACTTTGGGGAAGTACAGAAAATCCACTTTCCATGATCGGGACAAAAAATCGCACACATTCTTTGAAATGATCCACTCTGATGTATGTGGACCTTTCTCGACAGCCTCCACTTCCAGACATGAATATTTTTTTTTATCTTTGTAGATTATTTCTCACAGAAGTGTTGAATATTCTTCATGCCGAAGAAAGATCAGGCATTCTCCAAGTTCTTTGAATTCAAGCTACTAGTTGAGAAAGAAATCGGAAAGAAGGTGAAGTCTCCTAGGAGCGATAATGGAGGTGAGTACGTGTCGAATGAATTTAAAAAAAATTGTGCAAAAGAAGGCATTCAGCAAGAGTTAAAAACACCCCACAACCCACAGCAGAATGGGGTGGCTGAGAGAAACAAACATAGCATTTTGGGAGCGCTGAGGGCTATGTTGCATGATCAAGACTTACCACTAAACTTATGGGTAGAGGCATGTAAAACAAAAATCTATTTGCAGAACCAGAGTTTCATCATATTTTGGGTATGATCACACAGAAGGAGGCTTTCTCGAAGATAAAGTCGGATGTGTCGTACTTTAGGATTTTTGGAGCCTCTATTTACTTCCATGTCTCCAGAGAATCAAGGAAGAAGCTCGAACCAGTAGCAGAGTTGTGGGTATTTTTTGGGCACACGAAAACTCCTCACAACTACCGTGTACACTTCTCATCCCTCAAAATGACAATTGTATGAAGGGATGTGAAGTTTGATGAGGAGAAAGTGATGTGGTGCTCTCTTGAGAGGGAGCTTTAGATTCCACTGGGAAGTTTTGGAGAAACTACAAATTGAGGATCAAAGAGTGGAAACAACCACTCAAAAAGAAACATCCAGTGAAGGTAGGAAAATGAATAGGGAAGATGAGAGATTATTACATGATGCTAGAGAGAATGTGGGAGCACCCACTTCACAGCGCATGCAAAGAAGGTCACCTGATCAGTACGCTGGCTACATGGCTCTAATAATTGAGCTTGTAGAGATTGAGCCATTCTCTTTCGAGGAAGCAGTAGAGAAACTTGTATGGGTCAATGTAGTGGTGGAGGAATATGATTCCATTGTAAAGAACGATGTTTTGGAAGTGGTCCCAAGACCAGCATATAAATCAATTGTGGATTCGATATGGTTCTTCAAGGTAAATCATGCAACAAATGGAAGCTTAGATAAGCATAAGTCCATATTTGTGGCAAAATTATTCTCTCAAGTTGAGGGGATTGACTATGAGGATACCTTTGCTCCTGTAGAAAGGTACTCATCCATTAGATCAACTCTTGCACTAGTTGCCCAGATGGGGTGGAAGATCCACCAGATGGATGTAAAAACAACATTCCTCAATGGAGTTATTGAGGAGGAGGTGTACATCGAGTAACCAGAATATTTTGAGACCTTTGATCGAGATTCACATATGTGTAGACTCAAGCGAGCATGGTACGGTCTCAAGCAAGCACCCCATGCATGGTACACTAGGATCGATAGTTATCTCACCATGTTGGGCTTCACCAAAATTGAAGCATATGAAAACCTTTATCATATCTTGGTTGAAGGTAAATTGTTGATTATTTTCTTATACGTTGATGATTTTATTTTAATCGGTGATGAGAAGTTGATCAGATCTTGCAAGGAGGACCTTGCAAGAGAATTTAAAATAAAGTACATGGGACTCATGCACTATTTCCTCGGATTGGATGCATGGAAAGGAGATGGGGAACTATTTGTCTCTCAAGGAAAATATGCAGATGAAATGTTGAAGAAGTTCTTCATGGAGAGTAGAAAATCCATGGAGACTCCTCTAGCAACCAGTTGGAGGAAAGAGGATGCCACTTTAGGTGACGAAGTGGAGGCTACCATTTATCGGCAGCTTGTGGGTTCACTAATGTATCTTGTGAACACACAACCAGATATGTGTTATGTAGTCAACCACCTGAGCCAAGCTATGGTTAGGCCAACCAAATTATTTTGGAAGGAAACTAAGCATTTTTTACGGTACCTCAGAAGCACTATCCAGTTTGGACTATGGTATAGATAGACAGAGGGAGTGAAGTTATATGGCTTCACAGATGTAGATTGGGTGAGGAGTCCATCATACCAAAAGAATACATCATCAGTAATTTTCATTGTTGGGTCCACAATTGTTTCCTAGTATAGCAGGAAGCAAATATTTGTGGCACTCAGCTCAAAAAAAGCATGATACATGGTTTTCAGTCAAGCAACATGTGAGGTGATCTGGATGAGAAATATTGTTGTAGGACTGTTTGGTCAAATGATGGAACCAACTGTGATATACTATGATAATCAAAGTTGCATCAAGCTCTCTTAAAATCCGATATTTCATGATCGATCCAAGCATATAGATGTTTGGTATCACCATCTACAGGATTGTGTGCACAGACAGATTATGTTTTTGGAATACATTCCTACAGAGGAACATGATGTAGATATTTTGAAAAAGGCTTTGTAAAGAGGAAAATTTGAGTTGCACAGAGATAGGATAGGGGTGATAGATAATCCCTTTATTTCTGAGAGGGAGTGTTGAAAAATGCAGCAAGAAAATCTCAGTTCGACTTTGCCTTGGTCAAACTAGAGAAAATTTGAATTTCCATTTCAGCAAAAATCTTGGAGGCAATTAATTGAGGTGACATGGATCTTGTCACTCAGATAACTCAGTTAATTCGAGTTAAAGCCCTTGATTTCAGATAAGCATGAGTGATTTCTAATTTGTAGCAATTCAATTTAGTTAAATTGGGTTATTTTCAGTTAAACTGGTTCTAACTGTTAGAGGAACTAGTCGAAGTTCAAGTTGTGCAATGTGACTTCAGTCACACTAAGTGATCATATAGTTAACTAATAAATCAACCCAAAATAATTGTTTCATGTAGATAATTCAATGTACCCAGTTGAGATGGAGATTTCAAAGCAGTGTAATATTAGTTATAGACTATTCTGATGTGTACAGGTGGTGAATGCAATCAAAGGATCAACCTAAGGAATTGTGCAATTAAAATTGAGGAATTTCCTAATTAATAGGGGTCTAATTCCTCAAGGAACAATGCAAGGAAATAGGAGCTTGGAGGGCTTGAAAATTGGCTAATTTTTGGCCAAACTCCGTCAGGCAGGCATAAGGATGGCCTATACACTTGCAGGTTTAAGCAATCATATGTATTCATCTCTATTCTTTGGTTAATGAAATATAGATAGGAAGGGTTTTTGAGCAATTTTTTTCCCCTAGATAAATCTTTGTGTATGTGTGATGTTTCCTTTTGTATGTATATGATTTGTGTTCTATGTTTTGAATTGAATTCCGCAAAGCAGTAGAGTAGCTTTGAGTCTTGTGATTTAGTAAATTCCATGAGCAATTTCAAATCTATACATAATTTCTACACTGCATTCATCTCATAATTTTGATCGCAATCCAAAGTCCATGGAGTGATAAGAGGCCTCTATACCCGATGAAATATAATCTAGATCTAAAAATTAAATCTATTTCCATTTTATTGAGAAATAAAAATACATAGAAGCCCCTACCCACTACAAAGAAAGTTACCTGAACTTGCCAGCTTGGGGCCCATTGTTTCGTGATCCAGGTTTCAATAGATTTTGGATTCGAATACAAGCCCAAAAACTTGTCGACTGATGCTTTTTCTAATAAAACTAAGCCTCTGTTGCATGGATCCGAATGATAGAGATCCACTGTAGGGATCTCAGCTAATTTCTTCACAGATTTTTGGTGGGAGAAAAAGTCCCCAAATATTTTTGAGCCTGCACCAAGGCTTTGAATTCAACTTCCTCCTCCATGGCATAGTGACTAGATGATTCAGGGAATAAAAAACATGCTAAAAAATTAAAGTGCTCAAAATATCATGAAACTGGTGCCAGACCATAGATCTCATCGTTTTGATTCCATCGACGCTTGAATCGCCTCAATCTGACATCATATGAGTAATTTATCGTGTTCTGAACCTTTTAGCAAACAGTACAAAATTAAACTTGCAAGGTTGACTAGGAAGTGTACGGCTGCCACATGGCAGTCCATATGATGACACCGTGTTGATGTCATCAGTTGAATAGGACATACGGTTGACAGTTTGGACCAGCGACGGGAGGTAACATGGCACGTAGTGATTGGTTGAAAGGTTGTTGTGGTGGACCAATCATAGGTCTCCACGTGGGCCAATCAGAGGGTGCCACATGGATCTATGAGAGGTCGCCAAGTGTCATGGGTTTTCACAGGAAATTTTTGTTATAGACCAAAATGGACCTTAGCAGGATTTGAATCGACGATCATTCACCAACTAACAGATCGCCCTACTATCATGCCACAGTGTTTCTTGTTAAACATTAGTGGCACAATTATATTTAAACTTAATGGTATTGGTGGTTGGGGGGAGGGTCAGGCCGACGGGCACACCCAACCAGGCTAGACCAAGGTGATATGGCATTAGTGTGACCGTTGGTGGAGCAATGAAGGGACAGTGCGCGTGGCACCCTACCTGTGCCCCAACCCATGGTTTTATATTTAACACAACGACCACAGGCGACAAATGGTGGGGGTGTAGGAAAAGGGGTGGTGGTTGAGCACTGGCCCCTAATTCCATAATAATGGTGTGACCATCGGTAGAAGGCCAGGGGTTGTGGGTGCATGGCACCATAGCCACACTTATCCTCGGGCCATATTGACCACATGACTAAGAGCACGAGTAGAGAAAAGGGGTTCGACCCGATTTTATTTAAAAAAATCAACTAACAGTTCAACAAATTGCATCCAATTCGGCGGGATTCTTGGGTCGAACCCAAGACCTTCGGGCAGCCAATATTTTTCCTTACTAGTCCACCAATGACCATTTTTGTTTCTCTATTTGTAGTGTGGGACAGTTTGTAGAGCATCTTGCTGGTAGAATTAGAAAGAGGTCCAACTTGGTCATTTTTCAGCCTTTTTGAGCCCAAGAAGAGCCTACACAGGGGTTTTTGGGAATTTTGAATGCAATGGCAATGTTATTTTTTCAATTTGAGCATTTTATGTTGATGCAATTTAATATTTTAGCATATAATATAAAGGACCACCATTGGAAGCTGGACATGAAGACGCAGCCCAGGAGGGGTGAACTCTATCATCAAATTGTTGTGTTGTGATGTTGTTTATCATCCATTTTTAACTACTAAAATCTGCAAAAAAAAATAACTTATTTTATGTGCTTTTACAATCAATATCCATTGCCCATAAGACATAAACAAGCTTGCAAAACTTTATATGAAACCTTTACTTTTAATTTCATATCAGTTTGGTATAAGAGCATGGTTTTTGTGAAGGTTTGATAGATTTTGCAAGTGTTTTTCTTGAATTATTATAAGGTATAAATTGAAAAGAGGAGAAGGAGTTCTTGAAAAACCAAACCTTCAAATTGGTTCAAGGAGTCCACAAACTCCACAAGTCATGGCACATGAAGAACAACAAGGAAAATAATTGACATCATAGGATGAGAGATATTTTAGAAAGGCTTTCTATGATATGAATGAGATGGTGAAAGTGTTGTACAATGACAGGACAACAAGGTTTCAAGGAGAAAATTCCAATCAACCAAAGGTAATGGTGGTGATGTGAGCAAGCCTCCACCTCCACCTCCTCCTTCACCTCCGTTAACACCTCCATCCTCGCCTCCTTCTTCACCTCCTTCATCCGAGACACATACTCCTCCTCCATCTCCAAAAGGACATGCTAAGTCTCCTTTGATTAAGCTTGATGTCAAGTTTGAATTTCCTATGTATGATGGGGAAGCAAACGCTGAAAAGTTGGATAACTGGGTTCACCAAATTGAATTCTATTTTAGGATTCAAAATATTAATGATGACGTCACAAATATCCATCTTGCTTCTCTTCGCTTGGAAGGTGAGACCCTCATCTAGTGGGAGGCCAGAACTCAAGAAGATTTGAAGAAAAGTGGTAAAAATATCTCTTCTTGGAATGATTTTATATTTGCATTAAGAAGGAAATTTTATCCATTAGCTTATGCAAAAATAAAATGTGGATTCGCAAAATTTCAAACAAGCTAAAGCTTAGAGTGTCCAAAGTTACACACAAGAAATTATAAAAAGACCTTTAATATTGGGTGTTGATTTTTCTTCACAAGTTATTCTCCTTAAATATATAGGTGGGTTACATAGTTATTTGAGACATACTATAGTTATGTTTAATCCCACCATTCTAGATGAAGTATGTGTTTAGACAACTCATTTAGAATCAAGAGGCAATATTGTTCCTCAAGAGACTAGAAAGAAACCTTTTAAAATTGGAGACAAAGGAAAGGGGAAGTTTAAAGGCAAAGGAAAAAAGAATGCTACTATCAAGAAAGAGGGAGAGAAACTTACCTGTAAACATTGTTCAAAACATGGCCATGATGAAGACCATTGTTGGAAATTACATCCATAATTGAGACCAAAAAAGTTCAATAACAATGGGAAACAAAAGATTGTTTCTACAACTAAACAAGATCTAGGATTTGATTCAGGTGATGAAACTAAAATCATAGCCATGGGAATGAAAGGTATAGCTCCTAATTCAAAGTACTAGTTCTTCTAGTAAGCCTATTGAATCTCAAACTGATAAAGAAAGAAATGAGATTTTCCATATCAGGGTTATTACAAAGCATACAAAGGTTGGTACATTATTTGATAGTGGATCCCAGTTCAATCTAATCTCTGAATCAATTGTCAAGAAACTTAATTTAGAAACTACACCTCATGTTAAACCTTACCCTTTGGGTTGGGTATGTGATGATGAAAAATTACAAGTGACAAGAAAATGTAAACTCAAATTTGCCATCACTACTAATTTTATGGATGAGGTAGAGCTTGATGTTGTACCACTTGATATTTGAGGAATTGTTTTAGGGAGTCCATAACTGTATGAGAGAAAATCAATATTCTATTGTCATGAGAAAAAATATCGTCTTTTAAATATCAAGTTGAGTATATTGTTAGAGCACACCGCAAGAAGATGAACTTATCTCTTGTTAGTGTTGGTTAGATGAAAAGTCTTGTAAATGCTAGTAAGAATTTTGTGTTGTTGTTGATTAAAGCTAAATATATTGTTGAATATGAAGCTTTCATAGGATATGATTCTAAACTCAAGCATGTATTGGTTGAATTTGTTAGCACTTATGACAAGATGTTTCAACAACCTAAAGGGTCACCTCCAAAGAGAGGAATCCAACATGAGATTCACTTGCAGCAGAAGCACCACTTCTAAATATTGGCATGTATAGAATGTCAATTTTGGAGAATGCAGAAATTACGAAGAAAATTCAAGAGTTGCTTGAAAAAAGGGTCATCGGGCCTAACACATCTCCTTGTGGGTCTCCTATTTTTTTTGGTTCCAAATAAATATGCTACATGAGCATGTGTGTCGATTTCTGAGCTTTGAACAAGATCACGGTAAAGAATCGCTATTATCTTCCCTGCATTGATTATTTGCTAAATCAATTAAAGGAAGTTGTTTATTTTACTAAGTTAGATTTGAGAAGCGATTATCATCAAATAAGGATTGTTGAAGATGATATTTGGAAAACTTCTTTCAAGACAAAACAAGGTTTATTTCAATGGTTAGTTATGTAGTTTGGGCTTTGTAATGCACCTGCCACATTCTTGAGAGTTATGAATGATGTATTCCGACCATTCCTTGATGAGTTTGTCATAGTCTACTTAGATGATATTATGATTTTCATTAAGACTTGTGAAGAGTGTGTCAAGCATGTGAAACATGTTCTAGATGTCTTGAAAAAGGTAAATTTGTATTTGAATTGTCTAAATGTGAATTTGGGAAAACCTATTTGGTTTATTTGGGTCATATTGTAGGAGGGGGTGAATTGAAGATCGATCCCTCAAAATTTGATGTTATTGTGAATTGGCCTAAACCCAACAATGTAACAAAAGTTAGAAGATTTTTGGGAGCAACCCAATATTGGAGAAAAAATATCACTAACTTCTCACTCATTGAAACACCATTACATGCTTTGACAAGTGTGAAGCAGGTCTCTCAGTGGGGAGACAAGCAACAAAATCCTTTGACACTTTGAAAGAGAAAATTAGTACAACACCAGTTCTAACACTTCCAGAACTTAAGCAGCCATTTGAAATTGAAATTGATGCAAGCGAGTATGCTATGGGTGAAATTTTGATGCAGCATGGTAAACCAATATGTTATCATTATGAAACCTTTACCAATGCAGTAATTAAGTAACCAACTTATGATAAATATTTGTATGCTTTGGTACAAATCATGAAGAAATGGAAGCATTATTTGATGGGTAAAGAAATTATTATTCGCACTGACCATCAACATTTGAAATATTTACAATCGTAAATCAAGCTACAACAAGCTAAACATTTCAGATGGTTGGGATTCCTACAACAATTTCATTTGGTAATCAGGTATAAGAAAGGTATATACAACAAAGTTGTAGATATGTTATCAAGGACTATTTTTAATGCATTTGTTCTTCTTAAGCATAAGTCAATTATCCATGAAATTTATATTGAACAATATGCTCAAGATGAATATTTTAAAGATGTTTATGCAACTTTGAGTCGAGGCAATCATGTTGAAGTGTTGGATTATCATGTTCATAACAAGTTGTTGTATCATCTTGTCAAGTTATGTGTCCCACAGGGTGAAAGAGTTAATTTCATAAGGGAAGCCCACACTTCTCTTATTGTTGGCCACATTGGTGCAGGCAAAATAAATGCTAAAATTCAAAGGTAGTGTTATTGGCCTCGCATGAATGAAACTGTATTAAGATATGTGATGCAGGGGCATTGGATACTAGCCAGCAATGTGAGAAAAATTTTCCACATGTTGTGGCTAGAAGGGTTCGAAAATGTTCAAAGAATGTACCAGCCAAGGTGTCAATACCTTAGCTGTCAGTTACACTTAGGGTAGATAGGATTAGTCTAATAAGTGAGGAAGCTTAATAGTAGATTCGTGGCAGTCTGTTTAGTTTCTGTTCATGGAGTTATAGTGATATTAAGTAATTATTCTTTTATGTTAAAAATAAACGGGTCCTCAAGAAGGAGCCGAAGAGTCATGCAAGAAATTATAAAATGTAACCCCTGATATAGAGTAAGGGGAAATTTTGCAGTAGAAGACTGAGTCGAGAGCCTTTGCTCTCTGTTTCTAATAAAATTGTGGACTTATTGATATCTTTGTGTTATTGACAATTTCCCAAGGGATTCATTCCTTCGACGTTGGGATTTCTGAGCATAAGTTTGAAGAATTCAGTTTCTGTGTGAAAATCTCCTATTTACTCTCTGTGTGACCGATTAAATCGATTTATAATTGCTGGTTATAATACAGAGAAGGGTTGTTTATATGCGCTTATGTAGATTTGAATTATTTGAATTCACGTTCTCTATTGAAAGCATATAATCCTCTGTGTGAAGGTCTCGATGAAAAATAGATGAGGGTTTGATTTTTGTGATGGACGCAACATGATAATCCCTGATCCTTAATATGTTTGAATCGGTGTCAAAACTCTGTCTATTGGAGCAATATAAGTGGAGATAGAATACTGGTGTTTTGTTGTTTGATTGAACTGAACCGATCAGGTTGATTGCAGCGTCAAGCGGAGAAGACAAGTCGAAGAAATGACATAAATCGCGGTGGAATTCTAGAGTAACATTGTTCAAATACCGGATTACCAGAAGGCAGTTTTGGAGGAGAAACTGGCAGTATCGCACGGCATTTGGGCTCGAAGCGGTTTTTTCCTTTATCAACGCGATCCAATACTTTCTGGACACGTCACCGATCCAATACTACCCATTTCACGTTTTTTTCAGCGTTAAAGTTCTGCCCTTGAAAAAAAGCGATGTCAATTAGATCCGTCCAATCTGCTAAGCAACAGATCCAAGGGTAATCGCGCGCAAATCTGCATGAAGGATAATTCAAGGTATGGCCCAATGGTTTCGGCAATATTAAATATTTAATTAATAAGTGATGTTTGAATATTAGAGGCGCAGGCCCCATATAAGTCCAATGTAACATAAAAACTCTTGTCCTTAGAGTTAAATAATGTTAAACGTTGCAAGCTTAAGGTTCGGTAATTGAATAAGTGATTTGAACTAATTGCTTCATAAGTATTTTTATACTATGATGAATGTTAATCTCTATTTATATGCCAAGGTATTATAGAGGGTTTTGAGGTTGGCGGGTTTTAAGTGAAATCGGATAAAAGGCTTGTAATGTTGTTGCAAGGATTGATATTTTATTGAAGAACTTTAGTCTATCATTTATTTCATTTATCAAATTCCATGAATTTGATTAATGAAATGAAACAAGACTGTGAAGTAAACATCTTGGTGAAAGAAATCATAGAGCCACAGAAGAGTGTACAACTCTCCTTAACGCCTGCACCCCAATTTTTCTATCATTTGTGGTATCAGAGAAGATTTCAAGACATTTTACAGATACCGAACCGACTTCCAAAAGCCAGAAGAAGAATTCCGGCATGGTTGTCCGAGTTGCCAGAGGTGCTGCTGCTAGGAGAAGGGGCAGGCCAGTTGCCAATGCAGAAGTATTGGAGACCTTAAAGCAGTTCCGAGCCAGATTGGAAGCAATAGAATTAGGACACCCAAGAGATCCTGAGGATGTCAGTGAACCTGAAATTGAAGAAGAGGTAGGAGAGAATGTTGAGATTCCTCCTGAGATGAGACTCCTTAAATCTATTCTGGGGTCTACATCCAAGCCTATATTTGAAGTGTCAAGCTTTGCAGGAGGATTGAATCCAGAAGAATTGATAGACTGGATCAATGAGATGAACAAGTGCCTTGATTATGAAGAAATGAGTGAAGACAAAAGAGTCAAGTTTGCAGTGACAAAGTTTAAGGGACATGCAGCACTTTGGTGGGATGGAGTGCAAGCAAAGAGAAGGAGAGCTAGTAAACAACCAATCAAAATTTTCACTAGAATGGTGGCAAAGGTGAGAGGTAAGTTTTTGCCTAGTGATTATCAGCTTACATTATTTAGGCAAATGCGGAATCTTAGACAGAGATTGATGAAAGTGAAAGAATACACAGAAGAGTTTTATAAAGTAAGTATAAGAGCTGGACAAATCCAGGACATAGCAGAGAAGGTTTCCAGGTATGTGAATGGTCTCAAGTTGGAGATCCAAGATTAGATAGGTATTTTGTCTCCTAAGACAGTTGAAGAGGCTTATCAAATGGCCTTGAAAGCTGAAGAAAAACTCCTGAGAAAGCAGTCTGCCAAAGGAAGAGGTACTTTCCAAGGAAAGGGATGTCAAGGTGGTAGATGAAGGTCTACAACACCAAGGGATGGAGCTAGCAGCAGCTCACCTTAGAATGCATCCACATAGGGCGATGCAAGGGGAAGAAGGGGTTCCTACAGAGGAAGAGGAGGCAGAAATAGAGGAAGAGAAGTGAGGTGTTACAGATGTCACCAATTGGGACATAAACACTATGAATGCCCAGAGAATATGGGTACTGGTCAGAGAAATGCAATTGTTGCTCAGATTGGAGAAGAGGCAGTAAGGCTGTCTGAAACAGAAGAAGCAATTCTACCAGAGAAGGGAGAATCTTTGGTGGTCAATAAGGTTTTGTTGAAGCAAACAAAAGAAGTTGTTGAACCAGCGCAGAGGAATACTTTGTTCAAAAGTGTGTGCAAAGTCCAAGGGAAATGATGTCAGTTGGTCATTGATAGTGGCAGCACAGACAATTTGGTCTCTACAGAGGTGATAAAGAAACTAAAATTGAAGACAAGGGAACATCCAACACCCTACAAGGTGTCATGGCTTCATAAAGGACACCAACTGATTGTGAAGGAGAAATGTGAGATAGAATTGCAGATGGGCAGCTAAAAAGACAAGGTCATGTGTGATGTGATGCCTATGGATGTGTGTCACATACTGTTGGGTAGACCTTAGCAGTATGACAGAGTAGCAGTACATGATGGTAAGAAGAACACTTACAAGTTCTTTAAGGATGGAGTGTATCACACATTGATACCTATGGAGGAAGGAGAACCATCAAGCAAAAAGTCTGATCCAAAGACTTTATTGTTGAGTGGAAAAGAGTACTTACAGCGGATTGAAGAGGAAGAGGTAAATTTTTCTTTAGTTTGCAAACATAAGGTAGTGCTTACTTCCACAAAAATTTCTGATTTTCCAATTGAAATTCAAGAAATGCTGGACAATTATTGTGATATTGTTGTGGATGAATTGCCTGATGAATTACCACCTGTAAGAAAAATCGGCCATCAGATAGATTTGATTCCAGGATCAAATATGCCAAACAAATCAGCCTGCAGAATGACTCCCACAGAGAATGAAGAAATCAGAAAACAAGTGCAGGAGTTGGTTGACAAAGGTCTGATCAGAGAAATCTTGAGTCCATGTGCAGTACCTACAGTGCTGAGTCCAAAGAAAGATGGAGGTTGGAGAATGTGTACTGATTCGAGGGAAATCAACAAGATAACAATCAGGTATATATTTCCTTTACGTTGAATTGAAGACTTAATGAACTGTTTGAGTGGAGCAAAGTATTTTTCAAAATTAGATTTGAAAACTGGATATCATCAGATTAGGATAAAGGAGGGTGATGAATGGAAAACAACCTTTAAAAAAAATGAAGGATTGTATGAGTGGTTGGTAATGCCTTTTGGGTTATCAAATGCACCTAGTACTTTTATGAGGCTCATGAATGAAGTGTTAAAAAAATTTATTGGAAAATTTGTAATAGTATATCTGGATGACATATTAGTTTTCAGCAAAACAAAGGAAGAACATTTAAGGCATCTTAATTATGTCTTGAAGAAGTTACATCAAGAGAAGTTGTTGATAAGTTTAAAGAAATGTTCATTCATAAAAGAAGAATTGGTATATCTGGGTTTTGTTGTTTCTGCTGGAGGACTGAAGATGGATCCAGAAAAGGTCAAGGCAATTTTGGAGTGGCCTTCACTAAGAAGTGTTTTTGAGGTAAGAAGTTTCCATGGACTTGCCTGTTTTTACAGAAAATTCATAAGGAATTTCAGCAAGATTAATGCACCTATCATTGAAACTATGAAGAAGGACAAATAGCCATTCAAATGGACTGCTGAAGCAGAAAGGAACTTTCAGCTTTTGAAACAGAAGATAATTGAGAAGCCTGTTTTAGTTTTTCCTGATTTTAACAAGCCATTTCAAGTGAAGTGTGATGCCAATGGGGGAGCCATTGGGGCTGTATTGAGTCAAGAAGACAAACCTGTAGCATACTTTAGTGAGAAGCTAAATGAGACAAGAAGAAAGTACTCTTCTTATGAAAAAGAATTTTATGCAATTGTGCAGGCATTGAAGAAGTGGAGGCATTATTTAATGTCTAAGGAGTTTGTGCTATACTCAGATAATCATGCTTTACAGTACATTATGCAGCAGCCTAAATTAAATCATAAACATGCCAAATGGGTTGAGTATATCCAAAGTTTTAACTTTGTTTTGAAGCATATAAGTGTTCAAGCAAATAAAGTAGTTGATGCTTTGAGTAGGAAAAGCCTGCTTGTTCAAGAAAACCAATTTGAAGTGGTAAGATTTTATTTTCTTAAGGAACTTTACAAGACAGATTCAGATTTCAAGGAAGCATTTGAAGCATGTTGTAAACCTGTTTTGATAGATAGAAGTCAGTGGTTGGATTATTTCTTGCAATAGGGCTTATTGTTCAGAAGAAATCAATTGTGTGTACCAAATTGTTCCATGAGGGAGAATTTAATCAAAGAAAAGCATAGTGGTGGACTCACTGGACATTTTGGTGCTGATAAAACTTATGAGCAGCTGAGTCATTTTTATTATTGGGCAAGGATGAGATCTCAGGTGGAGAAATTTGTGAAGAATTTCAAAATTTGTCAATATGCAAAGGGGAGGAGTCAGAATGCAGGCTTGTACATTCCATTGCCTATTCCAGACAAGCCTTGGGATATGGTGAGTATGGATTTTGTTTTAGGATTTCCCAAGACACAAAAATGGAATGATGCAATTTTTGTTGTAGTTGACAGATTTTCCAAGATGGCACATTTTATTCCATGTTATAAAACCAATGATGCTACTCATGTTGGCAACTTGTTTTTCAAAGAAGTTGTTAGATTACATGGGTTGCCTAAGAGTATTGTTTCTGATAGAGATACTAGATTTGTGGGCCATTTTTGGAGGACATTGTGGAATAAGCTTGGTACTAAACTGAGTTTGAGCTCAGCTTATCATCCTCATACTGATGGGCACACTAAGGTATTAAATAGAAGTTTGGGTAATCTTTTGAGAAGCCTTGCAGGAGAGAATCCCAAACAGTGGGACCATATTTTGCCACAGACAGAATATGCATACAATTATTCACCAAACAGAAGTACATGACAGAGCACATTCCATATTATTTATGGAATGCACCCCAAAGGAGTGTCTGAATTGAGAAACTTGGGAAAAGCAGAGATGAGGAGTGCTGATGGAGAAGAATTTGCTTCATAGATTCAAGCTATACATGAGCAGGTAAAACAGCATCTACAAGGCAACAGCATCAAGTACAAGGGCAGAGCAGATTCAAGCAGAAGAGAAGTTAGTTTTGAAGTTGGTGATTTTGTTTTGGCACACTTGAGGAAAGAGATTTCCAAAGAAGCAGTATAACAAGCTAAAGTTCAAAAATATAGGACCATGCAAGATACTGAGAAAATTTTCTGCTAATGCTTATGAAATTGAATTGCCTCCTGATGTTGGGATATCTCCCATATTTAATGTTGCATATTTGTAAACGTATGAAGGTGGTGACACAGAGGAAAGACCAGCAGATAGAGAGCGGATTGAGTGGGTAAAACAATTACCTACAGCACAGCCATTACAGCCAGAGAAGATCTTAGACAAGAAGGTGTTTAAGAGAACCAGAGGATAAGAATATTTCCAGTATTTGATCAAGTGGAAGGACCAACCAGATGAAGATGCTACTTGGATGACAGAATTTATGTTGCAGAAGCTAAGCAGTTCAGTGAAAGAGCTCATGGATAGGAGTCCATGAAGAAAATTTCCCTCAGGAGTCTAATGCAGGGGCATTGGATACTAGCCAGCAATGTGAGAAAAATTGTCCACATGTTGTGGCTATAAGGGTTCGAAAATGTTCAAGGAATGTACCAGCCAAGGGGTCAATACCTTAGCTGTTAGTTACACTTAGGGTAGATAGGATTAGTCTAATAAGTGAGGAAGCTGAATAGTTGATTTGTGGCAGTCTGTTTAGTTTCTGTTCATGGAGTTATAGTGATATTAAGTAATTAGTATTTTATGTTAAAAATAAACGGGTCCTTAAGAAGGAGCCGAAGAGTCATGTAAGAAATTATAAAATGTAGCCCCCGATACAGAGTAAGGGGCAATTTTGCAGTAGAATACTGAGTCGAGAGGCTTTGCTCTTTGTTTCTAATAAAATTGTTGACTTATTGATATTTGTGTGTTATTGACAATTTCCCAAGGGATTCATTCCTTCGACGTTGGTATTTCTAAGCATAAGTTTGAAGAATTCAGTTTCTGTGTGAAAATATCCTATTTACTCTCTGTGTGATCGATTAAATCGATTTATAATTGCTAGTTATAATATAGAGAAGGGTTGTTTATATGCGCTTATGTAGATTTGAATTATTGTAATTCACGTTCTCTATTGAAAACATATAATCCTCTATGTGAAGGTCTCGATGAAAAATAGATGAGGGTTTGATTTTTGTGAGTGACGCAACATGATAATCCCTGATCCTTAATATGTTTTAATCAGTGTCGAAACTCTGTCTATTGGAGCAATAACAATGGAGATAGAATACTGTTGTTTTGTTGTTTGATTGAACTGAACCGATGAGGTTGATTGCAGCGTCAAGCAAAGAAGACAAGTTGAAGAAATGACTTAAATCGCGGTGGAATTCTAGAGTAACACTGTTCAAATACCGGATTACCAGAAGGCAGTTTTGGAGGAGAAACTGGCAGTATCGCACGGCATTTGGGCTCGAGGCAATTTTTGCCTTTATCAACACGATCCAATACTTTCTGGACACGTCACCAATCCAATACTGCCCATTTCCCCTTTTTTTTAGCGTTAAATTTCCGCCCTTGAAAAAACGCGATTTCAATCAGATCCATCCGATTTGCTAAGTGACGGATCCAAGGGTAATCACGCGCAAAGCTGCACCAAGGATAATTCAAGGTATGGCCTAGTGGTTTCGGCGATATTAAATATTTAATTAATAAGTGATGGTTGAATATTAGAGGTTCGGGCCCCATATAAGTCCAACGTAACATAAAAACTCTCGTCCTTAGAGTTAAATAATGTTAAACGTTGCAAGCTTAAGGTTCGGTAATTGAATAAGTGATTTGAACTAATTGCTTCATAAGTATTTTTATACTATGATGAATGTTAATCTCCATTTATATGCCAAGGTATTATAGAGGGTTTTGAGGTTGGGGGGTTTTAAGTGAAATCGGATAAAAGGCTTGTAATGTTGTTGCAAGGATTGATATTTTATTGAAGAACTTTAATCTATCATTTATTTCATTTATCAAATTCCACAAATTTGATTAATGAAATGAAACAAGATTGTGAAGTAGACATCTTGGTGAATGAAATTATAGAGCCACAGAAGAGTGTACAGCTCTCCTTAACGCCTACACCCCAATTTTTCTATCAATATGTGAAAGGATGTTCCATGTTTGCTACTAGCAAGCCAAGCAATATGAAATTGGGTTTTTACACCCCATTTCCTGTCCCTTCGCGTCCTTGGGGAAGTATTTCTATGTTTTTTATTGGGGGACTACCAATGTGGTCATGATTATCTATATGTTGTAGTGGATTATTTGAGAAAAAACTGTGTGTTGATTCCATGTAAGAAATAGGTTACAACCAAATAGACCGTAAATATGTTCTTCCAAAATGTATGGGTTCATTTTTGGTTACCTACTTCTATTATTTATGATCAAGATTCTCGATTTATCTAGAATTTTTGGTCAATTTTATGGGAACTCATGGACATAAAGTTGAAGAAGATCACAACATTTCATCCACAAACTAATGACCAGACATAATTAGTGAACAAAATAGTAGTGCATCTCCATCTAGGATACTATAGTAAGCATCCTAAACTTTGGGATGAGCATTTGCATTATATCAAATGTTGTAGCCTAATTTGACTCAGTTAAAAGTCAAGAGAGGTTTTGAGCAATTCAAGGTTATTAAGGAACAGTTGTTAAGATTTCAAGAAGACCTATAATATGCTTGAAAGGATAACCACAAGCTCAACGAGGATTCATCATCACATCTGCACCAGAACCAAAATCAAGGAAGCAGCAGCATTGGAGGTGTAATCTAATCCAGAGGACTAGCAAAGAGAAAAGCATGCAAGAGGGGTCAAGTCGGGCTTATTCGCGTGCAAAACAGTTCAAGGATCGGGTTGATTGAAGCGTTCATAACATTACATACAGGTCAAGGTTGACTCGGACATATTCGCAAGCTCAGAAGGGTTACACTGTGGAGAAACAAATTAATTTCCCGAAGGTAGAGAAATGGTGTATTTCCCTTAAAAACATAAGAGTTTTGGAGGAGGCGCAAAGGGAAAAATAGACGGTCAGGATCAAAGCACAGAAACGAAATTGAGAGATGGACGATGGAGATCATATCGCATATCGCACTTAGTAAAGGATACAAGTTTGAAATATGGTTAAACTTGCGATATTGTGATGCGATGCGATCACATATCGCACATCGCAAGGTCGGGAGGAAAGGCGCTAAAGGAATATGCTATGATCGCCAAAGTGTGAAGCGCAGTAAAGTTTCATATTGTCGATTGGGATTTGTGATTGGCCCCACCTCCGCTTGCCACGTCACCTTCCATCGCACTTCACGACTTTTAACACTTACCTCCCATTTCTCATAACAAATCTATCGATTTGCGATTTGTGATTGGCCCCCACCTCTACTTGCCACGTCACCTTCCGCCCATCGCACATTGCACTTCACAACTTTTAACACTTACCACCCGTTTCTCATAACAAATCTTTCGATTTGCGATTTGCGATTGGCCCCACCTCCGCCTGCCACGTCACCTTCCGCCCGTCGCACTTCGCACATCACAAATTTTAACACTTACCTTCCTTCTTTCATAACGAAATCCTCGATTTGCGATTTGCGGGCGGATGTGATGTGGTTTCAAAATTGAACTCCAAAGGTTTTCAAATACAGAGGTAAGGCATTTCTTGTGTTAAATAGCATCGGAGGAAGAAAGGAGGATTTATAACGTAAATTCGATGAAATGCCTTGATAACGGAAGAAATTATGAACCCAGGCAGAGAGACTCGGGTAAGTGACCCGACACAGATCAAAGGAGAAGAGAAGACTAAACACAGTAGGCATGTACAGAAGAGGCAGAGTCGGGTAGCAGGTGACATGATGACAGCATTCTAAACGCAAAAGCATGGGCAGAGTCGGGCAGAAGGGGACAGGATTACATTGTTTGAAGCACATAGGCATAGGCAGGGTCAGGCATAAGAGCATATAGTGGCATTGTTGGAAGCACGACAACTGGGTCAAGTCGGGCACAGTGGTGTTGTTACAGAACTGTGCAACTATCGCATCATAACAAAAAAGGACACCTCAACACTTCAGGGGGATGCATCAACAACAAATCAGATTCAGCAAAACGAATGATATTTCCAGTTTCAATTTGTTTTCTTTGTATGATTACATAAGTAATTTTAATAGTTTAGGTAGTCGAAATAGTTTCAAGAAGTTCAACAGTTACGAACTATTTGGATGTATTTAAGCATATAGAAATAAAGAAAAAGGGGGCTTGAGTTCTAGACCTCTTGGGGATTACATTTTGTACTTCTTTTTCTAATGGGTAAATGAAATAAGAAGTAAGTTTCCTGCAAATGTTGATGGTGATTCTTGTTTCTTGTGCCATTTTGTGTCCCTTCTTCTTTGAATGAAGTGAATTAATGTAGCAGTCGGTATCTTAATTAAATCTGTGAGTAAGAGTTAAATAACCTTAATTTGTGCTCCTTCACTCCATCTCTTCTCCCTTCACAAATTCTCTTTGAAACTTAAAAGTAATAGATTCTGTGTTTACAACATATTATTTTGAGTTTCCCCTCTCTTCACAAACTCCTGATGAAACTTTAATGTAATAGATTCTGCATTTACAACATATTATTTCGAGTTTCCTCTCTCTCCATGAATTTCCTCTGAAACTTAAAAGTAGTAGATTATGTGATTACAACATATTACTTTGAGTTTCCCCTACAGTTCTTCTTTTCATTCAGATATCAGTAGTGAATGGCATTATGAAATCTTTTATTATTCCAGATCATTAAGTGTTAGTATGAATCTTTTGTCGTAAAAGATCACTTTAGCTACGCATAACAAATAGCCCTAACATCGATTATGGCTGCAAAATATCTTTAAGTCTGTTGCACGAATTCACATCTAAGCACAAAAAGACATTAAGCAGATAAAATATAATATGGCTCCATGCATCCAATAGACAAGACAAGAACAAAGTGTTTAAAAGAATGATTTGTATTATATTAAAGAATGGGGCACCTGAGATGAAAACAAGAAAAGTGTTTTCCGGTTCTCCTCAATGGGATGGGTTCTTGAAAGTCCTCAGCATTTCAGATCTAAAATTCCTCTCTCTTATTGTGGTAGAAAACCCTGACAAACATAGAACTCAATGGGAGCTCACAAAGAAAAAATGGAAAATGATGACCAAGAATAGATCTAGTGTGATCTAATGCAATGAAGGTGACTAATGAATGGGGAAAACCCTTCTGTTTATAACAAAATATTGGGGTGTTCTAGAACTCAGTGCATGAATAAAATATTATTAATCAAATTCTAGAATCACCCTTTAGGAATATTTTATTATATTTGTTGGAGGGAAAAGGTCTTTTGACTTGGGTCATTTCCTTTATTTATAAACAATAAATAAATAAATTATTTATTTATTATTTTAGGGACATGATGGGAATATAATTAAATAAATAATGATTTATTTAATTATTTAAAAATGATTTAGTCAAATTTAACTAGGAAAATTATTTAAATAATGATTTGAATAACTTATTCCTAGGAAATACTTAAATAAATAATGATTTATTTAATTAATTTCCTTGTTTTGGGTTAAATATGACCAGGAAATATAGATAAATGTTATTTTATATGGTGAAAGCAATTTTACTTAGGGTAAAATTGGTCTTACATGGTGTACTTGGGTTCATCTAATGATAATGAGTTAGATGACCAAAAAAATGGTGTAACAGATTGCCCCCCAATGTATGAGTGTTAGGAGCAAATCATATGACCGAAGTACGTTGTAAGAACTCAATCACTAGGCATCAAGAGGGAAGTGAGAGAGAGGAATGTAAGGTAGTCTAATGTGCTAAAGGACTAGACCTTGAGGAGACGAGACTTACAGGTGCAACAACTCTCTAGGTGATGAAGTAGTACCAGTGTGAAAGGCGGCGGGGGAGGCATACCTATGCCCGCCGATACAGTAGTACAAAGAATAAGGCGCTTGGAAAACCACAGAACGCAAGGATGAAGTATATGCTGGCCTAAACATGAGCCAGATAAATAAAATGATGAATCCCACATACATGCAATGCCTGGAATAACCGTCAAGACTTATACAAGAAGATCTTAATACATGAGATACAAATATACCCAAATGCCCCCTACACACGGGGAAGGGCTCACAACATCTAACTGATATATGCAAATCGAAGAGGCGCTGCAAGCGGTTGAGGCCGATATCATCAAATGAGAGGAGCTGAATCAAGGGCGGAAATAAAAAAGTCATCCGAGCATGTGGGGGGCTACCTGCAGGGCCACCCCCTCATGAGGGTTGAGACGTCTCACACATGCCCGGGAATCACCAATAGTTGTTGCTGCATCACTGGACCATCAAGTGTATAGATCACGATCATTCTGAGAAGAGCTCGAACCAAGGTACACTGCCCCCTAGACCTGTCTTCTGGATTAAATGAGCTGATGTCGACAGAAATAGGTCCGCCATAGGTGAGGCAATAGGGGAACCCCAACTAAGGCATGAGGGAAAATAGTAGAGCGACGAACAGAGAGACACTAATGATGATGATAGAATGAGGGAGATGGAGGAGCGGTTGGACAACTTCCCTTGTTAGAGCATAAAGGGCATGAATAGCTTGGCAGCGACTGACACGTTATCAGGAGGGATAGGGGACAAGGGTGCGGAAGGCCATAATGTGCGGCATGGGAGAGGGATCAAGCAAAACGGGAGGGAGGACTATAGCGGGGTACAAAGGGACGCGGAATAGGCTCCATGAATGTGATGAGGACTCGACTGGGATGCTCTAAACAAGGGCGAATCGATGGTGCTGCCTCATAGTAAGGGTCCAGTGGGGAACCATAAAAGCATGAGTACAATAGGGTAGCTCATGACGAAAATCAACACGAACGAAGATGAGTAAGAAGGCAAAGTGGTGCCCCGAGTACAAGTGTCGTAAGTGAAGAAATTCGATTTTGAGAAGAGGTGAATAGACCCTTCATGGACGAAATGTGTCCTGGTGAAGGATAAAAACATAAAAAAACTGACAAATACCCATTTGAGTTCTCGGTGAGAGCTTTCCAACGGTGCGGACGGTTTGTCAAACGGGGCTACGGTTTGGTCACAGCGGGCGAAAGAAAAAATAAGGGTTTTCTTCTAATAAGGTGTTTTCCCTCCAAAATCATTCATTTGCTTGTGTAGCTGTGGTGAATGTGGAAAGGAGAGAAGGCCCTAAATTTTGCGGCGATCGTAGCGGACAAACCGACCGTTGGAATTGTGATCCGTCAGTTGCAGGTAAGAGGCCTAATCCTAAGCTTTGTTTTTGATGGCTTCAAATTGCAGATTAGGGCTTTAAATCTCAGCAACTGCCCCTACTTCATCATTACGGTCATATCGCACTTTTTGGGGCAAAAGCTGTGACCTAGGACGCAGGTTTTGGCCTGAAAAGTGCGACCTGGCCCAGGTTTTGCCCAAAAAGTGCGATCTGTTAGATGTTGGGGGTTTCAGTGTTGTTATGGGCTGAGATTCTATTTTGGTGTAAGTTAATGCAGTTTTGTTGACCTGGAGGCTGACAAAAATGATGTTTTTGTGCAGATATGGCAGACATACGGATCAAGTGGAGAGAGAGAGACTTAGGTACACTACGGACGGAAATCCAGGTGGATCAGGGTGTCTATCGTGCACTGGCTAGGTATGGGGTTCTGAAATTTTTGGAGAACCCTTTGATGAGGGCTGGAGAGCCCTTATTGGCCTGAATTATCAGTTATTGGGATCCAGATCATGAGGCGTTTGTAGTGCAGGGGCACATGATCGAGCTGACGGTCCAGGATTTGTATTTCTTGACTGGTCTCCCACCGTTAGGGATGGTGGGAAATATGCAGCCAATGTTACCATGGGGGCGTAACATTATGGATTTTGTTGAGTGATACTGTCGACCAGGTGTCCAAGTCAAAGGGACTCGGATATCCATTGGTGATCTAGAGAGGTTGGAGACCCGAGTAGTGGCCGCAGCAATGTTGCGGATCTTGGGTAGCCAGGCGTTCCATCACATCACTAGAGGGCAGATGATGATTGTGCAGAGTGTGCTAAGTGGGACCTATTATGGGTGGGCCCAGATGATGTTGGTGTCGGTGAAACGACAGTTGTCGCTATGCAAGCGACAAGTGAATCATGATTGTGCTTATGGGACTGTTTTGTGCTCTTTCTTCTTCGAGAAGATCCCGACCTTGCGACCTCGTATACAGTTACCTGATGGAGGTCCGAGAGAGCCTCAGATGCGTCGATGGGGATGATTACTGTGTAGAGGAGGAGGAGGGGCAGTCGGACGGGTGTTCCGACCAGAGTTCTTTGCCCATTGGGATCAGATGCCACTATACATAGACGACTATCCCTATAGTGGGATGAGTTATTGGGGAGATCCGGACTTGCCGCTTCCACCTGGTCGAGTGTGGGGGCCCGATGGTAAGTGACAAGCAACTAATCTGTTATGTGCATTTTAGATTTTGTGACTAGTATGCACAGTAATAATCATGATATGTTTTGGAATGCATATATAGCTCCGGTGAAACCAGCTGGATATATGGGACGACCGACAGCAGCAGGGGCTACAAGTGCGAGTGGATCGAGGACAACACAGAACGAGGATATGGCCACTCTGGTGGAGGACATCCATCGTAGATGTGAGGGGTTGCTAACTGGTGTGTCAGAGCGTGGTTGGCAGGATTTAGACGACCAATGCATAGAGTTATGTATTGGGCTACCCTTGGAATGGCGAGGTATCATGCGACACATGGCGATGGCCGGTCAGACTGTGCGTGATCTACGGGCTGCGGGAGCAGAGCCATTGGCTCGGGATCCTCCAGAGAGGGATGAGATGTAGGGCAGATGGTGCCCCCTAGTGTTTTTGTAGGGGCAAGTGGTGCCCCCCATTTTGTAGTTTTGTTTTTTGTACCATGATATGGGCATGTGATATGTTTCAGAGCAGATGGACTCTAAAAACACATGTTATATGATATATATGATTGATGTATATTTTGTGGATGATGTGAAATGTTATTGTCTTGTGTGTGATAAACGCCAATCTAGAACATGACTTGCAATTTGATCGACATAATGATTTTGACGTCGAGGGATATGGTTGAAAGTAATGGATGTAAATGCATGTATCAAAAGTTTCACTCGTAAATATTGTCCAAACAGGATCGGTTTATGCACACGATAGACACCATTGAGTTGTAGGACAAGAAGCAGGGAATCTAAATGAACATGTAGATGGAGGATGTGGTGAGAGAGGGCATCGGCTAAGAGACCATGTACTGCATCATAGTCGGCCTGATTATTGGTGGCATTACCAATGCAGACCCCATTTGCAAGAACCAGGGTATGCAAGGGGGTAAAGATGGCCCATGCTACCGAAGCGAGATTCCGGGAAGAGCGACTTTCCCTATCGGCATAGCCAAGATAATGCGTGAAGGAGAGGACCGATGTAAGAGTGTTGCAAGAAAATTCATGGGAGGGATGAGAAAGAGGATGGCAGCGTGAGTAGAGAGTAGACATCCAGTGACGGCTATGGGAGGGAGCAGTCTGGGTAGGAGGTTTAGGACTCATAGATCGATGAGAGGGTGATGAATGAGAACAATGTGAGGAAGAGCGGGGACTCAAGCTGTGAAGAACATCGAAGATACGGATGGTATGGTCGTGATTATGGGAGGGAAGGGAAGGGTCAAGGAGACCACACGACGCTGCAAAGCTACCTAAATCATCAGTACGGGAAGAGAGGCGCAGATACGGTCATCACGGGGAAGGACAGAAGAACAAGTAAAAAGATGGTCAAAACATGAAGAGCCCGAGGAAGTGTCTGAAGGAGTATCAAGCAGAACAGATGGAGTGGATTCAGAGGGAATGTACTCCGATGGTCGTGCGGATGATGATAGGTAGAGGAGCAGAGCGGCAGATTCCGACATTTCAACATCAGGGGGAGGAATGTCAATGGTAGCAGGGGGATCCTCGAGTAGATTGGACACATATTGAGCAAGGATGGGAGAGGCAGATTGATTTTGTTCAACTTCGTATTCGCGGATGACCTCTAAAGAGGCTCGGTAATGTGTGAGGTGAGGACAATGGTGAGAGTAATGGTCGTGGACGCCACATAGAGCACAGGGTTTGTTGGTGCGAAGAGTCTTTAGGTTCTTGGCTACGGATGAGGAAGAAACAGAGGGTTTAGGGATCGTAGATTCAGGGAACGTGACTTTAACCATGGGTTGGATACGGGGCAACTCAGGACAAGTGTGGGTGGGATGACCGATACCATCACCCAAGGCACAAGGTTTGGCAGGTGGGGGAGGGGTAGGGTCAGGTGCAGTGGCGTTGTCATTGGATGCCCCCTTGGGAGTTTTTTGTTTCTTGCCTGTAGCTGTCGCAGCATTAGGAGGGTGTTGTGGGGGGGCTAGGGGCACAGTGGTGGTGGAAGGAGCGAAGGGAATCGGTTGCACTGGTGTCACGGCTATGTATGGTTTGGGGTGGCCTGGTGGGGTCTCGGTTGGAGGAGTAAGATACCATACTGGAATTCCCAAGGTTAAATTAGGGAGGGAAAGGGTGGCCAGGACGGGGACCGAATAGACGCCCAGGGAGGGGGGGACCAAGGAAAGGTCAAAAAGGCGATGGACCGGGGGCCGGCGGGCTAAAGGTGGAGGCGGTGGGCGAGATTGAGGTTGCTGACTAGCCGGAGCAGGCTATGGAAGGCCAGCCTGAGACGATTGCATCATGCAAATATTCGCTAGGCTGGGGTCAGAGACAGGAGGAGGGGGAGGACCAGGAAAAGTTCCAAGCAAAGAGGAATATTTGTAGACGCCAGGGGAAACACTGGTCAAAGAATCAACAGTTAGTTTATTAGTGACAATAGAGATGGTGGACTCAGGGGAGGTCTCAGATTTTGTTTCATGGTAGGTCAATTGGTCAATGGTGACAATCTTGCCATTATGAGGGAAAAACATCTTGCGGTGGACTGTGGATGGGACGGATGACATGGCATAGGTGTAACTACGCCCCAAAAGGATGTTTTAGTCAAGAGGGGCGTTGATAACTTCAACGCCGACACAAACAATCTTGTCGGCAAGGGTGATAGGACAGTTACAGAAAAGGCCAATGGGTTGGGAGGCGTGGCATATCCTGAATACATGCTACCTGGAAGGGAAAAAGAGCCGGAGAGGCTGGCCCCTGGAGGGAAACCATGGCCCGGAAGAGGTTGGGCAAAGGTATGTGACAGGGCTCCAACGATACCGTCGGTAGAGTGAGATGCCCCCGAGGCGTTAGGGCCACCGGGCTTGGGAAGGTCAGGAAGGACGGTATAAACATAACCAGATTAGGCGTAGATAAGGTCATACTTCAAGGCTATTTGGAGGGCGGCTTCCTCGGTTTGGGGAAAATGGGATGCGACATCTTTGCTAATGGGAGGTAAGAGAGAGCGAAGGAACCAGTCCATGTAAACCATATCTTCAAAGGGGGGAGCGCGACACAAGCTCCGTCTTCGCCGCCATTCCTGGACAAGAGCAGAAAGGCGGGTCGAAGAGGATTGATGGAAAGAAGTTAAGAGTTCAGTTCCAGTGTCATATCGGAGAGGGAGCTGGAAATAGGATAAAAAGGCTTGGGAAATGGTCGCAAAGGTGGTATGGGAAGACGTGGCTTGATCAACATACCATTTGGAAGCTTCGCTGGTAAGAGTGCACTGGAACAAACGAAGATGGATGGAGTCATCGGTGATGGAATTGGAGGAACACCACATGTGGAAAGATCGGATATGGTTAGAGGGATCTTTACTATCAAGGCCTTCGAACTTGGGAATGTTGGAGTGGAGCTTGGTTGGCATAGCAGGCCAACTAACATCGTGGCGAATAGGATCATTAATCAACTGATTGAAATCGGGGAGACTGAGGTCGGCCATATAAGGGAGTAATGGGGTAGTTGAGGTGGGTCCCGTAGTGGTTCCACTAGAAAGGGACCCAACAGTAGAACTGGGGTTAGGGCTAGGTCTTGAACTAGACATGGCGAAGGTAAAAGAGGGAGAACCAGAAGTAGTGGGAGAACCCGAACAATCAAAAGAAGAGTCAGAGTGCGGACTCAAGGGATGACTTACTCGAGGATGACGGGAAGGAGGAAGTCGACCGAGCGGGAACTGAGGGTGAAGGCCAATAAGTCTCCGGGAGAAGCGCCTTGGGGGCTCAATGATGACGGGAAGAAGACAAACCGACAAGGGCAGGGAGGGATAAAATCAAGTGAGTTCAAGGGCGAAGAGGTGCAATGACAATTGATTTTAAAGTCTTTGCCATGCGGTGTTAACCAAGCTCTTCTTCACTTAGGGTCAGTGTGTGGCGTGCATTAATTTTAATTGTTTAAACCCAAACGTTTTTAGAGTAAAAGAAAAAGTGTGTTGTGTAACTGAAAATAAATCTGCAGGAAATAAAACGAAAAGAACAGAAAATTAACAGCTACTAATGCAGCAATTTAACCCAAGAAGGCGGGTCTCTCAAAACTAGTCTATAAGAGGGAAAAACTAAGCCAAGCACGCAAAAAGGAGGCCAATAGATCTAATGTCAGGAGGGACTGGGATCTAAAGGAAAAATCTGCTGAAAAGTGGTGCAGAGAACAGCAAATAGGCAGAGGCAAGGTTGCTGCTAAAAAGGAGGAGATCAGCTAAAAAGAGAAGAGACAAAGCTGTGGTCATGGAAATGAACCCAAACAAAACGATATGAGGTGATTTGAGAGGGAGAAGAGCTTATCTAAAGGGATCTGAGAAGGAGGTATCGGATCTGAGAAAAAAAAGGCTGAAACTCTAAAAATTCAGAATTCTGAAATAGCAGAGAATCTCCCACAAAAAGTGGAGGGTACTAGAGCCCTAAGGGGAAATATTCCCTCTTAGTTGAGTGAAGCAGATCAGAAACAGGTCGAAACGGGCAGAGACAGAGGCTGGAAAACCCTGACAGAAGCTTCAGACAAACCCAAAAAAAGTGCGGAAAAATTTGCAGAAAAAATGCAGGTCGCAGGTTTTGACCTGTTTTCAGTCTAGGTCGCAGGTTTGGGGCATAAAAGTGCGTCCTCAAGCTCAGGTCGCACTTTTTGGGCCGATAAGTGCAACCTACAGATCTGGCTCTTTCGGCGGCAAATTTCATAAAAATTTGTCGTCTCAACTGCGGCTGTTGTCTGTCACCTGCGCAATAAGGCCAGAAACACACGGAAGTTAAAAAGTTGACTGTTTGAGGGTTTTAGGGGTGAAAAACACCATAAAAATAGGGAAAACAGAAAATGGAAGAGAAACCCTAGGGTCTGAAACAACTGGATATGCAGGAATATATAAAACGACAGCGGTCGTAAAATAAAACCCGTGTGGAGTCGCCAATTGTTAGTATGAATCTTTCGTCGTAAAAGATCACTTTAGCTACGCATAAAAAATAGCCTTAACATCGATTATGGCTGCAAAATATCTTTAAGTCTGCTGCACGAATTCAGATCTAAGCACAAAAAGACATTAAGCAGATAAAATATAATATGGCTCCATGCATCCAATAGACAAGACAAGAACAAAGTGTTTAAAAGAATGATTTCTATTATATTAAAGAATGGGGCACCTGAGAGGAAAACAAGAAAGGTGTTTTCCGGTTCTCCCCAATGGGATGGGTTCTTGAAAGTCCTCAATGTTTCAGATCTAAAATTCCTCTCTCTTATTGTGGTAGAAAACCCTGACAAACATAGAACTCAATGGGAGCTCACAAAGCAAAAATGGAAAATGGTGACCAAGAATAGATCTAGTGTGATCTAATGCAATGAAGGTGACTAATGAATGGGGAAAACCCTTCTATTTATAACAAAATACTGGGGTGTTCTAGAACTCGGTGCATGAATAAAATATTATTAATCAAATTCTAGAATCACCCTTTAGGAATATTTTATTATATTTGTTGGAGGGAAAAGGTCTTTTGACTTGGGTCGATTTCTTTATTTATAAACAATAAATAAATAAATGATTTATTTATTATTTTAGGGACATGATGGGAACATAATTAAATAAATAATGATTTATTTAATTATTTAAAAATGATTTAGTCAAATTTAACTAGGAAAATTATTTAAATAATGATTTGAATAACTTATTCCTAGGAAATACTTAAATAAATAATGATATATTTAATTAATTTCCTTGTTTTGGGTTAAATATCACCAGGAAATATAGATAAATGTTATTTTATATGGTGAAAGCAATTTTACTTAGGGTAAAATTGGTCTTACATGGTGTACTTAGGTTCATCTAATGATAAAGAGTTAGATGACCAAAAAAATGGTGTAACATTAAGGGCTTTAGAAAACTAGTGTCCAGAGGGATAGAACAAAGACCTCATGATTAAATAATTTATGTGACACACTTTTAAAATGTCTTAAGTACTGATTCCTTTCACAACCGAGGGATTGTCTCTTAAGATACAACATCCAACATGCCTACAATTGTGCAAAGCATTCATCTACACAAGTCTCTCCATTTGAAGCTTGTTTGGATTATTTGCTAAAGTATCCTTTGGATTTAATCTTTGGTAAAGATATTGCAGTAGATGGACATAGTGATAAGGACAAAGCCAATAATTTCATTGAATAAATTCCGCTACTACATTAAAGGGTACAAGAATAGTTGGAGAAAAGCAAATCCAAGCATAAAGCAAGACATGATAAGCATCGAGTTTACCATGGTTTCCAACTGGGAGATCAAGTTTGATAGTACATCAACAAGGAAATACTACAAGGTGAAGGTAAATATCCTAATCCAATCATATATGGTCCTTTCAAAATCTTGGAGAAGATTGGTAACAACGTTTTCCAATTAGATTTTCCGCCTGACATGCAAAATTATTTTTCCAATTAGATTTTCCGCCTGACATGCAAAATTATTTTGTTTTTAATGTGGAAAACTTGAGATTGTATAAGCCTCCTATGATTGACTATCAAGAAGAGAATGTTTAGATTCCATATATAGAATATTTTACTCCTGAATATTTAAATGAGTCGCAAGAAGACTCAATTCTTGACAGAAGGATAAGGACTTCACGCAAAGGCAACGTGGAGTATCTTCGAGTGGGGCTCAAAGGTATCAATCCAAGTAAATCAAGGTGGATAGAGATCGAGAAAGTGAGGGAGTTGTACCCTCACTTACTTGAAGAGTAAAAACAGACTTTTGATGGTCCAAAAGCTTCCATTGGAGAGAAATGATCTAGGAGATAAAAAATATGCTCAAAAAATAAAGTGCTCAAAATCTCTTGAAACTTGCGCCAAATCATAGATCTCGTTGTTCTGATTACAATGACACTTGAATTGCCTCAATCCGACATCGTATGAGGAAGTTATCACGTACTAAATTTTTTGGAAAACTATAAAAAGGTCAACTTGCAAGGTTGACTGGGAAGTGTACGGATGACACGCGGTAGTTTGTACAATGACGTCAACTGACTGGGAGGTACGGTTGATAGGTTAGACCAGTGATGGGAGGGCACTTGCTGCATCATGATTAGTTGAAAGGTTGTTGCTGTGGACAAATCATAGGTCTCCACGTGGGCTAATCTGAGGGCGCTACGTGGCCCTATGAGAGGCTACCAAGTGTTATGGGTTTTCGTGCCAAAATTTTATTATAGACCATAATTAACCTTTGCAGGATTCGAACCGCTAACCGCCCACCAACTAATAGACCATCATATCATCACACCACGATGTTTCTTGTTAAACATTAGAGGCACAATTATATTTAAAGTAAATAGTATTGATGGTTGGGGGGAGGGATCGCCCATCGAGCCAACCCCAAGTGATATGGAATTAGCGTGCCACTAATAGAGTAATGGAGGGGCGAGGTGTGTGTCACCTTGCCCACGTCCCAACCCACAGTTTTATATTTAATACAATGGCCACAGGGGATAGGCTGCGGGGGCGACGGTTGAGCATCGACCCCTGGTTCCATTATAACGGTGCAACCATCAACGGAAGGCCAGGGGCTATGGGTGCGTGGCACCCCGCCCGCACTCACCCCTAGGCCATATGGACCATGTAACCGAGAGTGCGGAGAGAAAAGGAGCTTGACCCAATTTTATTTAAAAAATCAACTAACGGTTCGAAAAATTGCACACAATTAGGTGGGATCTATGGGTCGAACCCGCAACCTTCGAGTAACCAATATTTCGCCTTACCAGTTTGCCAAAAACCAATTTTGTTGCCAAATTTACAGTGCAGAACAATTTGTAGAGAATTTTGTAGGCTGAATGAGAAAGAGGCCTAACTTAGTCATTTTTCAGCTTTTTCGAGTCGAAGAAAAGCCTACATAGGGGTTTTTAAAAGAATTATTCATATATCATATAAAACATTTTAAAAAAACAAGTCCATTCATTAATTAGGTTTTTTTTTGGTCAATTTTCCTTAAATTCAATAAAAAAAAAATTATACTTACAAGTTAAATCATGCACTCTATATAACATTCAAAAATCCAATTTAAACAATGAAAAATTGTTTTATATAGAGAAAGTTGGGTTTTATTTATTTGTTTATTTCAAATTTTTCACTCTAAAAAAGATTCTAAAAAAGATTCAGACTTAAAGAAGACAAAATAATTTTTTATATCGATGAAGCTAACCAATCCAATAAAATAACTATATACTAAAATAAACATATTTTAAACATAACAACGCAAAAATCGTTGATACATAATTTATTATAACATGTAAAAGAGTAAATTTATTTGAGTTCATCAAAGGTTTTGTAAGAAGGCTAATCATGTTCCTCTAAAATAACTATATACTAAATTAAATATATTTGAAACATAACAACAAAAATAATTCATACATAACATGAGTAAATTTATGGTTCTGTGAGAAGATTAATTATATTCAGGCATTACTCACATTATACTTTTGTCGACATTTTTTAGCTAGTAAGTGTGAATCATCCTTAACTTTATTTTAATTAATTTGTAAGTTAAATTATATTAAAAGAATATATTTATTTTAAATTGATAAAAATAATTTAATATTAAAATTTAAGTAAATATAAAATGTTTTTTTAATTAATTTAAATTATTATTTAAAAATAATATTGGAAATCAATTTTACTTTTAAAGATTTGAAATAATAATTATTTATTTAATTTTTAAGTTGCAAATTATTATAAGTTTTAAATTTTATAAAGAGGAATCAAAAGTAAAAGGCATTGATAAAAATATTTTAATGATAATGGCGTGTTATAAGGAATCATTTTTCCATCAACGTTAAAAACAACTATAATTAAACTCAACCTAACATATAACTAGTATTTGTACCAAGAGGTGGAAAGACACGCCGATAGTGTTTTGGGGTTTGAGGACAATGGATTTTTATTTTTATTTTTATTTTTATTTTTTATTTTTTTTCAAATAGTGCAGCATGGAAAAGAAATATTGGGAATTTTAGTGGAAGCATTATATGTTGAGTGACAAGGAATCCATATGCGTTGTGAATTTGGTGTCGAAGATTAAAAAATATATCAAGGAGGGAAATTCAGATTGAGGAAATGGGCCAACAAGAGGCCTATATAGTTCAATCATGTGCATAATGAATATTTCAATTCCATGGGAGAGAAGTAAAGGCCTTGGAGATCCAATTAGTTGTCTAACAGAAGAAAATTATGGTGAGAGAATAGTTGCGGAGCCATGATTAACATAGAATATGTCATTCAGAGCAACACCCAAACTTTTTTCTGGGCATATTTGCAATGGATTTCCATACGGGAAGCTGAGGACTACTTTTTTATCTGTGTTGTCTTTAGTTATCAAGAACTAGCAAATGGATTTATGGTGTTGCTTTTGTCAAGTTATAGTATGATGATTTTTCGTAGAATATGATCACAACATTACACACATGTTAAGACATTGTCACGTGAAGGTGTAAATATTGATTAAATAAAATAGGTTGTTAGTGGGGGATAATTGACAGGCTGGTCTATGAGAGTTGTGTTTTTTCGTGTGTGTTCCATTAGAGAAACGAGTGTTTGTCTTGGCAAGCATGTCGTAAGCGTAATTTACAGTGGAAGTTTCAACCATAAAATTGGCATTCCATAAGCATTACAGGTTGTATCATGTTGACACATTGAAGAAAAAAATAGATTTAGAATTGAATTAATGAGTTGTTCTTGAAAAAATGATGTGCCCTTACGTTCAGAGCAATTTCACTCACAACACCCCATCATAGTCCACATGACCTTTACGTAGGAAACTATATGACAAGTAAATTTAGAGATGTACACTCATAATTGTGTGTTTATGGGGAAACCAACAGGAAACCCTAAAACCACTAAATCTTCCCATTTTTGGAAAAAGAAATTAATGATTTTAATATGACTTCTACATTTTCAGCAAAGTCAAAGGCTCCAATTCCCATAATATGAACAAAATAAATGATAAAATAAAATATAAATAAAAAATCAATTAGTTTGGATAATTTTTTTGCAAAAGCCATAATCATGTGTTGAGGATTCAACTTACAAAGAATTCTATTAGATGCTTTTAACACACATATGCTAAAAATGGTTATCTTTGATTGTGTCAACTTATCAAGCTTAAGGTGAGAAAATATTTTAAATGTTAATGGAAATCTAAAATGTAAAAGGTATTCAAGATACTCAAGTCTCTGAACTGTGGACCTATAATGGGACCCTATTTGTTGTTGTTGTTGGTTTTGAGCAGCACGGGAAAAACCCTTGCACTAATTGCAATGGCTTGTTGTCGCTGTTGTTGTTGGACAACACAAGAAAAATGCTTGCACTAACTATAATGGCTTCTTCCGGAGGAGGTTTTTGGGGTGTAATTGTGGACCAATACCTCACTGCAGTTCCACATCTCTACTCTTGTTGGGAGTTCAAAGAGTAAGACCTTAAATAAGAATCAGTTTGTTGTACCACTTGACAACTTAAGTATGCAAAACTCAACGTTGTTGTGTAGATGGGTCTTTGGAATGTGGTTAAAATCTACAAAGTAACCCCATGGAATTTTATCTTCAGTAACACCAAAGTGTTTTCAATTCTCAGACAATGTACATTCATTGGACAATGAAGGCATTAGAGAATTTGAACCAGTTCAAATTCAAACCATGGAAAATGAACTAAAACAAAAAACAAAACTTCCATACAAGTGATTGTCGTAAATGTACATCCACATGATACACAGATATGGACTCAAAGAATTTACCACCACTAAAAAATTCAAGTTTGGGAACACCCATCAAAAAATTTGATTTGGATTCCCAAACACGCTGAATAGAAAGTTCACAAATGCAAATCAATGGATGGGATAAGCTCGTTTCTTCCTATTTATATTTTATCATTTCATGAAATGCATTTCCTAAATTTTTATGTTTCTCATTTCTAGAAACACGTTCCTTGTTGCTTCCTTTTCTAGTGCTCATAGAACACTAGAGCAAATTCGACAATCAAGTGCACAATGCATTGTGGATCTTGATCCTAGGGTCAAGGATGTGGTGAAAAATGTGTAAAGAGCTCATGTCTAAAAAAATATTCCTAAATATATTAGCGTAACTCAAATCGCCTATATTTCACCAAGAGTTCAAAAATAATACAGTTTTATATGCACAATAGGGGGGGGTGGACACAATTTTATATGCATAACAGGGGGGTGGAAGATACAGTCCCAACCTCACTCTACCATATCTAATGAATGTAGTGTAACACAACATCAAATAACAGTTATGGAATGTTAATAAATGTGTAACAAAACCCAAGAAATGTAGAATATGTGGGGTAAATGTTGCAAAAACCATGAAAAAAATGATGAATTGTTGATTTTCCAGCAAATCAAACCCAAATGAGATATTTCCCAAAATAGTATGATGTTTTGAAAGAAACTACATTTAAAAAAAAAAAATGGCAGCAATAGAAAAAATCCTCTATAAACCACAAAAAAATGATTCACTTTGCTAATTGAGTTTTTGGGAAAGAGACGTGTGTTCCAATGTGTTGTTAGAGGGAAAACTTGGTTATTCTTCCATGGCAATTGGGAAACAACTACAATCTGTTGTTTTTGCATATTTAGGAAATAAGGATAGGATTTTTTGTTTATATATCTTTGCATAGTGTTTGTTATGCACATATATAAATAGTTTGGTCTGCTTAATGTTACAGTTCGATCTTCGTACCCATATATTCAATTTGGTCTTATTATATGCATTTTGGATGGAAAATAATGCCTGATTCATTTGTTTAATGTGATATTTTGTTTTGTTTAATGTTACAGTTTGGTCTTCGTACCCATATATGCAGTTTGGTCTTCTTATATGCATTTTGGATAGAAAACAATGTTTTTTTATTACTAATAGTTTCTTTCCATGTGTGTAGATATCTCTTTTGTAAAATATGGGTAGATAGTCAAATATGTAGTCTTCATGTCAAGTAATTCACATCATATTAAAATTATAAGATTGTTCAAGTATCTTTGTGTTGATTTGTGTGCCTTGCTAGCTTGTAAGAGGTCATAATGTGCAGGTCCTTTTCGAAATGAGAGCTTACAAGTTTCCTTGGATGCACAGGTGTGAGGATGGATTACCCCACATTACTATTTTAGAATTATTGTGATGCATCCACATGATAAAGGATAATTTCAAAATTTAATTTTTCACCATAAAGTAGCCATCTCCAAGCTTACAAGTTTCCTTGGATGCATAGGTGTAGGAATCCAAGGAATGTTGCTTCCTTGAGTTTTTTTAACCTGTGAACCTCTTAACGGTAAAGGCCATTCCTTGGGTTCTATATCGCTTTTCTTTTCTTTGGGATTTTGGACACTTTCACTAATTTTTTCAATGTCAAAACATTTTGAATATTCCACACGCACTGCATCTATATATTCTCCAACCTTTCATAGTGGAACGAATTCAATATCCTTTTTATTTAAAACAATGGAAAGAGCTAGATACTTCCTCTAGTTGAGAGCATTCAAATAGATCTTGCTTTTACAAACATCTAGACTTAACCAAAACCTTCAAAGCTTTTATCAAATGCTTTCAACCCAACAGGTTAAACTTAAATGGTTGAATTTGCCTAATATATCAGGTATCCTTGACAATTTTTTGTATTCGGACGTGTTCTAAATTTTAAATCTGTCTTGCTATCTGGGACCAAAACAATTAGGTAGTTCTTCTAACTTAAATACCTATGAAAGAAGAAGTTTTGCAACAAAAAAATGGGCAACCTTGACATGTTTTGTACTCTCAACACTTATGGAGAATGGAAGTTGGTGCATCTAACTTGTGTAATTACCATGCTCTATATTTTTAATGTTAAAATGATGCCAATGACTATAAGATTGTTTTATCTTGCAAATTTTTAAAGTTTAGGATATTGAATAATGTTTTTTGTAAAATGACATAAATTTATGCTATAACACTATAGTTGGAAATAACCATTCATGAATAAATGCATTTTCGCACGATTATTCATGAAAAAATGGCTTACAGGCAGTGTGGTATTTCAGAATACTAACAAGTATGTTCCCAACATTGGTATTTGATAAAAATATATTTCTTTTTAGCAATAGAGGCATGTTTCATGAGTGTTTTGTTCCCATGGATTCTCTCTCTCTCTCTCTCTCTCTCTCTCTCTCTCTCTCTCTCTCTCTCTCTCTCTCTCTCTCTCTGTGATATTTCAATAACGAAATCAATATATACATCGTCTAGCCTTTTTTGCCTTAAAAGGGAAACTGAAAGAGTTTCAGCTATGACCTAGGATTGCTTATTTTTATCCGAGGCCTTATTAAGACTTTTGTTGTGCTTCATATTATAAGAAAATAAAAAAAAATCACCATTTCATGCCTAGTTTCAAATTTCCAAGACATTGACCCATTTAATCTGCCGTAACTAGTCGCATTTAATATTACTTTCAGAAATAAATATTAAGACCAAACAAATTCTAAAAAGGGTATCAGTGGTTCTACTAGTCCCGACGAGTTTTTGGCCATGATGTGTCCTTGGACAAGGAGATGTAGTGTGTGGCCTTTGTTCTCTAGATGGACTCCCCTATTTTAGATAATAGGAGGAAGTGGTGCAACTTTTGTCATTGTGGATAAATTCAAAACCCTGGGGCCAAGAATCCAACTCATCTTTTCTGAGATAACGGATATAAAATGGATCCTTACTGTAGGCAGCATTGAATAAGAGTGTCATGAGATTAAGTGTTGATGTGATTGTATTCAATTTTTTTTCTCATGGCATTCTTGTCACAAAGAGAATTGAGCTCCCTTCTTAGGAATTTTTGTGGGAGATGCAGTAAAAGGTAGGATTGTTGTAACACTGCTTCAAACTTTTTATGATGTATAGAACCAAATCATAACTGGGCTAAAAATTATCAGAAGTGTAATCCAGCTCTGAAATATAATGCCTTAGGAAGTGGAGATGATTTGGAGAACAATAAAGGTTATGTATATGTGTAGCTGTAAATTAGAGTTATGATGGGGATGATCTAAAATATGAGCTTGGATTCACTTTCCTATTGATTTCCTTAATTGATTTTCTCTATTTTTTCTCCATTATATCTCAATAGTGGCACCAACTAAGTTGTGGTTTATTACAATGTTTTATCACAATATTTTAATAGTTTTAAATGTGTGTGTGTGTGTGTGTGTGTGTGTGTGTGTGTGTGTGTGTGTGTGTGTGTGTGTGTGTGTGTGTGTGTGTGTGTGTGTTAAAATATGTGTGTCACATGAGGACTGTAAGCCTCTACCTAAAAGAATAGTTAAGAGGTGAGAAACAACAGTGAAATGATTGAAAATCGAATCATATACAAGAAAGGAACATGTAACAACACTATAATGAACTTGCAATGAAAATGTAACAGTAGTGTAGTAAAGGGTATTTAATTCAAATGAATCTAAAACCAGTTAGAGAGAAACAAGTATATCAACTAAAACTTTGAAGATATGATGTGTAGATGCCTTTACATTTAATAATGCACCTTCAATTTTTATATCATAAAGACAATACATAAGATATTCTAAAGGCTTAACAATAACAGTAGGTCTGATCAAATTGAAAGAAGTTATGACTTGATATTTGGATTAACAAAAGGAAGTATTATCCATTAATAAGATTAAAAATCTTATAAAAGTGGTTGCTTTAGTTCTTGATATATTTGGTTGATGTGTACTAAAAGAGAGGAAGAA
The DNA here is from genome assembly GCA_034641835.2 of Pinus albicaulis. NCBI lineage: Eukaryota > Viridiplantae > Streptophyta > Pinopsida > Pinales > Pinaceae > Pinus > Pinus albicaulis. The sequence continues at coordinate 705,964,263 of CM076576.1, read as the reverse complement.
GTGCAAACAAAATTGCATCAATGTTGGTGACAGAATAGGTGAAAACAAAATTGTAATATTTTGCGTCCACTGCTATCAAAAAAATTATGGAACAAAGATGACGATGTTTTGTGTTTTTTACATTGGATTTGAAGCAATGGTATTGGACGAGCAACTATTCATATATACAGTGTGATAAACAGCAATGGAAACACCAATTTGTATCTAAAACAATACCAAGATGAGAATTGCAGGACTGCCAATCCATCTGAAACATTCTTACATTATCTCTTTCATGAATATGTATAAGGCGTTGCAGGAAGGCCTTCAGCGTACTGAGAAGGTCAATAGTTGGTTGCAGGTAATGGAGAAGGAAGACCAGACACAGAAGGTGTCTAGCCTTTATGTCAAGAAGAGAAAGTTGTTGGGAATGTATCTCCTTAAAATTTCCATATAGTAGGGATAGGTACTTGGTATCCATCTTGATAGTCTGAAAAAAGGGGGAAAACAAGTTTTGTTGAATGTCGTAAATGGAAATCATAATTTTCTTAGTATAAGTAAAGGAAAGTGTAAAACATTGATGAAATGCAAAAAGTACTACAAGGATAGACAGTTGTGGAGGAGGAAGGTTTTATTTATTTGAGAAAGGGAAAACATATTGAAATTTCAAGTGAGATTTGCAGCAAATATTTGTAAAAGAAAGCAATTATATTGAAATTGAGTCGAAACTATACTTACTAAAGGGAATCGGAAGGGACTAGATGCAACGATGACATTATAGTTGGTTGTAAAGACTTTTATTTTAAAAAGGACTCCTCTTGTTTCCTACGTTTGACATAATCATGGCCTTGCATGCAGTAGTAGTGGCTAAAGGGAAATGGTGGAGAGATTCCAAGGTCATCCAAGGTTCTAACTCTGGAGATGGCAGTGAATGTAAAGCCTTGTCGGTCTATGTTGCCAATGTCCACTGTCACCTTTGGTAATGTCATGCCTTGTGATTTATGTAGTGTTAAGCCCCATGCCATTCCAAGAGTAATTTGCCTACGAGATCCTCACGTTATTGGGGGAAGTGGAACATAAGATGGGTTGAAGGCATCCCATGGTGGCCCTTTGTATTGGAAGAGGTCAATAAGAACAAAGCATGGAAACTCTGGGTGTTTTGATCCAGGTGCGTAGAAAATGGAAACTACTTTTCCAAGTGCTCCATTGACAAGGCCTGCTTCAACCCACAATTTGCATGTAAGGAAAACCTATTGTTCATTGAAAATAATAACTTTTGCATCCAACTTTTCATATTCTTCTTGTATACCAACATGATGGTGGTTCCTTTTCTCTGCGCAACATCATGGAATTGGCATGCTCATTTTTTGGAGCATTTGTTTGTTATGAAATTTAACAGTTAGGTTGGTTGGATACAGGTGCATTACATTGTCGAATTCCTATTGCTTATTGATTGACAAAAAGGAATTTGTCCTTGACATGAGAAGGTTCCAGTCCTCCATAGTTGGTGTTTCATTCCTGATATTCGTGAGCATTTGGTGGATTGCAACTTGAGCAGGGTCAATCCCCTATTGACAAAAGATGGTAGATAGTGTGACGACCATGTCAAAGTTGTGCCAAAGGGCATTCTCGAGTGAAGTTCCAACATACATGGGAATGTCCTTTACAGAAGTTAGTTGGCCAAGATCACCAACAATTATGATGGACCGATTTCTGAAAGGCACATTCTGATATGAAGGGAATACCTCCATTAAGTGATCGTCTATGCCTGAAAGAATTTTAGGCCCAATAAATCTCATCTCATCGATTAAAACATATTTGACATGACGATTTTGCTCTTGGAGATGTATAAGTGGTTGGCCCTCAAGAGAATGCATTGAAACTAAAGGAATGCAGAGGGAAAAATGGATTGTAAGCGCCTTTGTGTTAAATGTTGCAACACCTGTTGGAGTGAGTAGGATCAATGGGCTTGAAATGGGAGTAGATTCGGCAAGGAATGTATCTTTTGGGCAATAAATTAAGTGAGACTTGCCCATGCCAACAATACCTTAGATTAGCATTCTAAGTGGAGGAATGGAGGAAGTGGTCCTAAAGTGGGTGAGGACAATATTGAAAGCAAATTTCTAGGTGGGCGATAGTGAGTCAAAGGAGCGAGGAACTAGAGAGGGGATAGAATGGATTTGGGTGCATGAGCGACTGAAGTCTATGAAACCTATAGTTGTCTCTTGCAAAGTAGAAGGGATAGTAATATGGGACCAATTATGGTTTTAGTCAAAGTCGTGATGGTCAAGCATGTTAAGGTCATCAACTTCCATGTTGTTTACAGAGTGTAGTTGAGAAAGGAATTTCCATTCATCCATGTTTACGAATTCAGGGGGTGGGGCATAGCATTAGTGGAGGTTTCATTAGAGCAAGGGGAAAGGGGGTCTACAAGGGCACGGTGAACATGTCATGCAACATATTCATTTTTTTTGTTCCCAATGTGAAATGATTTCTTCATCAATGGAGCCAATATCCGATGGGAGTGTGCAAAAAGGGAAGTATATAAGTAGTTCACTCCAATAGAAATAACTGTAGCACGCATCAGTAGGACAAGGGATTGAGTTATAGCAAGGCAGGATATGAACAATATTGGAAGGGTTTATGTGCTTCCATTTGTTTTGTTTTTTTTTAGTAGAGAAGGAATAGGAATGTGCAACTTCAAGAAGAGTTAGTGTTTCAAGCAAAGGAGGCATATCCATGTATGCTACAATGAAGGGTGGTGTTGGGAAGGGGGCACTTCATCCATGAGAAACATGTCTAAAAATAGTTTGACTAACATTAAGGGAAACAAATGAGCGACTACACAGTGAAAGGGGAAGTTTTTTTAGCATGTGGCATGTCTCCTATGCGCTGATATCCCTATCGGAAACTATTTATATCAAGATTTTCGGACAACATTAACAACAGGTGCTTCGATGTGGACAACTTGCGAGACACGTGACAACATTTGGCGATAGCTTTCAGATCGTGTCTCTAGTTTTGCTGCATATTTTGAGATGTAGTGGAGAACAACATGGTAAGATAGAACAAGTTGACAGTCGATGTTTTCTCTCCATATGATAGCATGTCAGAGTTGTGAACATTTAACCTGTCTTCATTATGAGTGGGGACATATTTCTTTCATCCATTGTCATCAATCATCAAAAAATATGTGGGATACAAATCCCATGGAACTTCATAGTCACAAGCAAGAGTAGGACCTTTTTTGTGAAGACAGGTAGAGGGGTGGCATTTTGTATGTCGTTGAACGCAATTAACAAGCTCCTCGTAGTCATGGGTCATGCTATGTAGAACGATGTACATAAGTTTCATGTTGTTGAGTAGGCCTAGGATTCCAAGAAAAAATGTGTTGATCCAAATAGGACTTTGCTCGATCAACTGCGGCTTGGTCATGCCAATTGAGGTTGTCCATATCAAGTGCATTTTCCAGCTAGAGGAAACCATGTATGTGTGTGGAGACCCTATGTTGCCACTCATATATGCAAAGAAGAGAAAGTAAAAAATTGTGAGGTGAGTGTATATGTAGAAATAAAAACAAAGAGGAGAAGGATGGTTAGACAAAAACCTACACTAGAAGTCTGTTGCATGTAAACCTTTTTGCAAGACCTCTTCGAGGAAGGTTGTTAATCGATAATGAATGTACTATGATGTAACATCCGTATTCTTGATTATATTGTGGAATCTCCATCGAGACAACTTTGATGAATATGGGGGGGACTGTCAGGCATGACCATGTGTAGGTCATGCCATTTGGTGTCAATTGCACTAAGGGTGAAGAAGAAAGAAGGACTACCTATTTGTGTGATCATATTAGTGAATTCACCTCTATGCTTGTTCCAGAATGAGCACGTCCCCCTAAGGCCTAACCCGAAGCGCATAATATGGTTAAGAAGCATAGAATTAGGCATATCATGGAGGTGTGCATGAAGGTCTGCAACAGTCATTGGAAAGCCATCCTCAAGGTTTAATTTCACGAAAACGACAACATTTTCTTGGCTATGATGTGGCAACATAAGGTTGTTCAAGTAATATCTAAATATTGGATTTTGGCCAAAACGGTTCTCATAGTAGTGCATGAGGTGCAAAGAATATCCTTCCATTTCAACTTTTCTAAGGCGTGGTTGAGCGATCATGGAAACCCTTGTGGGGAAGAGTGTGGGGAAGGCCATAGCAAAGAGGCCTTTGGTGGTGTATTCATTGATAGCCGAGAGGGAAACAGAGGGCCAAACAAGTGAAGTAGTGGAATCAGGATGGGGAGATTGTAGGTAGCTTCATATTTCTTCAACCTCAGTATGGGAATTTGGGAGTGTTGATACAAAAGAGGATGGTCGGAGGTTTTTTGGGGTGGGTTGTTTAGGAACGTCATCATTCAAAGTAGGAAAGGCAAGTCCTAGTTCAGGAGAGGAGGGGGTGATGTGAAGGAGGAGAGAAGAGATATCAGTAGGGTGAGTCGACAAGGTAGATACTGCAGCTTGGTCCACATGGACATCCTTGTAGTAGGTATCATGTGCTATTTTTTAATTGAAAACTGCAACAACACGTGTTATGATTACAATGAAATCATATGTTTTGTGGTCAAAGCCATGTCTAGTAACAACTATGATGTCCAATTCAGAAACCAAGCATGGCAAGTTGTCGGCAATAGCAGTTATTTCTTAGGGGAAGCAAATAGTATGACCAATGTACTTGTATTTCCCACCTCGTGCATGGATGACTTGTAAGATTGGGTTAACATGTGTTATGAGTGTTTCCTCTATTTGGGTTAGAGCAACAATGACAAACGGTGGTTTTCCAGGGTCCATGTTTTTTGCAAGGGAGAAGCGGTGGGTGGACTTTGTAGTTTCACATTGGAAGCAACAGATGTTACCATGCAATAATCTTGTTTTCATACTTGGGTATGATTCCTTACATATGGAGTAGACATGCAAGGGAGAGAGGTTATCTATCCTTTCACGAAATCGGTGGTGTGCATGGTTAAGGGAGGGGTTGAACAAATTTTGGAGATGGGAGGGTGAAGAAGCATGGGTCAATGGTGGGGTGTGCGAGGTAGATGGGGAAGCAGTGGCAGTGGATGGAGGAAGTTGAAGGGAAGGTAGATCGGGAGTAGGGAATGTTGAAGGAGACGGTTTTTCAAGCAAAGTTTGGAGATGTTCGGGAAGAGCAACATTATATGGGGGTATAGTTGGAAAGGATTGGTGGTTCAGCCTAGCTTTATATTTGAGATGTATTTTTTTTTTGTAGGTGTCTTTATTCTATGCATAAAGGAGTCTCCTGCGAACATTTCTTGAGGGGTTTCTAGAAGAATCTTGCATGTCCATCCTGATACAAACATGGGGATACAAATATTAGTGCATATAGGAGCTGTGAGAAATTAGCGTTGAGTGCAAAGAAAGGGTGCACATGGAGGAGTGTCCGTAGAAGTAAGAATGTTTAATCGAAGGGGAGGAGACAAATATAAATGCAAAAGGAAAGAAATAGGAGCAAGTGTGTTTTTTTCTTTTTTTTGCAAATTGTGAAAGAGTGTGCACATCCGCATACTTTTTTTTTTTTTTTGGAAATTGCGAAAGAGCATGTACATCAACATATTAGTTGTGTTACATGAATACATGTACAAGCCAAGAAATGTAAAGATGCAAGATGCAACATAAGCAAAAATCGATTATAATTTTTTTTGTATTTTAATTTTTGAAAATTGGGAGAGAGTGTGTACATCCAAGGGAGGAAGTATAAAGATGCAAGATGCAACACAACTAAAGATGAAATAGATTTAAGGTAAAGAAACAACAACCTTTTCTTACAAGTCAGTGTTTGTTTTAAATTGCACAACACATACTTTAAAAGGATGCAAATATACTACGTTGTTTATAAGGAAGAACAAAAGAGAATATAAATTATATTTACAGGTAAAAGATGCAACATTATTTAAAGGTGGAAGTTGCAACATGTAACATCGGTGTAGATACATAAAGGAGAGAAGAAGAATGATGAAGTGAACAAAAGAAGAGTGTGGTAGGGGAAGAAATGAGAATGGATAGAGAAGCATATATAAGATGTTGTCTAAATTTTAGTTTGACATGTGGGAAGAAGAGGGAGGTTCAAAGGCGATGAAAAACTAAAGCACTAGACATTTTCTTCATATATTCGAGAAGAAGCGCACATGTAGAGCCATATTTGATTTCCTCTTAATTGAGTAGGACAACCTTCAGGAAACCGGCACCATTGAAGTCATATGCTTTTATAGACATTGTGAAGAGTAAATGACGACATGAAACCATTGAACGAAGCTCATGGATAGCACGACGATCAGTGGAGAGTATGAACAAGTCCTTTGCAAGGACACCCATGAGTTCAGTTGCGGCATCATCAAAAGCTGTGACATTTTTTAGCAGCCCTGTGTAGTCATGCATTTCAAATTTTAGCACATAACGATAGTCACACCCTGGGAATTCCCCACCACATTTTGTGCAGTGCCACATTCCATTTGAGTGGTGGAATTTTTTTTTCATGCATTGAATGCCATAAAATGAAAGGGGGCATGCAAGGAAGTATAAACCTGGCATGTCAATAGAGGTGATGGTTGCATGAATAGATAACTGTATTTCTTTCTAAATGGATGCAAGTTTATGAGCTCGACAATTATACGTTATGGGTGGGCTCGCTTGGAAGACTCGGAGAACATTTTACTTAATGATGGTTAAGAACCCAAATAGCCTTTTTCATGAAACCATGACTGGAGCTGGCGAGTCTCTGGAATGTCGGGATTCAGGAGGATGCTGCTGTTGGAGATGGTCCCTACAATCCTTCCATTAAATTTGGCTATGCGACCACCTTTGATTGCAAGCACGATCGACACACTAGAAGAGAGGAATTAAACGAGTTCCTTGCATGTAGTGTGGTAAGGGTGATTTCAATGCTATAACCAAACATGTCCTCCAAGCTAAGAGTTTTTCTAGGTGTTTCAGACCCATCTCTTCGACGAATGGTGGAGATTGGAGAAGTGGACCTCACCACCCCAATGATGTCGACAATTGAGCCGAGGTCTGCGGATCTGATTTCACTTATATATTTGAAATGAAAACAGTGGAAGGGAATAGTTAGAACATCATCCAAGCAAGGTTCAACAATGGAAGTTGCAAAGAGGAATAATTCCCATTTTCTATCAATATGGTTGTACTTTGTGTTTGTTGGTTTGACTGTCCCATTTGAAACCATGTAAATCTACCCAATTTGGAAAATACCATGCAAGGAAGCTGCTAAATTACCAAAGGCAAAGAGATGGATTTCATCATTGGCACAATCAGAGGTCAAGGCCGAAGACCTTTCTAGAGGCTCGAGCATTGTTGAATGAGCGAAGGGATATTTTTGCAAGCACCCTACCTTGTATTGACCATTGTTTACAGTAGGGGCTTAGCGCCATGAATGGAATGGAAGCACACACAACAAAGGACAACTGAGCTAATGATGAAGCAGAACCCTATGTCAAAGCAGGAGCATGCGAGTAGGGGCCTTGCGACGTTGAAGAGCCTGCTTGGAATGTGGATGGTTGTATAATTTGAAGAAGGGCCAAGTCCCCAATCAAAGTTGCATGATGTTCAAGAACTTCGATTGCACGCACTTTCATAGTCCTGAAAAGAAGAAAATAAAGAGGAAGCAAAGGGGAATTAGTTGGAATTTCATTGGGGAAGAGAGGAAAGGGAAATAAAAACATAAAGCATGGGATGAAGAGTGTGAACATACACATAGTTTTGCAAAAGCGTGCAAGTGGCTTCTTTGAGAATAATAATTGAGCTCGATTGCAGGTCACCGGAGATGACATGGGCATTGTAAGTAGACGAAAATAAATTTTTATGTTGGGAGGCACTGTCAGAGAGGGAAATGTGGTAGCATTGGGACAATGTCTTCGTCAAAGGAACAAGGCCGATTTCAACTATTTGGAGCGATGGTTGGATCGTAGTAGAGCCATCTAGCAAGAAAGTGATGACATTTTCTATCAAGGTAGGATCCATGATGAGGAGGAAAGGAGGTGTCCTAAAAGGTGAAAGTGAGTGAAATGGAAGTGTGAGGGGCCAAGATCAATGCAAAATATTGGAGAAGAGCATAATTAATAATTCCATAGGGTTAAAAATTTGGTTGATTATTGATGTTGGCAAAGCATGCATTTTGAAATCAATATGCTTTAAGTACATGGTTCATGGAATTTTTGTAAAATGAAAAGGCTATGGCTGGAATGAAGGGGATGATTAGAAAAATAATGTTAATTGCAAAGAGAAGTAGATGTCATTTAGTGTCATGTGATTTTCAAATATGATGCATTGAATATAATAGGAAGATCAAATAAACAAGAGAGTGTGTTTCATGAGAGGAAGTACCCTATTTCAATATCAATCTGACATCATCTTTTTTCATTTTATCTTTCTCATTTTCACAAGATCTTTATATTTAAAGGGCATATATAATGAAGCCAAGGGACATGTCAATATAGAACATCTTATTGTCGCAAAGGATGGTTCATAATAAATTTGGAATTCAAAGCCATGGTTAGCTCTGAGACAGAATTTTAGTGGTATTAGTTGTTAGTATGAATCTTAATTCCAAGCGTATGAAAAAAGACCACTTTAGTTGCGCATAACAAACAGCCCTAACAGCAAAGATGGCTACCAATATCCTCATATCTGCAGTTAGGTGATAAAGATAAATGTTGCAAAAATCTAGATCTATGCATTAGAAGACATTAAGCAGTAGAAAAAACAAGATTTACTCCATGCATCCAATAGAAAAGACAAGAATATGTTGAATGAATTTTGTATTAATGGCACCTGGGAGGAAAACACAAGAGGGTGTTCCCTGTTCTCCTCAATGGGATGAGTTCTTGTAAGTCCTCAGCACTTCAGATCTAAAATTCCTCTCTCTTGATGGTGTATAAAACCCAGACAAAAATGGTAGCAAAATATGACTATGATGGAGGATCAATAGTCAGACCAGAAGTATAGATCCAGAGTGATCTTTAGGCAACAAAAGGTGGTAAATGAATGGGAAAACCCTTCTATTTATAACAAAATATTGAGTTAGTCTAGTTATTGGTGCATAGTTAAAATATTATTAACCAAATCAAGATCCAACTTTTATGGAATATTTTATTATATTTGTTGGAGAGAAAAGGAATTTGACTTGGGTCAAATCCCTTTATTAGTAAATAATAAATAAATAAATGATTTATTTACCATTTTAAGGATGTGGTTGAGTGATAATCAAATAAATAATGATTTATTTAATTATTTAAGGGTAATTTACTCATATTCAACAAAGAATATTATTTAAATAAGGTTTAAATAATTATTCTTAGGAAATAATAAGATAAATAATGATTTATCTAATTAATTTCTCTTTTTTGGGTTAAATATAACCAGGAATATTAATTAAATTGTTGTTTAACTAATTATTCCTTAAGGAGAATCAAACAAATGTAGATTTATTTAATATTTCCTCATGGGGTTTCCTGTTTAGACCATAAACAACTTAATAAAGGTGGTTTACTAAGTTATTTTTCATAGTGAATGCAATTTTACTTAGGATAAAATTGATCTTACATGGTGTACTTGGGTCCATCTAATAACAATAGGTTAGATGACCAAAAAATGGTGTAACAGATTGCCCCCCAACGTGCGAGCGTTAGGAGCTAATCGTATAACCGAAGTACGTTGTAAGAACTCAATCACTAGACATCGAAGGGGAAGTCAAAGAGAGAGAAGTATAAGGTAGACCAAAGTGCTGAAAGAACTAGACCTTGAGGAGGCGAGACTTACAGGTGCGACAAGTCTATTTGATGAGTTGAGTACCTGTGCTATAGGCGGCAGGGGAGGCATACCTATGCCCACCGAGGCAAAGTACAAAAAATAAGGTGTCCAGTAAACAAAGGGACTGAACAATATAGTACATTCTAGCATAAACATGAGCCCGATAAACAACACGATAATGAATCCCACATACATATTGTGCCTGGGATAATAGCCAAGACTTGTACAATAATATATGAGTACATGAGATATAAATACAACCCAGATGCCCCTGAAAACAGGAAAGGGATCTGAAAATCTGACTGATACATGCAAACAAAAAGGCGCTGCAAGCGGCTAAGGCTGACATCATCAAATGTATGGAGCTGCATCAAAGGCTGTGATGAAGAGGTCATCCGATTATGTGGGGGGCTACCTGTAGGGCCACCCCCTCATGAGGGCTGAGACATCTCACACACACCCAGGAATCATCGATATCAGCTGCTGCGTCACTGAACCATCAAGTATACGGATCTCGATCATGCTGAAAAGGAGCTGGAGCTGAGAAACAATCAAGTCAAAGGGAAATAATGAGTCCCTTTGCCTGATCCGAGGGACCGAACAAGAGTCGAAGTTGGAACCAAGGTACACCGCTCTCTATACCTGTCTTCTGGAATGAATGAGCTGATGTCGACAGAAGGAGGTCTGCCATAGGTGAGGCAATAAGGGATCCTCAACTAAGGCACGAGAGAAAATAGTAGAGCGACTGACAGACTGACACCAATGATGATGATGGAATGGGGGATACTGAGTAGCGAACGGACGACTTCCCTTGTTAGAGTATAAAGGGCATGGATTACCTAGCAGCGACTGACATAATATCATGAGGGATAGGGGATAGTAGGACTGAAGGCCATAATGTGCAACACAAGAGAGGGACCAAGCAATGAAGGATGGAGGACTATAGCGGGATGAAAAGGGACTCGGGATAGACTCCATGAATGCAATGATGACTCAACTCGGATGCTCTAAACAAGGGTGACTCGATGGTGCTGCCACACAGAAACGGTCCAATGGGGACCAAAAAAAAAAACGAGTACAAGATGGTAACTCACGACGAAAGTCAACACGAGCATGGACAAGTATGGGCGCAAAGTGGTGCCCCCAGTACGAGTGTTGCAAGTGAAGAAATTCGATTTTGAGGAGGGGTGAAGTGACACTTCTTGGACAAATTGTGTCCCGGTGAACTATCAAATCACTAAAAAGCATGAGTTGGCTACCTAAAGAAAATAAAACATGCATTTCCAGAAGGAAATGCTAATGGTAATATTTCTTCAGATAGAGTGCATTGCGAGGATTGGGAAGGGGATGGCCTTCGAAGTCCTCTAATAGATATGCCCCCTTACCTAAATCCTTATTGATGATGTAAGGTCCTAGCCATAATGAGTCAAACCTCCCATGAACAAGGACATCATGGGCCTGGTCATACACCAGAACAAGATCACCTTCGTGAAAAGTACAAGGTTGGAATTTTCGGTCATATTGAGCTTTGGTGCATTTCTTAGCCGCCTCAATGGTTTGCAATGCAACACAACGGTCTTCAGAAGCGTGCTCAAGCATGATAAGTCGTTGTTCTAAAGGTTGGCTGTCAGGGAGAAGTTCGACAGCTAGATGAAGTGAAGGGATTTCACACTCAATCGGTAGGACTGCCTCCTCTCCAAAAACAACACTGTTACCGATGAAATAGGTAACCTGACCTCAAAACGGGAACTCTAGCCCAAAAACTCTCAAAAAAACGCACTTGTTTTTTTTCGAAGGTCAAATTTCAACATTTTCTAAAATTATGCTAAAAACAAAATTGTTTGTTGAAAAAAGGATTGAAAAAACACCCCCAAAAAAAAAGTGTGTCTTCCAGAACGCACTTGTTTTTTTTTTAAGGTCAAATTTCAACATTTTCTAAAATTATGCTAAAAACAAAATTGTTTGTTGAAAAAAGGATTGAAAAAACACCCTCAAAACAAAACCAGTTGATGCCGGAATAATAAAAAAAAAAAATTGTGTCATAATTTTGACACTTGTAACAATGGAATTAAAGACAACATATTAAGACATTTTTTAAAATCGTAAATTTCTAACATTTTTGATAGATGATGTTAAAGATAAACAAATACATGTCTGAAGGGCTTATAATTTTGAACAATTTTCATCCATGTTGTTAAACATAAAATATCTTGACTTTAAACAACCCCAAATTTGTAATTATTTTCAACCATAACCTTAAAAATAAAGGTAAATCTAAAGTTTTTCAATCTTAAGTGTTCAACATACTTGAAAAATGAAATTATGGAGAAAATATAAGACTTACAATTTAAAAAAATGAACAAGTAAATGAAAAAATTATCATTGCACATAAACAAGTAAGAGTAATTTTAATTTTAAAGAATAAAAACTTATCTTTTTTCAAATCTTAGCATAAGACAAATTTAAATATAATTTCAACCAAAACTTAAAAATCAAGCATCAAAACAAAGTGTTCTGTTTCAATGACACATATAATTATTAAAACTTTTAAAAGTATCTTATACCAAATGGTAACAATACATAATATCATGGTAATATCACTGCATAATCTAAAAATTCAACATTAGTTTCTATTTTCTATTTTACTTATAATTAAAATATCAACATTGGTATATTGAATATAACATAAATTATTTTTGTAATTCATTGTTACATTGTCGATATTCTAAAGAAATGAATTCTTCATAATTAAAACGTATAATCCAACAAACATAGAAATGTATCAGAACTTCATGAAAAATGAGATGGAAGTCAAAATTTTTATTTCAAGTTACCATGCAAACATCAATTACATAAAAGTGTCTTAGATAGTTATTCAAAATCAGCCATAGGTTCTGGCACACCATCATAATCTACATCTTCGGATGAATGGCTCGATGCAGATGAAGATGATCCATATTCTTCTCTTTCATCAACTATTGCTCCATCTGAGTCAACATGCATGCCCACCATTTCAGAGTTCAAAAGTCTTGTAGATCTACGTCTACATTCTGCAGAGTCCCATTTCAACAGTAATTGTTCTGGTAGCAATTTCTTCAAAATATTTATGGTTTGCAACCGAAGAGTTCCTCTCTTTGTCAAATTGAAGTCATACACAAGTATGTCAACATCCTCCAATTTTAAGACATATGTGCGGCGACGATTTATATTTGTGCCCTTTCTTTTTCTCTTTCTGCCAATTCTTTTTCCACTACCATCTCTGGCTTGTACACACCATTGAAAGGGTGGGTACTTGTGGCATACCAATGTACATCAACAGCTGTAATCTCTTCATTTTCATTAATGACCTTTATAACCTTGGCAATCCAGAATGGATAGCCAAGTGGATCTTCATCTGCTAACACTGTTATCATGCAACCCTCCTTAAGATCCTGCACAGAACCCCTGTAAAGGTCTTCCATGGCTTCACGTTGTGCACGTGATCTTCTAGAACCAATATAGATTTCTCTTTCCTCTACCCGTGGGAAATTAATAATAGCTTGAGGTTGTTGTTGTTCAACATTGTGTGTTTCTTGATGTTCATGTTCATTTGGCATATTTTGTGGCCAAAAAAAAGGAGTCTTCAAAAGCGTATCCTCATTTACTGATCTTGAAATCATATCACTTTGATTACTGAAAAAATACTCCCACCAAACTGAATCGGCAACATCGAAGTATTCATATGTATCTCTAATACATCTTTTAATTTCCTCTAGACATTCAAAATAATTTATCTCTCTCTTCTGCCTTCGTGCATTATGGAGTTCGGAAACTGACTGTAATAACAATATCTTTGATGAAAACATTGGACGCTTTGGAATGAACTTCAAAAATGCTAAACCTGATGATGGTCCCCATTCTTCAATAGTTGAATACTTCTTGCCCCATATAAGTGTTATCCCATCAATTTTTTTGATACGAAATTGATGCTGGAAGCTAATGTTGTTAAGTTTTTCAATGCATCTCTCCTCACCATGCGATCCAAAAATAAACCTTCGCATGTCAATATTTTCTTCCAACACATGAAAAACAGGCTCTGAAATGTACGATTTCTTAATACATTCAATTAATGATGGCAGGCTCTCAACACCTTTCCTCCTCAATGTTACTGAAAAACGACTAAACATTTGATCAATATGATCATGAGTATGCCCAACAAGAAGGAAACCAACCTTTATCTTTTTAAAAATCCCCAATTCAACAAGCATGTTTAGATACCCAAAAAGAACTTGATTTTTGTTCTCAAGACTTGTGTTGTCTAATTGTAAATACAAAACTTCAGGAAGAATCCCAGACCAATGAGTAACCACATCATGGATTATAGTTATGGTCAGATTTGCATCATTGTGAATATTTGGAGTTGTGAAGAAAACTCTTGGAAACATCTTCTCATTAAATACCACACAACCAACCAAGTGAAACTGAATGAAATTTTCCTCCTGTAATTTTTTTGGCGTGCGGACAAAATGTGGAAGAAGTGTTTTCTTTTGGTCCATACCATCAATTATCAATCCCAGATATTTATTTGGATGATCATAACACTTATTTTGATGTTTATACAACTTTTGTCTTTCACGTGTTTGTTGATTGCGATGGTCTTGAAGTTCTTTGACAACGGAATATGTACATAAAATAAAAGAAACATATGAATAAATATATTTTCATAGTTGATAAGTATCAAATTTTAAAAAACAATGTTTTGAACACATACCTCTTTCTGCCCCTTGACATTTATCTCTTTTTTCTTTAAGAGAAGCACATGTGCTGCAAATCCCCATCCTTGTCTTCTTAGGAATACGAACATTGTTGAATTCGGTTTTCCATATCCTTGTAAAATAAGAATATGTAATAAAATTACCAATTCCTTCAACAGCTTCTGCATAATCTTTGTATAACATGAATATTTCTCGTCTCGAGAAATTATATGGAATATGTATTGTGTCTTTATTTGGCATACACTCTCCATGATTTGAAAAGAAGTCTTTCATCCATGTCTTAGCAGTATTTGCAAACGGCCCCACCTCCCATTTATGACGTGCTTCTAAATAATATGTGGGATCCTTTTCCAATCTATCCTGGATTCTTGACAAACGACAATTACCAATTGAATACAACATTTTGAACGCCTTTCTGCAAAGCAATACATTTCCAATATGATAATCATAACCTGCTAGTGTAGATTGCATGCAACCCACTAAATATGAATTTTGCATGCTTTTATTCATTGACATATATGTTTTCCTTTTCTCCAAAGAAAAGTTGAAATCCATATTTTTCAAGCAATCCCTTCGACAACATGCACTTGAAATCAAATGAACGACAGAAATTTTTGTCATGAGATATTTTTTCCTCGCCCTTGTATAACTGGAATGCTTTGGATTGATATGAAAAGGTCTACTCCTACTCCTAGTTGCAATATTTGCTTGCAACGGCTTCATCATTCCATCATCCTTTGTAAAAGTAGTTTCATCACCATTAGAAGGAATATTATCCCCACTATCATCGTCCTCAACATAGTTAAGAAATTCATCAACATCATTGCGTGGAAAATTTTCTTTACCATCATCAGTTGAAGAAAACATTTCACAAGAATCATCAACACTTTTGTAACCCTGACTCAAAAGAAATTCTTCACCATCTTGACCCATGCTTTCAAATTCTTCCCTGGGAGGATTCAATTCTTCATCACCATGAGTGTCTTTGAAATGGTCACTTGGAGAAAATGCAATATTCAGATCTGTGTCTTTAAAATTATCATTTGCAAGAAACTCTTCATCCTTCCCTTCTTCAGTGGCGCTCTCATAATCCTTGGTATTAGGCATAAGTGGAAGCTTTGAATTTGTATTCACTAGAATTTCTTCACCCTGCCCCTCCCCTTCCTCACTAAAGCTCTCATAGTCCTTAGGATTGGGAATAAGTGAATGCCTTGAATCTATATTTATTGGAAATTCTTCATCCCCCCCTTCATCGGTGGTTAAATTATAATCGTTATGATTAGGATGAAGTGAAAATTTTAGCTTTGGAAATTCATCCCCGTCTTCATCAGTGGTGCTGTCATAATCCTTAGGATTAGGACGAAGTGGATATTTTGACGCTGCAAATTCTTCATTCCCCTCTTCCTCAATGGTGCTGACATAATCCTTAGGATTAGGATGAAGTGCATATTTTGACTTTGCAAATTCTTCATTCCCCTCTTCATCTGTGGTGCTGACATAATCCTTAGGATTAAGAAGAAGTGGAAATTTTGACTCTGGAATTTTTTCTTCCCCCTCTTCATCAGTGGTGCTTGCATAATCCTTAGGATTAGGACGGAGTGGAAATTTTGACGTTATAAATTTTTCATTTCCCTCTTCATCAGTGGTGCTAGCATAATCCTTAGGATTGGGATGAAGTGGATGTTTTGACTCTAAAACATTATCATTCCCCTCTTCATCAGTGGTGCTCGCATAATCCTTACGATTAGGACGAATTTGATATTTTGACTCTGGAAATTTTACATCCCCTTTTTCATCAGTGCTGCTGGCATACTCCTCAGGATTAGGACAGAGTGGATATTTTGACTCTACAGATTCTTCATTCCCCTCTTCATTTGTTGTTCTCATATAATCCTTAGGATTACGCTGAAGTGGATATTCTTCATCTCCCTCTTCATCAATGGTGTCCTCATAATCCTTGGGATTAGGACGAAGTGAAACTTTTGACTCTGGAATTTCTTCATCATGCCCTTCATCACTGTTGCTTTCATAATCCTTAGGATTAAGTGGTATAACTGGCGCTTGATTTTTTGACTCTCTATTCATGGTGAATGAACTCTCGTTATATTCATCACTCTGAATAGAGTTGTTGCATGACGAAGATGTTGATGTTCTAGAAAGAAAAACTTCGTTATCAGAAAAAACCATGGCTTTCAACAAGAATAGGTTGAATGATACAAATTCCTCTCCCACTTACAATATATAGCTTAAAATCCCAAAAAATTCCTCTCTAAATTTTCCCTTCAAAAAAATTCGCAAAAAAATTTCCCTCCAAAATTTCCCTCCAAAAAAATTCGCGAAAAACTTTAACTATTTTAACTATAATGACTACATGTAAATATTTTAAATTTTTTATTTTAAACTTACGTTATATTCATCTAAAATATATTTCAAAATTTATTAATACATTGTTGGTCTTCAAATATTTCACCATACTTTCTATTCAAAATATCCACAAAATATTCCTTTCATGCATGTCTTCGAAACTAAAATAATTTTCTTATTTGAATGGTTTAAGATTGACTACATGTAAATATTTACAAAAATAACATGATGTAAATATTAACTATTTAAACTATAATTAACTACATGTACATATTTTACATTTTAAAATTTAATCCCATGATTTTAAACATTGATTACATATAGATATTAACTATGATAACTAAATACAAATATTAACTATTTTATCTATAATATTAAATATAATTAACTACATGTAAGTATTTCATATTTTAATTTTTAATCTGATATTATATTTGAATTATTCAACATTCAGTGCATGTAAATATTAAATAAAATATTAATTATGATAACTATATGCAAATAATAAGTATTTTAACTATAGTATGAACTATAATAAATTAAATGTAAATATTATTCAACATTCAGTACATGTAAATATTAAATAAAATATTAATTATGATAACTACATGCAAATAATAAGTATTTTAACTATAGTATGAACTATAATAAATTAAATGTAAATATTTTAAATTTGAAATTTTAATCCCACATTCATTAAACAGTAAATCAATCGGACAATATACGATATTTAAAAGGAATGATTGTTTTTATTCATCACATCACATCAAGTTTTCTGGTATTTGTTGGAGCAAATTTCTGGAGGTGTTGCGTTGGCATTGGTAACTTCGTGGAGGCATTGCATTGGCATTGGAAGCTTTGTGTCGCTATTGGTAATTTTGTGGAGGTGTTGCATTGGCATTGGTATCTTCGTGAAGGAATTGCATTGGCATTGGAGGCATTGTGTTGCTATTCGTAATTGTGTGGAGGCGTTGTGTTGGCATTGGTGACAGCAGCTTCTTGCATTTCAAAGGTTAGTTTTCCTTCTATTCTGTCAATTTAGAGATGATTTTGGGAAAAATCTATTTTTCTATAGTTTTTTTGTGTTCAAAAACTACTTTTTTAAGGTACTGAATTTTTTAGGGTTTTAAGAACAAAAATTTGGATTTTTTTTCTTTTTTAAGACTTATAGGTTCATTTACACATAAAAATCCATAAAACGACCATGCACATAAAAAAAAAGTGGCCTTATAACATTTTTTATTTGTATTTTTTTTTATCATAAATATATGAGTGATTTCATTATTTAAATTTTTTTTTATGTGAGAATTTTATATTTTATATTTTATTTTATTTTATTTTTTTAATTTTAGATCTTTGTTTTATTTTTTTAATTTTAAATCTTTAATTTTTTTTTTCCTTTATTGTTTTGTTATATATAAACATATATATTTTTTAATTGTATTGTGATATATATATATATATTTTTAATTATATTATAATCTTAAAACAAATATTTATTTTTATAATTTATTATATTGTTTTTTTTTTAAATTATATATTTAAATTGCAAAATTTAAAAAAAAAAAAAATTAAAAAAAAATATGAATTTTGTCTTATTGGTGGTGCCGGCCACCCAGGCGGTGCCACGGGGGCGGCCCCGGTGCCCAACGGGCGGGGCTTCCAGCTCGAGCCCCGCCCGTTGGGCGCCACGGGGGCAGCCCAACCCGCCTCCCGGGCCCCCATCGGCCGATGGGGGCCCGGGAGGCGGGCTGGGCCGCCCTCGTGGCGCCGCCCGACCGCCCCGCCAAAACAGTGTTCAATATTTTTAAAATTTTTTTTTTTTTAATTTTATAATGTTTTGTTTTTAATTGTTTTTTTTTTAATTTTATAATTTTGTTTTTTTAACTGTTTTTGTTTAATTGTTTGTTTTTAATTTTGGTTTTTTTTTTTTATAATTTGGATTTTTAATTTTTTTTTATAATTTTTTTGTTTTTTTTTAATAATTTGTTTTAAGAACACATTTTATAATTTTGATTTTTTTTAATTTTATTTGGTTCTTTAAATTTTTTTTTTTTAAACAATTTATTTTAATAAAACAATCATAGAAACATTGTTATATATAAATATAAAAAAAAATTGTTATATAATGTAATAAAAACATTATTAAATAATAAATGTTAAAAATTTCAAAATATAACAAATATATATATATATATATATCAAAAAAAAAATACAATGTAATAAATTTACAAAAAAAAAAACATTTGTTTTAATATAACAATAAAAATTAATTAAAAATATATATATAACAATACAATTAAAAAAATAAAAAATTATATAACATTATAATATTTGTTATAAATAGTTAATAACTTTTTTGTTTTTTTTTTAATATTAAACACAAACTGAAGTTTAAAAATACTAGTTTATTTTTTAAGTTTAATTTTACTGCTTTAATTTCAAACTATTTAGTTTTAGAAATACATTTTGTTTATTAAATTTATTTTATTCGCAATATTTTTCCATTAACTAATATATATATATATATATATTTATCAGGAAAATGGCATCAAAAAAGATTTCTGTGAATGTTTCTGCACCTAGGGCAGCAACTCCCAAATCTATGGCAGCAACTCCCAAATCTACAGCTGCAGCTCGACGCACTATGGATACAACTCCCAAATCTATAGTTGCAGCTCGACGCACTATGGATACAACTCCCAAATCTAAAGTTGCAGCTGAACGCACTATGAACACTATTGGACGCAATAAGGATATTGTTGCACACACTAATAAAAGTCAAGCAAGTGGGGCACCAGGTTCATTAAAGGTTATTTCTGATTGGAAGAACGCCAAGAAAATAGATAAAACCAATTTCTCGTGGTATCTTGAAGACAGTGAAACGGAGGTTGATATACACATCTATCTGATTTGTGGTATGATTGACTTAAATGAGCAATATGAGGTGATGGGCAGAGTACGAGACATATGTATGGTCCCGAATAGAAACACTATTTATGTTCTTCTAAGGGAGGCTCAGAAACGTGAGAAGGTTAGATATCGTCTATCAATCGTCAAGTACGACACAGATGAAATAACTTCAAAATTTTCTGAAGAAATAGCAAACAACATTGCAAATAACATTGTAAGTATGCTTATTTTTATTTCCTCTATGCATTATTGTAAGGATGATTCAATTTTTTATAAATTATTGATCATTGACATGTTTTATTTTGTTTCGTAGGATTTTGTTCTAGGTCTTTCAAACATGTTTGATGGTATTTATATGTTGGTGCCAAATGTTATGGATGTGATCAAAACTTTCCACAAAGACAAAGCAGAGGAAAGGAGATTGAAGCAAAGAGCAATAGCTCGTGACACTGCAACACTAGAAAGAGGGGATCAACCAAGTGTCACTAAGGTGGGTCAATCTAGTAAACTTAAACATGTTTCTTTTGAAGGTGTCAAACATGAAACAGAAAATTATGATAGAATTAGTGAGGAGAAGATGAGAACTATTGTGCAAAAGAAGAAAACAGATCAGACACCAAAAAGAAAAATTGCCAAAGATCTCTCTCTTGTACCTCATGAAGGAGAGCTTGTTTATAAAGAAACTGATATGTTATCCAATAAGACTAGGAAATCAAATATTGGTGAACCTGTAAAGGTCATGAGCAGCAATGAAGAACAAATTGAAAGCTCTTACGGAAGCAGAGAAATCATAACACCAGGTGCTGAGTTAGAGGATGGCATTATTAAAACAAAACAAAATGCTATTCGACAAGAGTTGAGGAAGAATAAATTAATTCTTGGTGGCCAAACATTTGAACTTAATGTTAACCAATTTTATGGCTGAGATGAAGGGCAATCTCAATATCAAATTAGAAAGGCTCATCACCTACATGTACATAATCTGAAAACATTGTTCAGGTTCAATCCATATGCGCATGTGGTGGATTATGTGGTTCTTGTCGATCCATGTCAGGTTCCCAACAAACAAGCATTTGACAAGGAAAAATGTTTTGATTATAAATATTATGTAATTGGAGGAAACCATTCAATAGAGGCTAAAAGACAATTGATTGCAGAATATCCCAATAACTATCTTTTTCAAACAGTGAAATGCATCATTTACGCCGGCTTAACAGAAATGGAATCAAAGTTATTGGCATGGGATCATAATGTAGATAATGAGTACAGAATGAAAATGACTTTCATCCAAAGGGTCAGATTTATTCATAATGAATTCATAGAAAAATGTCGTGGGGATAAGACAGAAGTTAGTGTAGCATTTCGAAATGAATGTTTAATGGAAACAGGTTATCAAATTGATGAAAAAAAAGCAAAAGATGGAAAATTGAATACAAATCTCTTCAGAGGCACAGATAACATTTTTCAGTTGGCATTTAGAACTGGGGAGGTATGGGATTTGATTGATGAGATTTTTGATCGATGGGAGAATATTTCCATAAAAAATCAGAAAGTTAGAAAGAGTAAACCCATAATATGTACCAACAGTAAGGGGGGTCCTGAAATGAAGCAGCTTCGAGAGGATATGACTATTACACCTTGGAGAACAATGCAAGGTGTGAAGGATGATAAATTAGTCAAATCAGTATTAGCCCGTGTGAAGTCGGGTGAATTATCAATGGAAGAAATGTGTGCAGAATTTCAAAAGTAAGTTTCTTGAATTATTTTTTTCATTATAATTTTATTTTAAATAAAACATAATGATGTTGGTAGAATTTGTTATACATGTCAATATATTAACGTTTTTAACTTGATTTATTCAGTCAGAAAATTTTTATGAAAATACAAGAACACATGGTTAGAATGTTGAATGAAGGCAGTTGGGATGATGTTGTACGCAACTACCCAGAAGCAAGTTCTACATCAACATTAAAAGAGTTTTATATTGCATTCAATAAGGTATGTTGATTTATAAATTTATTTTATTCATATTTTAACTATTTTTATTTTATTACTTATACATATCTATATATATATTTTTATGTCATTAAAGATGTCGAAGAAGGATGGAAATGGAGTACTAGATACTTTCAAAAGCTTTATTGAAAAAATTAAGATGGAGAACATGAGAAGGAAGCGTCTTATGAATGTTGAACTAGATCCTACTCTTAATCATTACATTTGGAATGGCCTCGACAGTGTCCAATATCAAATAATAGAAGGTGACTATGAAGACATTGCATCACTAATACCTAAAAGGGAATATGGCTTAGTTATTGCAGATATTCCTCATGGTTTCAATTTCCCAGACATTGAATATGATAGAGAACCATATACTTATCAAGCTTTTAGTAAAGTGGTTACGGGTTTTCAAGGAGTGACAACATCACCACTTTGGCGATTTGTGACATTTCATTCAGACACACAGTTTCCAATGTTATTAACAAGCTTCAAGGGTAAAGAAAACTCAAGGATGCAACTTACATGGTAAGATTTTGAAATTGTATGTTTGATTCCTCCTAAAAAAATTTATTCATATAAAATTTAATTGAACTTTTACTATGTTATGTAACAGGCAAAAGTCAAATATTGTTTCTTCCGAAGATCAACCTATTATAAATGATTGTGAGTTCATCCATGTTGAATGTTGGACAAAAGAGGATAGCTATAAGCATATTATTATGAATCGAGTAGATGGGAAGAGTCATAGTCAAGTATTGGTTTATGATGCAGTGGTAAGAAAACTAACATATGAGGATAAAGATGCAAAAGGAGATAAAGTTAACATTTATCAAAAACCACAAGCATTGATTAACTATCTTATAGATCTATGTTCAAATGAAGGAGAATGGGTTTTGGATTTATTCTCAGGTTCAGGTAAGTTTTAATATACAAATTTAAATTTAAATATTGTCTTTTTTACTTTTTATGTCTCCATAGTAATTTTCTTACTTATTTTTTGTGTGCTTGATGATTAGGTACAACACTAGCATGTTGCCTACAAAAAGGAAGAAATTGCATTGCCATTGAGAAAGATCCAGTTCAATGCAAATTTATTCAACAAAGAATTAACGCTCTTAAATTCCTTCCAGATGTGAAGCAAGAAGTTGCTTTGAGGAAAGGAGATTTTAATGAATCACGTGTGGCAAAAAAAGCAAAGGAACCTCAACCACCATTATATGGAATGATTGGAAAGGGACACTTTGGAAGATTTGCTGACATGAAAGATCCATTAGAAGATGGCAATGATCAAAATGAAGAAGCAAATGCTGCGGAAGAAGCCATCAATGCTGTTCTAGATGATGTTGAAGATGTATTAGTTGATATTGTTGATGATGTTTAAGTTATGCTTGCAAACAAAAATTATTTTTCAGAACTACTAATCAGCTTTACTTGTAATGTTTAGACTTTGATATTTTATGAGAACAACCCCTTTTTTTTGCAAAAAACATGTGATTGCTATTATTTTTTGACATAAAATTCAATAAAAATGTTGTTTTCTTAAGTTTTTTTGTTAAAATTCTCCCAAAAAATTAGTTTATTTAATATGTTTTTTTCAACAAAAACTCTGTAAAAGTGTATTTTTTGCATTGTATTTATATTGAAAAATTGTATTTTTTGTCATATGGTTCAAAATATTGGTTTTTTAGCGATAATTTTTTTGATGTGCATTGAAAAATTATTTAACAATACATAAACATGTGGAAAATATAAACTTTAGAATATTGACCTTTTTTCCATCTTTTATGTATGTGAAAAAGTAAAGATATCATTACAAGTTTTTATTTAAAAAAAAAAATATTTTTTTTTATTTTTAAAACACAAGTACATAAATGCACTTAAAAATAAACATCTCACAGAAGAAGAAGACATTAAAAAATTTATAGTGTCAAAATCAATGCTATAAAAAAAAAGTTGGTGATGATACACCACCACTATTCAAAATCGACATAAAAAACACCACTTAAAAAAAAAAAAAATTATTAAAAGAAAAAAAACAAAATGAAAAAAAATTAAAGTGCCAAAAACATGCTCAAAAAATTTTTTCTTGATTCCGCATCGCCACCTTTTCAAAATCAGGTGTTTTTATTGATATTTCAAAAAGTAGGTAACATTGAGATTACCTATTTCATCGGTAACATTGTTAAACAAGGTGGAAAGGAGTAAACTCGATGGTGGTTTTAACAAAAGTTCTATAGGCCCACAAAGCAGGGAAGAGCATAAGGTGCCAGTTGTTTTTGTGCTTTTCCACCGTCCGTTGAAGCATGGTTTTAAGAATTTTATTAACTGCTTCAACTTGGCCATTACCTTGGGGGTAATAAGAGGAGGAATATTGGTGCTCAAAGCCCAACAATGAGGATAGCTCACGCCATATCTAATCTTCAAAATGTCAGCCATGGTCGGAGACCAATTGTTTCGGAACTCTGAATCGAGTGATCACATGGTTAAAGAAAAAGAGGGCTACGGTAGCTGCCGTGTTGTTAAACGTTGGCATGGCCTCAGCCCATTTAGTGAAATAGTCAACCGCCATGATGATATACTTATGTTTACCAGCTGATGACGGTAGACACTCCATAAAGTCTATGGCCCACTTACAGAAGGGACCAGCGGAGATGACAGGATGGAGAGGAGTTAGAGGAGCTCGTGCCTTAGGGGAAAATTTTTGGCAATTGGGGCAGTGTTTGACTACCTCAATGCAATCACCAAAGAGAGAAGGCCAAAAGAACCCAGCGCACATGTTTTTCTGGGCAGTGGCCAAACCGGAGAGGTGGCCACCACAAGCGCCGCTATGACAGGCATTGAGGACTTGCTCTGCTTCAGTGTGCGTGAGACAACGACAAAGGACAGAATCTACACCGCGATGATAAAGGTCGTCACCGATAAGAAGGTAGCGGGGGGCTTGGTGTCGGATACGTCGTCGAGCATCACGGTCAAGATGGAGGGCGAACTTTTGGGTTCGCAAATAAGTGAGGATGTCCCCATACCAAGGGTCATCGGTGGCAATGGCAAATAAATGTTCATCGTGGAAATTATCATTAACTAGTGGATCTTGCGTACCTGTAGGTAGTTTAGAAATGAGTTCAGCAAGGGCTAAAACTTTCTTACCTTTTGGTGTGACAAATTCAAGATCGAATTCCTGGAGGATCACGATCCAACGGGCGTACTTCCCACTGACGATTCGACGACTCAATAGGAAGGCCATAGGGTTGGAATTAGTCACGACCTTGGTGGAACGCATGAGGATGTAATGACGAAGTTTTTGGACCGAGAAAACGACAACCAATGCTAATTTCTCTTCATGTGAGTAGGATACAGGAAGTCCTACTAGGTTCTTACTGGCATAATAGATAACATGTTCAATTTTATTGTCATCTTCCTGAATGAGGACTCCAGCGACCGAGTGGGTGGAAGCGGAGATATACAGGATGAAATCCCTATCAAAGTCAGGTGGACGAATCAAGGGAGCGGACGTGAGAGCATGCTTCAAGGCATCGAAAGACTCATGAGCATAGGTATCCCAAAAAAAATGGATATTAGAGCGGAGGAGTCTAAGGGACCCATGCGCAATGGTGGCATAGTCAGGCACGAACTGGCGAAGGAATTTAGCTTTGCCTTGGAGGCTTTTTAACTGGCGTAAAGTATGAGGGATAGGAAGCTCAAGGATGGCTTGAAATTTCAATGGGTCAAGTGTGATACCATATTTAGACACAATGAAGCCTAGAAGACGGTTGGCAGGTACACAAAAGACACACTTCAGCAAGTTGAGGCGGATATTATACTTGTGACATCGGAGAAAGGCGGTACGCAAGTCATGGAGGTGTTGCACCCGATGTTTAGAACGCACAGTAAGGTCGTCTAAATAAGCAAGGATAATATGAGCCAGGTCATGGAAACAGTAAGACATAGCCCGCTGAAAAGTGGCTCCTGCGTTTTTAAGGCCGAACGGCATGACTTGATAGGCAAAGGTCCCCCACGGAATAATGAACGCGGTTTTAAGTTGATCAGCATGATGAATAACAATTTGGCTGTACCCAGAGAAACCATCCATAAAGGATAGAACCTCGTGCCCCACACACTCATCAATGATTTGGTCAATGAATGGTGTGGGGAAGTTGTCTTTGGACAAGCTTTATTCAGATCGCGAAAGTTAGTGCAGACACAGATGGTGCCTTATTTCTTGAGAACGGGAACTGGATTGGACACCCAAGTGGTGTATTCAATGGGATAGATAAAACCAACCTGCTTAAGCTTATCGATTTCAGCTTTGACAGCTTCTCGTCTGGAAGGATTAATGGGACTTAACTTTTGACGGACAGGATTGGCATCAGGCCATGTATCGATATGGTGTTCGACAATGGCAGGATTAAGTCTGGGCATTTCGGAATAGGAACAGGCGAAAATATCGCGGAATTCTTTGAATATCTTGGTGTAAGCCTCAACCTCTTCCGTGGTGTAATGGGCGCCCAAGGTGATATTTACTTCTATCCCTGGTTTGTCAGAAATGTCAATTTTAATGGTAGGAGAGATATTGGCCATATTTCCTTCTTCGAAAGCATCAGGTGTAGGAATGGAATTTCTAAACCAATCCTAATGAATTCTTTAGTTCCACAGCATATTGGTCATGAGACTGTTGCAGGAGGAAGTACGCACAGTGGTGCATATCATCCCACGGAAAGTCAGGATCGGTCAGCGCTTCCATAATGTCTTCATCAGAGTGAAAGATGGGGTGACTGGAGGAAGGGAGACCACCTGCCACGGTAGAGCTACCTGACTCATCATCATGTGAAGAAAGGCTCACATGCGCAACGTCATGGGGGATCACTGAAGAGTAAGAGATAAAGGATCTACCGATGTTGAGCCCAGGGTGATCGCTGAAGGGAGGTCAAGTGGGTCATCAGGGGAAGTCTTCTTGGGGGCTTCCGTCGAGGGTCTCATGGATGATGAGAGGTAGAAAATGGTGGCCGAAGGCTCCGTCATGTCAACATCAGGAGGAGGGATGTCAATGGGAGCGGGCAGATTCTTTGTTTCTGCTAAGGCAGAACTCGTGAAGAAGGATGGGGTGCACTTGTTACACTCGATCTCGAATTGGAGGAAAGCTTCTAAAGAGGAATGATACTCTTCGAGGCAAGGACAGAGGTGAGTGTAGTGGCCATGGAAATAACACAAAGCACAAGGGTGATTTGTGCGCAATGATTTGAGTTTCGAGATTGAATCAGGTATAGTGACATAGACCTCAGGGATGTAAGATTCCAAAAACATCTCATTAACCATGGGCTTAAGGTGAGGAAACTTCGGACAAGTATGGGTGGCATGCTTGACAACATCACACAAAGCGCACTGGATAATGCGCCTTGGCGGCTGAGGAGGGGCAAGGTTTGTCAAGGTAGTCATGTCTTTAGTTGCTTTGTTGGCTTTGCCCCCGTTACCTGAAGCTGTCGCAACAGGAGGAGGTTCTTGTTGAGGTGGCTGAGGCACTATAGCAGTGGGAGAAGTCACAAGGACTGGTTGAACCGGGGTCAAAGCAAGATATGGTTTGGGGTGACCAGGTGGGGTAGTGGTTGGGGGATTAAGGTACCAGACGGGAATCCCCAGGGTCAGGTTAGGTAGAGAGAGGGTGGCCATAACAGGTACCGTGTAGACTCCAGGAGGGGGGGCTAGGAACGATATCTGACCGAAACGGTAATGACTAAGCGGGACGGCTCCAAGATGGTTAAGGCCTAGAGGAACCATCCAGGAGGATAAAGAGGATCATGTGTACCAGCTAAAGGTGAAGGGCCAGGAGGAGAAGGTCCAGAAGGTTGATCAGAGGTCATCATGAGAATCTGGTAATCGGAGGTACCAGATGGAAAAGTTTGAGTGGTCACCTGACCTTCAGGTGGTTGGGTAGCCACAAATCCTTGCTGAGGGAAAGGATCGGTAAGCACAGCCAGTTGATGAGGTGTAGGAATGGGAGTAACGAAAGGGACGGCTTGCCATCCTCTCAATGTTGCTTGAGACTCCCACAGTTGTCGCATCTGTGGCAAAAGAGGACAATCATGTGTATAATGACCATAAACACCACAACAAGAACAGGGCTTGTTCGTGTGAACAGGCTTGTCCTGCTTGGGCTGAGTGCCCTGTTGATGGTTCGTAGTGCTAGGAGTATTACCTTGATTAGGTCCAGGATTACCAGGGGCAGCTTGATTTTGAGTGCCTTTCCTCTTCTTTTTTGAGGGAGGAGGATTAGTCGCGCCCTGTTGTGCATACACATGCCCCTAAGGGGGCGGTGGTTGCTGTTGCGGGGGTTGAGAAGGCAAGGGAGGAGGAGGTGTTAATGTTGGAGGAGCTGGAGCACCAAGCTGTGGATACGGATAATAAGGAGGTTGGGTAACAGTGTGGTAAACAGGAGGTTGGGCAAAAAGAGGAGGCATTCCGTATCCTGGATACGTGCTACCGGGAGGGGGAAAAGTGCAGGAGGTGCTGGCCCCCCCCTGAGGAAAACTATAACCCATGGGAGGTTGAGCATATGGATTAGAGAGAGCTCCCATGATACCGTCGGCGGCATGAGGTGAACCCGATGCTTTGGCATCACTGGGTCTGGGAAGATCAGGTATAACGGTATAAACATAACCCGACTGAGCATAGATCAGGTCATATTTTAGCACCATTTAGAGAGCGGCTTCTTCGGTTTGAGGAAAATGTAATGCGACATATTTCTCGATAGGAGGCAAGAGAGATCTAAGGAACCAGTCCATGTAGACACGGTATTCGAAGGTAGGGGATTGACATAGGCTCTTTCTTCTCCGCCATTTCTGGACATGATCGGATAGGCGGGACGCAGATGATTGATGGAAAGAAGTCAAAATTTCGATACCAGTGTCATAACGAAAGGGGAGGTGGAAGTAAAACAGAAAATCTCGGGCAAGAGTCACAAAGTGGTATGAGAGGAAGGGGCCTGATCAAAATACCACTTATAAGCTTCACTTGTAAGCGTACGTTGGAACAATCGAAGACGGATAGAGTCATCGGTAATGGAGTTAGACGAACACCACATGTGGAAAGATCGAACATGATTTGTAGGATCTTCTCCAGCAAGGCCTTCAAACTTTGGGATGTCGGAAGGGAGCTTCATCGGCATAGTAGACCAACTAGCGTCATGGTGTATGGGGTCATTTATCAACTGGTCAAAATCAGGGAGGCTGAGGCTTGCTATGAAGGGGAGCAAGGGCGCGGCCAGGGTAGTGTCCGTTGCGGTCCCACTAGTGGCATTGCCAGCATGAGGGTCGAGGTTACCACCAGAATTAGGTCCTGCACCAGACATGGTGAAGGTGTCAAGGGGAGAACCAAAGGAAAAACGAGAAGTAGAACCCAAAGGACCTAAAGAAGAGTCGGTGTGCGAACTCGGTGGAGGACTAACTCGAATCCTACGCGAAGGAGTAAGTCTTCCAACCGGAAACTGAGGATGAAAGCCAAGAAGTCTTCAGGATAAACACCTTGGTGGCACAATGATGACGACGCAAACACGGCACAGAGGAAAAAGAGACCAATAAGGGCAAGGAGGTGCAAGATCAACCGATTACACTGTTGAAACAAGGGCAGAGAGGAGCAGGATCAATTGATTTCAATGTTTTAGAGTATTTGCTTAGCGGTGTTAACCAAGCCCTTTTTTGCTTCGGGTGTGTGTGCAAGTGTGTAAATTTTAATTTTTAAACCCAGAAGTTTGTATAGAAAAAGAAAAAGTGTGCTGTGTAACTGAAAATAAACCTGTAGATAACAGTATATGGAACTGAAATAACAGTATTTAAACAGTTAATAATGCAATAATCTAAACCCAAGGAGGCGGGCCTCTCAACAAATAGTCTGTAGGCAGGAAAAAAACTAGTCAAAACACATCAAAATAGCCAATAGATCTAAGGTCGGGAGGGACAGGGATCTAAAGGTCAAATTTTGCTGGAAAGTGGTGCATAAAACAACAACAAATCAGGGGAAAAAATTGTTGTAAAAGAGCTTGCGAAAGGCTATCTCTTGGAGGGAAACGGAGTGAACCCTAGAGGAAAACCCAAAAAAAGCTAAAGGAGGTGATTTGGATGGATAACAAGCGGATCTGAAGGTGAGGTATCAGATCTAAAAAATTGGCTGAAGACTCCGAAATTTCAGACAACCTGCAACAGCAAAAAACTTTTCCACAAAAAGTGGAGGGTACTGAAGCCCTAGGGGGCTAGGTTCCCACTTATTTGAGAAAAACAGAACAAGTACAAGTCCAAAACGGGCGGAGACGGAGGTCAAACAACCCTGAACAGAGGCTCAGACAAACCCAGAAAACTTTCAGAAAAATCCCTGCAAAAAGTCCAGGTCGCAGTTTCTGACCTGTTTTCAGCAAAGGTCGCAGTTTTTAGGCTGAAAGGTGCATCCTGAGGGTCCAGGTCACAGTTTTTGGGCCAAAAAGTGCGACCTGCACTTCCGGCACTCTCAGCGGCAGATTTCAAAAAAAGTTGTCGTCTCAGCTACGGCTGATGTCTGTCACCTGCGCAATAGGCCCGAAAACACACAGAAGTTATAATTTTAATCGTTTTAGGGTTTTATAGGTTAAAAACAACGTAACAAAAACAAAACAAAAAAAGAGAAGGGGGGGGGGGATAAAAAGAAATCCTAGGGTTTGAAGCAGTTGAATATGCAAGGATCAGAAAAACGACAGCGGTCGTAATCGTAAACCCGTGTGGAGTCGCCAGTTGTTAATATGAATCTTAATTCCAAGCGTACGAAAAAAGACCACTTTAGATGCACATAACAAATAGCCCTAACAATAAATATGGCTACCAATATCCTCAGATCTGCAATTAGGTGATAAAGATAAATGCCGCAAAAATCTAGATCTATGCATTAGAAGACATTAAGCAGTAGAAAAAACAAGATTTACTACTTGCATCCAATAGATAAGACAAGAATATGTTGAATAAATTTTATATTGATGGCACTTGGGAGGAAAACACAGGAGGGTGTTCTCTGTTCTCCTCAATGGGATGGGTTCTTGTAAGTCCTCAGCACTTCAGATCTAAAATTCCTCTCTCTTGATGGTGTAGAAAACCCAGACAAAAATGGTAGCAAAATATGACTATGATGGTGGATCAATAGTCAGACCAAAAGTATAGTTCCAGAGTGATCTTTAGGCAACAAAAGGTGGTAAATGAATGTGAAAACCCTTCTATTTATAATAAAATATTGAGTTAGTCTAAATATTGGTGCATAATTAAAATATTATTAACCAAATCAAGATCCAACTTTTATGGAGTATTTTATTATATTTGTTGGAGGGAAAAGGAATTTGACTTGGGTCAAATCCCTTTATTAGTAAATAATAAATAAATAAATGATTTATTTATCATTTTAAGGATGTGGTTGAGTGATAATCAAATAAATAATGATTTATTTAATTATTTAAGGGTGATTTACTCATATTCAACAAATAATATTATTTAAATAAGGTTTAAATAATTATTCTTAGGAAATAATAAGATAAATAATGATTTATCTAATTAATTTTCCTGTTTTGGGTTAAATATAGCCAGGAATATTAATTAAATTATTGTTTAACTAATTATTCCTTGAGGAGAATCAAACAAATGTAGATTTATTTAATATTTCCTCATGGGGTTTCCTGTTTAGACCATAAACAACTTAATAAAGGTGGTTTACTAAGTTATCTTTCATAGTGAATGCAATTTTACTTAGGGTAAAATTGGTATTACATGGTGTACTTAGGTCCATCTAATAACAATAGGTTAGATGACCAAAAAAAATGTGTAACATTAGTAGTTCACCATACCTACTTTGGGTAAAGAAGAAGCGAGACTATTCGAAGTTGAAGATCATTTCTATGAGATATATGGTACAATAGAAATGAAGTCAGATATTGTTGGCCATGGAAGGTATATGTCACCCAATGAGTTGTAGCACATACAGATGGGCTAGTTGTTTCGAAATTGTGCTTCAAAACTTCAAAAGTTCGAATTGATAAATGATAAAAATAAGTTCACATTATTTCTCCAAAATAATAGAAAATAATTTCTACAAGCTAAGTAGAAAAAAAAGGAAAATAAATTCAATTAAGAATACACAAAAAGTTCACATTATCAAGAAAAATAAAGATAAAAAC
The DNA here is from genome assembly GCA_034641835.2 of Pinus albicaulis. Lineage (NCBI taxonomy): Eukaryota > Viridiplantae > Streptophyta > Pinopsida > Pinales > Pinaceae > Pinus > Pinus albicaulis. Next base: position 705,932,245 of record CM076576.1, on the reverse strand, counting down.
CAATTTGTTGATTAAAGACTTTATAAACAATGGATCAATGTAACAATGTCTATCAAAAAATGAAAGGAAATTTGAAGATCAATAGAAATCCTGGAAAGTTAGCTCTAGGTTTGGAACAACAAATGAAATTGAGGAGCATTTATCCCATTATAGCAGAATTTGAAAAAGGACATGAAATGGAAATTGAAAAATTCTGGAAGCTTCAATATTGACATCAATAATATAACTAGTTGAGTTAGAAAATATTTATTAAAAAAACACTAAACCCTGAAGAAACAAATCACAAAACCGCTCTTCAACCCTAGATTAATATGACAACATTTGTCACAAATATATTATATCTCAGCAAATAACCAGTACAGGAATACTATTAATACAATGAATTAAGTGGGATACAGCAGAAACTCTAGTCAGTTTTCCCATAGTTTTCACATTTGAAAGCATGTAAGGACTCCTAGTAACTTAAAACAATGAAATCTGCATCAATTACCAATTGATGGTATACATGGAGTAACTTGAGTATTAATTCATTCTAAGAGCTCTAAAATTTGGAAATTATTAATAAAATTTTGTCGAATCCATAAAACATTTGTTTGAGTTCAAATTTCAAACTTCCAAAGTATTTCAAGGGCGAAAATGATGATTAAGGCATTGGATCCATGCAAAAAATTTGAAAAGTGATGAATGTCAGACTATGATGAACATAAATTAATGGCAATGGTTGAGTAGGACAGATGGACTGTGAGGTTGCTCGTGGCAACCTTTGCAAAGTAAGCTTAAAATCCTTAGCTCTGGGAGCAATTCTCGCCGTATCAACTTCCAATCAACAATGTTATACTACTCAAATTTGAAGATCACTTCTAGTGAGATGTATAGGTACAATAGAAATCAAGTCAGAAATTGTTGGCCATGGAAGGTATATGCCACCCTGTAAGTTGCACAACATACAAATGGTCCAGATGTTTCAAAATTGTGCTTCAAAACTTTGAATCGATAAAAAATAAAAATAAGTAAATAATAACATAAAATAATTTCTCCAAGTCAATAAGGAAAAAATGAAAATAAATTCAATTAAGAATATACAAAAAAATTCACATTATCAAGAAAAAGAAAGACAAAAACCAATTTGTTGATTAAAGACTTTATCAACAATGGATCAATATAACAATGTCTGTAAAAAATGAGAGGAAATTTGAAGATGAACAAAAATCCTATAAAGTTAGCTCTAGGTTTGCAACAATAGATGAAATTGGGGGGCATCTATCCCATTAGAGAAAAATTTGAAAAAGGACAAGAAATGGAAATTTAAGAATCCTGAAAGCTTCAATATTGACATAAGTAATAAAACCATTTGAGTTACAAATAAATAAAAAACTAAGCCCCGAAGAAACAAATCACAAAACTACTCTTAATCCTAGATTAATATGACAACATTTGTCACAAATCTATTGTATCTGAGCAAATAGCCACTACAGGAATACAATTAATACAATGAAGTAAGTGGGATAAAGAAAAAGTTTAATATTGGAAATTGAAATGATCTGAAGTATTGTAACAACTCTAGTCAATTTTCCCATTTGAAACCATGTAAGGGCACCTAGTAACCTAAAACACTAAAATCTACATCAATTACCAATTGATGGAATAGGGAGCAACATGAGTATTAATTGATTCTAATAGCTCTAAAAATTGGATATTACTAATAAAATTTTGTGGAATCCATAAATATAGGTTTGAGGTCAAATTTCACACTTCCAGAGTATTTTAAGCGCGACAACGATGATTAAGGCATTAGATCCATGAAGAAACATTTGAAAATTGATGAATTTCATACTATGATGGACATAAAGTAGTGGCAATGGTTGAGTAAGATAAATGAACTAGGAGTTAGCTCGTGGAAAAATTTGCAAGGTAAATCTTAAAAGCGTTTGGTCTAGGAGGAATCTCTACCCAGTCGACTTCCAATAAAAAATGTCACCTTTCTTCATTATTAACACATTCACAAAAAATCCTACCAAATCAACAATTAATCCATGCAGGTACTCCTCCTGCAAAACAAATTTGTTTTATCCAAGGTTTGTGTGCATTAAGGCAAGCAGGTGGTGAGGGATGGAAATAAGTAGGAAAAGGGGCTCATTAAAAACATTACATCGAGGGATGGCAGTCCACCCCATGTTAACCATCCTCCCAGTGGAAATGGGTAGAAAACAATAGTTTGGATCATTATGTGGATAGGTATGGGACTCAATTATAGGAGTGGGAGTAAAAAATCCTCCTTTAAACATGCGATGAATTTCCTCCCAAACCTATATGGGTATGGAAAAAAAGACATGCCTTGGCTGCTAGATAAGACTAAACCCAGGATAAATCTTTGGTGTAGTAGGTGGCTGTAAATTGGGAGAAGGTTGATTTTCAAGAGAAAAACTTAGTAAAAATCCCTATTTGTTGGCTTGCTTTAGGTTTCATTTCAAAAGGTGTCTTCGAGACTATAAGGAAAAAGTGTTTGAATTTTTGTGGTATGGGGAAAAGAAAATCAAGGGATTCCTTTAAGTACGCAGAAAAATATTGCAAGCCTAAAGAGGATGGACACTTGGGATTAAAGAGTTTCATTTATTTGGTAATTCCCTAGTAGCTAAGAGCTTGAGGAGAGTGATAAAGTCATAGGATCTGTAGAGCCATATAATATAACAGAAGTACATCAAGCTAGAATCCTTAATTGAGGGGATGAAGAATCCTAGGAAGATTGTAACAAATGTTTCAACTTGCTGGAAGGCTCTAATCCAAGCCTTCCCTATGATTGGATACTGGTTGGTTTGGAGAGTGGGGAATGGTGAACAGGAAAGGCTCAACTCAAATCCTTGAACATGACGCAAAAACATGTTAAGACTCCCAATGGAGATGATAGAGTCACTGTAGGGAAAATGCTATTACACTCTTAATCATGTGGCAGACCAGTGTGCTGCTAGTCTATGGAAATAGGAATGGGAAAATGCACATTCATTGAAAATAAAAGGGAAGACAGTTGATCTCTGGGAATTATATAATGCACATTCACTGAAAATAGAAGGGAAGACAACTGATCTCTAGGAATTCTATGTTGGAAGTTTGCAGAAGAGTCATTTAAGACTCAAGAATGAAAATAACACTTTTGGATGGGCGAAAACAATTTTTTGGAGGAGTATGTTACATGTTAGAGCTACAAAACAATGTTCTCTGTCAATACAAAAGAAGCAAGATGGTGATGGAAGTTGATCTAGAAGCTAAGGACCCCAAAGATGACTCAAATATTTTTATCCCTTGCCATTAAGAATAAGTCTCTGACTAGGAAAATTTTACAAAAAAGGAACATGTATGGCCCAAGGATATGCATCCCATGTAGAAGGGACAACGAAATTATCTCGCAATTGCTTATAAAAATCCCATGTGCTGAATAGGTTTGGTCAGAAGCTAATCAATTATTAGGTTTCAAAATGTGGTATAATTAGAAGGACCTAAAGTACTTTGGGGTTCTGCTCTGTCTCATGACCTAGGGTATCTGGCTAGTATAAAACTCTATGATTGTGAAAAGAAATGTATTATGTCATTCCAAATTATATCATAGGTGAGATGAATTTCTAAAGAACTTGGAGATTGACAAGTCTAAAGTCTATGGATTTTTCTATGGAGGTAGTTAGGGTTTTTCAAATATGATTTGTGTTGGGCCAACTTTTCTTCTCTGAAAATCATTTCCTAAATTTCAAAGCTAGTTTAGTGGTAGGTCAAATAATTATGTTGACTTTATGGCAGCACTTAAGTGCCTTTTAGAGAGTGCCTTGGACAATAAGGCTAAAAAATGTAGGTGTTTGGTGATTCCAGTGTAGTAATTATTTGGATGAATGGGCTCAACCAATTATGAAACATATATCTCATGCCTATTGGTGATCAACTAAAGATGTTGAACAATGCTTCCAGAGGAAATTTCATTCACTCATATTTCCCAGGAGGTAAATATAAATGAGGATTAGAGTGAATTCATTCATTCAAGGAGTATTAAACTAGCACGACCACAATCAGGCATTGCTTTGAAGTTTGTTTATTCTGCATAATGGACCATGGCTAATAAAAAGTAGCTAAAGCGGCACACGATATGCCTTTGAACTGATAAATACATCATGTGCTGGGAAATACATCTACAATGAAGATTACTACTTTCGATAAGTCACTAAAAGTTCAAAATTCAATAAATGCAAAGGAATACTTTGAACCAAAAAAACTAGAAAGCAAGAATGGACAAAGAGAACAAAAAATTCCAGCATTGCAGGCTTACACTATTATTACATACAATTATACTTTGTCACGTATAATATTAATGGGAAAAACAAATTGCAGGTACTTCAAGAATTTTACTGTGCGCTCCTACAAGTTCTATGCTTCTTCCAGTGACAAGATTTAAAATTGACAGTTGGGTCTTGAACAACGATTAAAATTGACAGCCATCTGTTGAGCAACAACTAAAAATCGGATGGAAAAAAACAAACAAATCCAAGAAACAAGGGGTTTACGCCCATAAAAATGCCTTAACGTATCTAAAAAATAACATCGATGGAAGTGTAGATGACTGGCCATTTTAGTGCGTACAAAGAATTATTTATTCTCTAATAAAATGTGTCTCAGTTATTCTCTACATATCTTTGTTCATTGTGTGGTTTCAATCCATGTTTCATTCACCTAGTTCAGTTTTGCCTCTAGTTTATAGATATCTACTTTTCTCTCTGTGCTATTTTTTCAACATACACCAAGACATTTGTACTCTATTACATGTTTCTGCTCTATTTTTTGCAGTAAGATAAGTTAGTAGATTAGGATAATGAATTCAATCAAAGTCAAGAGTAAAAGATCTATGCATGTAGGTATATGCAGATATAATTCTTGATTTTATTTTGAAAAATTACTAAATTGGGCTACCATTCAGCGAGTCTACCCTGGTTCAAATGACCACCAAATTTCTATATGTTTCAATTGAGCTCTTCATCAATTATGAGAAGCAGTCAAAATGCATAGCAAGAACAAAAGATGATACACTAGAATCCAAGGAATCATATAACTTTAAAGAATCTTTGAAAATCGATACATCGAAAACTTAGACGTAATTCAGGTGCTTACTGACTCAACAATTCCAAATCCTTATAATTCTTATCCATTAAGCAAAAAAGAGGATTTTAACTCCACAATCATCAAGATGGTACTGGGTTATCTAGCCCCGAGGGACCTATGAATCATTGATCGAACAACTAGCCAAAAACACACAATCAACTCCTAGACTCATCAGACTCATAACCTGGGTTATGAAAAAGTTAGGGGACATAAAATCGTATAATAAAACATAATTCAACAAATTTGTAACAACCTTGTGAAAATTCCATGTAATAAAGTTAAAATAATAACCACAGTTGATGGGACACTTATTCAAAGCTTAATGGTGGACAAGAAATCCTAGTGGGTGTTCATTTGGTTTATTATGTCTATGGAAATTGGCAAAGTCAAAGGCTTTGGAAAGGAAAAATGACATTTTTGGCACATTTATTTATGAAAATAATGGAAATTAGGAGAAAAGGGAGATGAAAGGTCACAAGTTGCATGTGAGGAGGAAAATTAAGGAAAATAATGGAAAATGAAGAAAATAGAGGCCTATTCTATAAATAGGCTTCCGAGGATCAATTGGTACCTTTTGTCTATGCATTTTTTGGAGATCTCATTCTATTCTCTCTCTCACTCTCACTCTTGGACACTTAGAGTTACTTGGAGCATTTTGGCATTGGAGCAAGAAAGGGAAGAAAGAAAGAAGAAGGAGGAAGCAAGCAAGGAGGAGCAAGAATCAAGTAGCTACAACAGGATTATTGGTAGGTATCGATTTGCATGTGTGTTTTCCTTGCTAGATCTAGCATGCATGGTATTGCATGTGGTTCTTTTCTATCATGACATTGGTTTTTTCAGGTGTGACAATGTTTTTCATCCTAGCCTTGCCATTTATGTATAGCTTTGATGAGATGGGTTTCTCCTACTTCGATTGAGTTGGATTGTTGGATGGATTTGGAGCTGAGTGGGGTGGGCCTTCGAATTGACGAACACATGGCCTAGTGGTCCCTGAACCAGACTGTGGATCACGGTAAAGCCATTGACCTAGTAACCCATGAATAATACTGTTGGTTGCGGTGAAGCTAGATTGTGTGCCTCGGTGGGCCTAAGAATCCTTGTCGGTGAATGGCGAGATATACGGTAAAACCAAGAGGTGTATTACTCTCCATTGTGCCTAGTAGTATCGGGATGGGATGTACGACAAGGCTGGAAAGTGGGTCTCGGTGTAGGGCCTAGTGTTCCCTGGATCAGACTGTGGATTACTGTAAAGCCTGAGAGACTAGGAGGCACTCAATTTCCTCACGGTGTAGGCAGAGAACTCTGGTATAATTCATGCTTATTTGGTTCTTTTTGGTTGGTTATGAGTCCCACATTCATGGTTGGAATATGGCATAAGGGTGATTGGTTGAAGAAATATTTGGCTTAGCCAATCTATGGTCGGGTGGAATGTGCAAGTCGCATCTCCGGTTGGTTTCTACATTCATCAATGAAGATCTCATTCCTTTGGTATTTGATGTATAAATGTACTAGTTTATATCTGGGTTCTATTTTTATTGTATCCATTGTATTTCTATTGTTATTATGATGGTTATAAGCATGTATTTTATCAGTGATGATGTATGGCTCTATCCATGTTTTTACTTGTAAATGAATGAACAATGTATCTATGGTCAAATAGATTGTATTTCATCTAATGATTTTAAGGGAGTAACGCTTCTTAGTGATTCTCAGATAAATATAAGACCTCTATGCTCTATTATGTTTTTTATACCTATAACTTTCATGTTTGTGACATGTTTAACAAAATGCTTGTCATGGCTAGGAGGGGTATAGATGAGTTCTTAATAATGTGAATTCTTCTTTATCACTATGTTGTTGTTATTTATTATCTCTAAACTTTTCATGAAGTTATGGGCAAAGCACTGGGCTCTAGCCCTGAAAAGGTGGCTAAAATCCCGAAGATACAGGCACAAAACTAGGTTTTTGGGGCCATGGCCGCTGTATTGCAGTGTTATGCCTGGGGATATATCTTCCCGGTCGTTGACATGCAGTGTTATGCCTGTGGCTATGGCTCAAAGAGGTCAAAATGTCAGTGTGACCTAGTGGTAAGAGGCCTAAAAGGTTGGGTTACCTCCTACGGGTGTTGTTGTCGTTGTACAAGGTTTATATGTTGTGTTTCTGTCAGTTCCACTTCCTTAAGGTCACCTAGGAGGTTGAATCTCATTATAGTAACATCTCATCACATTTTTACCCCAGTTGGATGCTTACTTGGGAAGATGCGGGAAGAGGGCGTTACAAAAGTACTGGCGATCGTCTGCATACAAGGAACGTTGCCCCTTGTGAGACGAAAGATTGCAGTTCGATCCCAATCCTGTTGGTGTCTCGACTTAGAAAGGAGGCCTTGGAGGCTCCTTCTTCACCATCAGCTGGTGGCTATTTGGGTATAAACATGCAACCACATTTGGTTATCCTCCTTTTTTCGAAAATAAGAATTGAAACATATAAAAACAGAAAGACGAGACTACTAAAAGTAAAGGTGTTTTTAACAAAAGTGTGGAATAAAAAGATGGAAAAAACACTTTAGATGGACCATGTGCCCCAAAGCATGAGGGCCATCTGCCCCACAACTCGGTCTTCACAACACAGCTGCAAGCCCTCAATTTTCACAACACAACTACAAGCCCTGAACGACGCCCCCCAACAATCCACTGTAAACTTATTTGTCACTATATCGCTATCGTGTTTATCTGGTTACATGGGGGGCATATGGTTGTCTCAAAGGCACTATTTCTATGGATTCGCTTCTCTCGCGGGAAAAATTTCTGTGAATTTGCTTCTCCTTCTCAACGTAATAATGACCATGTTTCCCTATAGTTAGCGAAAACAATCTTTCTCATTTGTTTCTGTTGTTGAATAAGTAAAATGTAGTTTTTTCAGTGTAAAACATTTGAGCACCTTCACAAGCAGCAGTCTCGATCACAGGCAAGAGAATTACCATTCATATTTCCTTAGTGTTTTAGGCAGATAATTGTCCCTGGTGCCTGATTACATAAGGAAATTATTTGAGGATGGTACTGGTGCACCTTCTCAAAAATGCGAAGCATTAATGCTCACAACATCGAAGGATTGTTTTATGTGGATAATTGTCCCTGGTGCCTTATTGCATAAGGAAATTATTTGAGGATGGTACTGGTGCACCTTCTAAAAAACACAAAGCATTAATGCTCACAACATTGAAGGATCTTGGACCTGAAAATGCTCAGAGAAGTCGACTTACAAGGTATATTGGGGAATCAATTGTTTGTTAACTCTTTCTAGTTTTTATGAATACCGACTTGCTCTACTATTGATTCTTTACAAGAAAACCAAATTTTATGAATACGAAGTTGCCCTACAATTGATTCTTTACAAACAAACCATAAAGACATAAAAAACAACACACATGTCTGGCAGATCAATGATTTTGCAGGTTTAAGAGTGGGGAAGAGCTTGAAGAAGATATGGTTGCCAAAAGTCTGAAGTTCAAAGCTCGTCCATTCAAAATAAGTATGCAACCTATTACAAACTCTGGTTGAACATTAATTCGCAGACATGTTCTCATCCATTTATGTAATTTGCAGATATTGGAGGCCCCAATTTTGAAACCATTTCATAAGTCTGCCCCTTAGTTACCAAAGTTTCAAGTTTAGTTGGTTATTGTCCCTGGTGTCTCATTGCAAAAGGAATATTTACTTGAGGATGGTACTGGTGCAGGTTCTAAAAATGTCCAAAGCATTAATGCTGACAACACCAAAGGATGTTGGACTTGAAACTGGTTAAAGAAGTCAACCTACAAGGTATTACAAGAAAACCACATAGAGCACTAGTGTTCATTCTTTACCAGCAAAACATACCGAGTTGAAAAACAAAATGTCTAATTTTATCTAACATATCAGTCATTATGCTTGTATCTATTTAGGTTTAAGAGCGCAGAAGAGATTAGAGAAGAGATGCTCGCCAAAATTCCAAAGTTCAAATCTCTGGCAGTCAACAAAAAATTAAGTATGCAACAACAACAAGCTATGTTTGAACATGAATTTTGAGAAATTGTTAAACATGGTATTGGCTCTTACCTTGCAGCAACAACAATAGCAACAATTCCAGGAAAATAATAGGCAGCAATAACGACAACAACAGCATGGATCAAAATGAAAAGGATTTATGTGGATCAAAAGTGAGATCCTAAATAGGAGGATATGTCCATCGACCCCAGAAATAGTAATAAATGATCATCATTAGTTGAGGATCATATTGCGATCTCATTTTGGATGAGAGACTCTGAAAGATAAGTTTGATGTGTTTTTAAACATCTTTCAATCTTAATAAGAGTAATGGCAAGAATTGCAAATATTGGAGCATAGTTATTTCCTGTACACAAGTCTGTTCATTTAACGACACGACAGATGAGATGAGGATTAAAGAAACACAAATCTGATCACGATTATGTCAGTAAATCAAGAGGATGTGGAAAAAAAATAGTTGTAAAAGACGGTGAATCTCTTCAGTGTTACCAAAAACCCCACAATAAAACACCTATCAACATATATCATATATCCTAATTAAGTTAACCTTTAATTACGTCAAGGGTGTTTACTCTACAGGCTCAGGGTGAGCAGACACTGTTCACCCCAGCCAAAAAGAGGCTCTCAATTTTGTCGTCCTCGCACCTATTAAAAGTTGACACGTGGCTATTTCTTATTGATCCAGTTCCTTTTCGTTTTCTTCTCTCACTGGAAGGTCCTCTTCATGTGGACTTCAGGTTCGTCCACGGGCATCAGGAAGGCGATGTTCCCTCCTTGCAGAGGCACAACCTATCCATCGGAAAGCCTACCAGAACCTCACAATGACATCAACCTCGTGTTACAGTTGCCATTGGCCACAAGCATCAGCACTCAAACCTACAACATTTGAATGCACCACATTCAGTTTAAATGGTAGGGATGTTCTGATTTCTGCTCCATCTATCTCCCTCCTGTTCTGGCTCCCTCTCAATTGTCGTGAACCTCTCCCCATTGTGGCTGAAACCTGTTCCAGTTTGATAACATGGTGAAACTCCCGATGGTATTCAATTCCAATGTCTCCTTCACACGCCTCCCCTACCACAATATCGCAGGCCTCCGCTGGAAATAGTGTTTGCACAAGATTTTCATGACAAATTATTATTAGCCCTCCATGGATGCTCGAAGACACAAATTCAAACCCATAATTTCTTTCTAGTCAAAAATATTTCAGAAAAATCCGGAGAGAAAATTATGAGAGAAATGAGAAGGCTCTTACAATTTTGTAGAGGAATCATAGTCCATGCTTGGGTTAATCACCATTGCTCGCCACATGTGCTGTGAAAACCTTTGGAAATGCTTAGTGAGCCTAATGGTGCGCAGCGATAAGGGCTTGTGGTGAGTGTGTGGAGCGGTAGGGGCGGCTGGGACATGGAGTTGAGAACGAGAGAGCTAGTGATGCCAGCATTTTCGTTGTTATCTTCTGTTACTACACAAGCTCAAATGGACACAAAAGCATGTTCTAGAAAAATATTGACACCTACACTACAACCATCAGTTCTCTCTTCGACCTCTTTTTTAGGTCTTTTCAATCCAAGTTCTTGCAGCTTCACTTCGCTCGTTTATGGAAACCTTTTCTTCATTTCCAAACGTTGAAGCTTCATTTGTGGCTGGTTCCAACCCGACTCCAACCTCAAACGTTGAGCTCTCGATGGTGTTCACACATTCCCTGGAAAAATCACAACACAAAATGGTAAATCTAAGTCTTTTCTATGACGTTTCAATGGGCTTCACCATGGGAGATGTTGCGATGAAATTGAATTTTTGTATCCCCCTTCAAGCTCAGAAACTGCGCTTTTGAACCAGGCTTGAAAGAAGGGGTCTTTGGAGCAGACCAACCGCCAGACACCAAGCATTTTGTTATTCATTCAAGAGGAGGCATAGAGTTAGGCAGAGGGTTGAGGCAGGTGCCTTTTTCCATGGAAGATACATTGCTCTTTTATGTAAAAGGTGGACGTGTTGATCTTTTGTGTAACAATGAACTCGCCAGTATGGTCGAGTGTTACACCATATTAAAACCCAATTCGAAGATCAACAAAAGAAGTTTTCAAAGTCAGCGGAAGGTTATTTGAGAAGGATCAACCATGCCCTTGAAGAAGTCAAATTCCTCCTCCAGCGTGCCAACAGTAATATTCCCAATTAGTCATGAGCTAATTGGAATATTCAATTTTGTTTTTTTGCTTTGTTTAAATAATAAGAGGGTAAAGGAGGTCCATATTTCTCCTTGATAATGAATAAATCAATGCCAAATGTGAAAGAGACAAATATTGGTAGCTTAATTGAAGCACCCTTGGTGTGAAAGGGGCTGGATCACTTTGATTGGGTCAACCTTGACCAAATCAACAGCGTTGTCATGGAGGAGTGGCCATTAATGAGGGACAACGCAGTTTTAGATGGAGATGCTTTGTGTGAATGTAATGATCTTTTTAAATGGGGCTTAGGGTTTGCAAGCTCATATTCAAGGAAGAGGATGGCAGCCATATGGGGGATGTTGATGTATATGATATTTCTGAATATATGGTCTGTTTAGACATATATCTTTCTCTTGTTGTTTAGCTAAGATAGAGTGTTGTTTAGCACAGAGTGTTCCTGATCGGGAATCACACCTCTTCCATTGAGGAGTTCTTGGAGGAGTCTTTCACTACATTGTCCACTATTTGGCTTAAGGCCAAGCTTCTTCTTTCAACTATAATGCAGATCATGTTGAGGGTTTGGTTATTTTTGCAAGCTATAGCAAGTGGAGACTAGATCTCTAGATCTAGGTCATTTCATAGGTCATTTTCAGTGGAGGAGGTTTCCACTTCATTGGGAGGACAGTATTGAAGGCCATTGGGCTCATTTTCAGATCTTGGCATCAGGCCAACCATATTTTGATCCCTACAACACATTTTACTTCCAGATATGCATTATTTCTGTAGGAGGAGTTGCAGGGTGGTTTAGCACACCATTTGGAGAGTTGATTTTCTAGTGAATGGGATCTGCCTTTCACTTTGAAGATATATTGGAGGAGGCTTTTTTATTGATCATATCAGATCAATCACACTTTCTAGATCTGTATTTTTCAGTAGATCTGCAGTCTTAGATCTCAGATCTCCATCTTGTACTTGGTGTTTTGCTGAAAACCGTTGAGGGGTTCTATACAGGAGCTTGTATAGTGCATGGATCTAAAATGGATCTAAATTTTGAGGCACATATCAGCTCTAGATCTGATGTATAATCAATTGTTATAGCAAAGCCAATAAAATAATGCTGTAAGGGTTTTCCAGCTTTTATATATGTTTGCAGCACCTCATATTGAGGGATTTTGTTCATTAGAGGCTTGTATTTCCTGTTATGCATGTTATGGCCCATTTATTATGTACATTTTGTTGTTGTAATAACATATGAAAGGTCTCCATATTGGCCTCTTGTTGTTTAAACAATGATCTGCAACATTGTTCCATTATTTGGCACTATATTCCTGCTTTTCCCATTTGGGAATATTACAGTGGTATCGGAGGATAATCTTGGCACAACTTGTGCATTCTAAGAGCAATATGTCATCTGAAGAAGGAGTACCTCTCACTGATAGAGAGAGGAGATATCAAAAAAGAAGACTAAAAAAATTTGATTATACAAATGATAATGAAGACAAGGTTAAAACCCCTTTATCTGGAGGTGAAGATGAAGAGAAGGAGTTCCCTAAGATCCTTCTTAGAGCCATGCAAGACATTGCAAGAGAGATCAAGGAGATGAGAATGGACAGATTTAAGGAATCCCCTAAAGGATTTCATCATGGAGAAGGCTCCGGCATGTCTCATCACTGGAATGATCAACCAGTGCATCAACCACAAGTTTCCCAACGCTCTACCATGCCTACATTTTTTGCTATGGAAAATGAAGGGTTTCACGAGCAAGAATCCCTTGAAGACTATTTTATGGAGTATGAATCTCAAACTCAGAGGTTCAAGGATCACTTGAGTTTTCAAGAGTTTTGTCAAATAAAGGACAATAGAAGACCAAGGCATCATCATAGAGGTGGTGGATTCATTCAGAATCATGATCGACACCACACTATGGGCAGATTCTTTTTACCCAATTTTGATAGGTCATCCAAGTGTTCTGCCAAATATTGGGTAGAAAAACTTGACATCTACTTTCAGCTGAACAAGGTTCCAGAAATGGAAGCCATTAAGATTGCAGCGCTGCACCTTGAAGGTGAAGCACAGAACTGATGTTTCCATGGCTTGTCTACATTGGGTCATGCCAATGTAACTTCTTATTCAGAGTTCACTAGAAGGGTGGTGCAAAGATTTGATAGAAGAGATCCTGAAGCACCATTCATGGGGATTTCAAAGTTGAAACAATCAGGTAATGCAGAAACCTACATCTCTAAATTTTTAAGACTTTTTGTCATGGTTCCTGATTTATCTACAGCAAGAAGGGTGTACATGTTCATTGATGGATTAGATGAACCTCTTCATGGGTTGGTTAAGTCTACCAAGCCCACTACCCTACAAGATGCCATTGAAAGGGCTAGAGACCTTCAATATGCCTTGCCAAAAGCAAAGGCAACCTTTCAGCATAAGCCCTCTTTTCCATCCAAGGGAAAAGAAGAAAAGGCTCCTCCTGCAAAGGAGAGTCAATATAGAAAACCTCTTGATGATGATGTTCAGAGAGATTTAAGGAGGAGGGAGCTTTGCTTCACTTGCCAAGAATCATGGGCACCTAGACATAGACGTGCAGCTGGAAAAATACATTACATAGAGGTCTTCTCAGATGATGAGGAGGAAGAAGAAGATGAACCAAGAAGGGTTCACGGCGCTGACACTGCAATAGATGAACCAACACCATCAGGAGATGGGAATGGAACGTTTGCTCCTATTGGAGGGGCTCTTGCATCTTTAAGAGGAGAACCTAAGTACATGACTTGGAGAGTTCAAGGTTCCATCTTGAAACAGAGGATTTCTATCTTTGTTGATAGTGGGGCTACCCACAATTTTATTGATGTCCAACTAGTGCAAAGGAGGGAAATACCCACTGATGCTTTTGAGGGATTCTCTGTTTTGGTCCCAGGAGATGGAACAATGCAATGCATGCAATATGTTCCATCCTTATCAGTCACCATGGGGACATATATATTGATTGATCACTTCTTTGTGGTTGACATACCACACACCAATGTGATATTGGGTGTTCAATGGTTGATTACTTTGGGGAAAGTCACCACTAATTGGGAGGCTTTGCAGATGGAATGGGTGGATAAAAAGAGTGGTAAGACTCAAATTATCAAAGGCATGCATACATATTCCTCACATACAACTTCCACACATAAATCAGAGATGGATTTGCGCAGTGGAAGCAAGGACCTTACAGTCCCATCTATTATGCTTATGAGATGGCTGCATGGGACACTATTATCTAGTGGCAAACCACCTGGGAGGCCACTTGATACAGATTTGGTGAGAGTTATCTCACAACATGATGCTCCACTACAAGGAAAATACCCTCTAGCGTATTTTTTTGAGGAACCCCACAGAAAAATACCCCATACATCCGTTTCTAGCGGAGGTTACTAGAGGAGGTTGGCGGGCGGAGGGTTTCCTCTCGGTGCGCTTATCATTACACATTGCCCGGTGCTCTCGAACCGAGAAAGTACCGGTGCGGACCAAAAAATTGGCACATCAGACACCGTGCACTCTATACACACTCGCCCGATGCGTCTTATTATCATATAGCACCAGTGCATCACAGATATTCCGCGTCGGTGCATTATAAAACACTGTGCCAAAACCGAAACCACCTGGTGTGGTTGAAAGAAACCGCACCGTCGCATCATAATACACCATGCCAAAACACAAACCGACCGGTGCGTTTGTAAGAAACAGAACTTGTGCGCCTATAAACAATGTGCATCGGTAAAGGGTAATATATATATATATATATATATTACAGAAAAATAACCCGGATTTTTCAAATTTCCAGTGCTTCTGAGCTCTCAATTGCCAGTGCGCGCCCTACCATAGAATGCACCGGTGCGCACGAGACATTGGCACATCGGATAGCATGCGCGACGTACACACACATCTAGGGCCTCCTATTATTGTAACACACCGATGCTTCACCACCCTTCCGCACTGGTGCATCATAAAACACCGTGCCAAAACAGAAACACGCCGATGCGTTCTTATCCAAGAGCACCAATGCGTCGATAAACCGCACGCACCAAAATAACGTTACATAAAAATAAAAATAAAAAATAAAAAATAAAATAAAAATAAAGCCAAAAAACTGGTGCTTTACGACTATTCCGCGCCGGTGCTTTACGGATATTCCGCCTCCATGCATCATCAAAATTTCGCGCCGAAACTGAAACATCCCGGTGCAGTGTTAGGGAACCGCCTTGGTGCATTATAAACAACGCGCCAAATTTGACATAGCCCGGTGCGGTTGTAGGTAAGCGTATCGATGCGCCTATAAAACCCCGCACACCGGAACAGGGTTTAAAAAAAAAATTTAAAAATTAAAATTAAAATAAATAAATAAATAAAAATAAAAATAAATTACGACCAAAAAACTTCATTTTTCACTTTCTTCAGTGTTCCAGAGCTCTCAAGCACTGGTGCCATTTCCCCTTGTCTGAGTTGCCCTGACATCGGTGCTCTCATTGCACCCATTGCATGCACTGCTGCTATGCATTGGCCACCAATCTCCAGCTTGCATTTTGAAAAACGGTGGGCAAATTTTTTTTTGCAAATTTTACAGCCAATATGCCTCCTCGACGGCGAAATGTAAAGGTATTTTTCTAGTTTTTCCACAATTAAGTGTTTTAGCGGATTATAAATTGAAATAACCTTAAAAATAACCATTAAAAAAAAAATTTGTCGTGCGGTGCGCCAGAGTTGTTCGGCTCGCACCGGATCGCGGTGTTGCCTGAAAAATTTATAGGCCACATCGCCACCTGTGCTAATGGTATCCGCACCGTTTCCGGGGCAGTACTAAAAGGCGCCCCGAATAATTTTAAAATAATAAAATAAAAGGTGGTGCGCTTATTTATCCAGGCGCACCGTTGACCACGGGAATCACAGTGTGGTGCGTTGACGGAATTATCTGCCCCGGTGTATGTCAGCGTACCGCATTTTGGATTCCGAGAGGGTCAATGGTGCGGCTGGGTAAAAGACCGCACCATCGGCTATGTAATTGTCATGAAGTCGGTGCGCTGACACGACTATACGCGCCAGGGCGTATATTTCAGTCAGCGCACCGCTATTCTGAACTTTGATGAAGTTAACGATGCTTGAAAAATAGATAGCTGCACCGAGGCCGATGCGTTGTATTTCATTAGGGGCACCGGGACTGGTGCTCTACATTCTTAAGACGCACCTAGATACCTAGGAGATCCTTAGGCAGGGAGGCCTCCTCAAGTTCTATGAGGAGGCTACTTCCCTAAAGGCGCACAATGTGTTTTTGAGATATCTTATCCGCAGGTGGAATGCCCACCGACAAGCTTTCTAGGTTGGTCCTGACCAGTGGTACATACCCACTGAGGAGGATATTTATTTTATTATAGTACTATCGAGGAGAGGGGTGGATTTTCCCTCATTCCCAGACGTGCCAGTTGGTTGTGTAGCAGAGATTTAGTTAGTTTACTCCCAGAGATACATTGGAGCACATGTATTGTCTCCTTCAGAGTTTTAGGTACCTGGAGGTCAGTTAGGTATAGGTGCTTTTGGTATAAAGGACGTGCAGTGCCTCTTCCTTATAATTTTGACCATTTCGCACAACACTAGTAATGGGCAACACATTAGTTGCTCGTTTTTATATTATGTTGATTCTTTAGTACAGCAGCCACGACTTGTCAGGTGGTCTGCCATTTTTTTGTGGCAGTTTTGTATGGCCTTAGATAGATGTCGTGCTCATGCACAAGGGAGGGTCAACTTCCCTTTTGCTTTGGAGTTGTTTTGTTTATTTTGTTAGAGGTTTCTAGAGATGAGACCTAGTTTTGTTCGACAGCCTCGTAGGTCGATGTTTGAGGCCCGGATGCACATGTGGGGGCAGATGATGTCCAAGACGGGAGACACTTTGTTTCTAGCCAGGATATCACATGATTCACTGGACTTACTAGCCAATTTTGACGGCCTGCATCCCTTCATTTTGGTCCCATGTCCTTATGATGGCTTAGATTGGTGAGGGTGTCCCAACATCCTCTTCACAGCTGATGAGCCGCCAGATGATAGAGGTAATATTACTGTTTTAATAATATTTATTCTAACATGTTCTTAATTAACTTGTTTTTATTAAATTGTGTAATGAAATTGTCTAATTATTGTTGTGTACTTGTATATATTTTGCAGACATTGGCTCTTTTGATGGCGAGGAGATGTCGGGTCCACCACGTGATCCAGGTGTGGATCCTGATGATGACGATCAGGACATAGCTAATGTTGAGCATGATCATGATGAGGATGAGGCTGGTGCAGTAGAGAGACATGCTCCTGCTCATCATGGTGCACTGGTGCCGCCTTTTGCTAGGCGTGGTTGACCTGAGACTAGATATAGGATGGAGTTGGGCAACCAACTTTGTGCATTGATTGTTGATGAGGGCACCAGGCCCGCTCATTACAGAGACATACAGGTCGACAATAGGCTATTAAGATGTGGAGAGGCATGCCGCGTGAGATGTACGGCATGATGCGGCATGTCGTAGGAGCTACGACAGCTGTTACGCGACTCAGGAGAACTGTCCGTAGCTATAGGCGTACTCGAGCCGCAGCACGTGATGGACATAAGTCCGCGAGCAGCGACTCACATGCATCTCATGATCGTTCACCTCGCGGCGCGCCTGATGAGCATGACGCTCCACTGGCAGCATCTGATAGTCATCATGGAGATGAGGCTGGACCATCGGCCACGTCCAGTGAGCAGCCTGTAGCTACATCCATCAGTACTAGTCATGATGATCATGAGCAGGCTGGACCATCGACCGCCGAGGTTGCACTATTGACTGAGCAGGCCTCCACTACTACTGCTCATATTGATGTTGTACTACACCAGCAAATGCATCCATCAGTACTAGTGATCATGATCATGAGCAGGCTCGACCATCGACTGTCGAGGCTGCACCCAGCTTTACTGAGCAGGCATCCACTTGTAGTTGTTATACTACCAACAGCGCCTGATCCATGACATTTATATTACAGTTGTATATTTTTAACATTATTCAGTTATATATATATATATATATATATATATATATATATATGGTCCATGTATTTTATGTTTATGTTGCAGTTGTACTTAATTTTCATGTTGGTGATCATCATGAAGTGGCGTATATTGTTAGATCATGTTAAATATGTTCATTTAATGTTTAGCTTGCAGATAGATGTGTATATGTGATAGCATGAGTTATTTGACATATTAAGATGTATATTTGATGTTTGTGTTGTGATGATCTTAATATATAATGTTAATTTGATGTTTGAATGTGTTTATTAGTCGAATATGATGTTTGTACGATGGTTATCATGATCGTGATGATGTTTATTAATTAATTTAATATTAAATGACCATGATATTTATTAAATATTATGTCGTGATTGTAATTGTAATTTAAATTTTAACTGCATGTAAAATTGTAAAAGTGTATTTGTATTTGTACTTATTGTAATTTAAAATTTAATTGTATGTAAAATATTTATTGATGTAAAAATTTAATTTTGATTGTAATATTTAATTTATTCTGAAATTATTGTAATTGTATATATGAAAAATTGTAAAATTGTAATTGTAAATGTAATTGTATATAAAATTCTAAAATTGTAATTGTATTCGTAATTGTAATTTTAATTGAATTGTATGTAAAATATTTGTAAAATTGTAATTGTAATTGTAAATGTAATTCTATGTAAAATTGTAAATGTAATTGTATGTAAAATTAAAATTGTAATTGTAATTCTAATCGTAATTCATGTATGTGAAATTAATGTAAAATTGTAATTGTAATTTTAATTGTAATTGTAATTATTGTACTTTTAATTGTAATTGTATGTAAAATATTTGTAAAATTTTGATTCTATTAATGTGAAAATTTTAATTGTATTATTGTGAAATGATTTTATTAAAATATTTAAATTTGTAAATTTGCAAATAATTGTAAAATAACAAATCTAGAATAATACGAATTTTTGTAACATAATAAAGTTTAGAAAATAATGAAAATAAATTCATGTACTTTATAATTATCATTATTTTATTATGATCTTACATACAAGAAAAAAAGAACTTTATACTGTTCGATGCGCTTATTATCATAACACGCACCGGTGCATCGTATAAATAAGACGCACCAGTGCATCACAACTCTTCTGCACTGGTAACGAATAAACGCAAATAAAAAAAAACACAACTCTATTTTCTTTAAGTGAAAAAAAAAGCGGCAATTTGAAAAATGGACGGCAAAATATTTTCGAAAATCTAATTTCATAAAATAATTCTTTAAATACTAAATACTTTTCATTATTTCACTATTTTTGCTAAAATTTTCAGCCAGATATTTGCAGGAGACAACCTGGAGCAAGAGAGCAGGAGGACATTGTGGAGCAGCGAAATACGTTCGAACAGAAGTATTCAGACAATCAAAAACCAAACCTC
The DNA here is from genome assembly GCA_034641835.2 of Pinus albicaulis. NCBI lineage: Eukaryota > Viridiplantae > Streptophyta > Pinopsida > Pinales > Pinaceae > Pinus > Pinus albicaulis. The sequence goes on along the minus strand of CM076576.1, from coordinate 705,912,401 downwards.
TGGTGATTCAAACCCTGTATCATAGAATTTGAAACCATCTCGTGATTAAATTTGATTTTTTTTTTTTTACTTTTTTTTTTTCTGCATTTTTTTACTTTTTTTTTCTGCAGTTTTATCCATTTTTACCCTAAACCCTTCATTTTTTTTATTTTATTTTTGTCATTTCTTCTCCTTGTTTCTGTGATTTCAAAATTAGGGTTTTTCATTTTAGATTGACGTCCAACCCACGGGATGACTTGCATAGTCAGATCCCAATCCATTCGGCCATTGCGTGAATTTATGAAAAAATAGATTTTTCTTTATCGGTGCGCCTTGCATAATATACCGCACCAGTGCTCTGTATTATACAGCGCACCGAGAAAGTACTGTAGTAAAAAAAATGAAAACATTTTTTCTAAATCCGTGCGCCAAATCTGAAATAGGGCACCGGTGCTCCATTTAACTAGGAAAGCACTGTACGATGTATTACACCGTTTTTGTAGTGCGTTTATAATACCCCACGCACAGTTAGGTCTATTACACTGTTTTTTGCGTTGCGTTTACAATACCCAACGCACCGTACGGTGTATTATACTGTTTTGCGATATGTTGTTAATATCCTTACGCACCGACGACAATGCAGACCTCATGAAAGGCGCACCGATACCTTGAGATTTATTTTCTACCTAAAAAGTTGAGAATTCATTTATAAATATATTAATAAATGATATGGTATATGTTTCAGATTGATAAAGAAATGTCTAACAAGAGATCAAGTAACTTAAATAATGTTAACACATCAAGAAAAGCAAAAAGACAAGTTCTTTGTAAATTCTTTATAAAAAATATTATTTTTGAACTATATGTAAGTTTAACTAATATGTATTGTTTACTGTGTATCATGCAGAGCCACAAAATGACGAAGCTCGATATGATTATTTCTGATCTAGGACCAGAAGAGCGTAAAAGTTTAATGGAAAAAATGCAAAAGGATGAATCAAGTGAATGAAAAAATACTATCGATCCAATATGGGTTTCTTTTTTTAATTATCATTAATAATATACTTAAAATTATTAGATAACAAGTGTCAAATAGTCTACTAATTCACATCTGTTTAATATTGTACAGGGACCAACAACTTAGAAAATGAAAGTTGTTCTAAAAAAAAAAAATAGAACATGCAAATGAAAATCAATTGCTCATTAGCTCATCTGGAGTGGTGCTAGAAGTTAACGAAAGGGGAAAAACTTTTACAAAAGTTTGAGGGATCTAGTGGAACGAATGTATAGACGTTCTTTCCAACAACAACAACGTGCTTCAAATGTAATATGTAATCATTGAATTTTTCGATCATTAGGTACAATAAATAAACAATTTAGCATTAATTATTAATTTTCAAGTATTTTCTTGCAGAAAAGAAAAGAAAATGGAACCCATTCAACACATAAAACAGGATGACAAGGAAGAAAATGGTTGATATCTAAGTTTGTGAGTAATTGTTACTTCCTTATAACAACTTAACTAGATTTCATTTTTGTATTTTTAAAGTTGTTTTACAAAAATCATCATTGAATGTCTTCAAACAGGTGCTAACATACAAAGAAGAACCATCAGACGAATTGATTGAAATTGGGTTAAATATGGGTTGTGAGTATATGTTGGCATATCATAATTTAATTGTGGAATTTGTAAGCATCTATCAATCTTGTTTTAATTAGCTCCGTCTATAATTAATAGAACAAAAACATCTTTTATATTAAATATATGATTTGTTATGGGGTATAAAACTTGCAGGAAACAAAGTATGGAACTGCGCCAACAGATGAAATTTTGAAAGATGGCATGGTACATGGTTTTGAAAGAATGTGTATAATTTATGAGTCAATTGTTGCTATGGTACGTCATTTTTCTTTTCGATTTACTTTGTTGTATATTATTTAATATTATGATTTTCATTATTCTCACCAATGTATATACACTCATTTCAGTTTATTTTTATGTTTGTAGATGGAAGGTGAAGAAGAAGAAAACAATCAACGCTATGAACAAAACATTCCTGAAAATAACCCAAGTCATGGAAGTAGCTCTAGCAGTGACAGCAGTTCAAGCAAAGAATGATGATCACTATGTTTGGATATCAAAGCAAGGCATTTTATTTTTTGAAATATATATGTCTATGAAATCAGACATTTTTTTTAATGTAATGGACATAGTGTCCCAATTGAAAGAAAAAGGGATACCAGTAACTATCCCATTTTGTATGATAAAGATTGTCTTATATATATATGTGTGTGTGTGTGTGTGTGTGTGTGTGTGTGTGTGTGTGTTTTAATTTATTCTATTGCGTTCTCCATTGTCGCTATTACGTTCTCCATTTTCGTTCTCAAATGCACTAATGAAAATTTAATTCATATGAATATTGTTATAAGATATATGTGTCGAGTTTTGATGAATAATGAATTTTAAAAAACCACAATAATTATGATATGATATAACAAATTAATCCAAACATCACATTCAAATGCATTAATAAAAATGTAATTAATATGAATATTGTTATAAGATGTGTCGACTTTTGATGAATAATGAATTTAAAACAATTACAATAATTGGACTGTCACAGGTCGATGTTTCTAAAAAATACAACATGAAAATCGGTGTGTGTCAGTAACTGTACACCGGTGCATTTATGTGCCTATACACACCGGTGTCGTTATACGATTTATGGGCACCGCACAAATACCGATACCATTTATCAATATCGATGCGTTTGTGTGATACTGTGCACCGAGGCGTTTACATATCTATAAGCACCAGTGCATTTTTACGATCTATGGGCACCGCACGAATACCAATACCAATTATAAATCTCAGTGCCTTTCTGTGATATGGCGCACTGGTGCGTTGATACGACCTGGGCACCACACAAATCCCAAGACTAATTAGAATGGCCCCCTGCGTTGTATTACCAACACTACGCCCGGTGCGGTTTTACACCTAAATGTCCCGGTGCATTGGACTGACACAGCCCCGAGGCGTCGTTGGCATATACGCACCAGTGCGTTAAAGGCAGAGTAGCGCACTGATGAAAAAACATCCGTAATAAACTTCGGCCGCCCATTTTTTTTTTAGTTGTATTGAATTTCCGTTAAAAGCTCCACCAAAACCTCCGTAACCATAAACGGATGTTGTAGCAAATGTTTTTTTGACAATTTTGGCCAAGTTTATAACACTAAAAACCTCCTTTATAACCTCCGCTAAAGGGTCTTTTCCTTGTAGTGCCACCTCCACCCCAATTGAGTGAGGTAATTCATAGGCTTAACACCTCCACCCTCAACAATTCCTTCTCACAATGGTTCCACCCAATCCCGGGAATATAGAATCCATTGTAAAAGTTAGAAAACAAATAGAGGGTGGGCTAAATAACTCTCCTTACCAGAATCCAAGGAACAAGCCTCCACACAAGCTGTCAATGGAATCCAGAGATACCTATCTCCACCCTTCAGTCATATTGTGAATCCAGAGATTATTGTCCTCACCTGGGAGATATTCTTCCACCTCCCAATGCTCAACCAAATATTTTCTCTTCTCCTTGCCTTCTGGTAGTGACTCAAAGCTATGTTTTCTTTTCCTCCTACGCTTGTGCTTTCTCAACACAATAATACTTATACGAACCTCTCCATGAGGCTTTCTTTCTTTTGTCTTCTTTCCCAAGCTTATTTCTTTATTGTCTCGTGTTCTCTCTTGTTCTCTATCACAAATCGCCCCCTCAATTCCTAAGAATGACTTCTTTGCGAATGCCCCTCTTGCTTGTAGTGCATGGGGTTTCATACCTCCACAGAATGTTTGTCCCCCATTGCGTGGAGTGTGATAATCCTCCCCATTACGCAGTTGCAACCATTTTTGGTTATGTGGGCATATATTCTCTGTCGCCCCTGACTTCCTTCTTGACCATGATGGTTTAGTATTTTCTGAGTAGTGGTGGGGATGTTATTTTCTCAAATCTCTACCCTATTCTTTTGTTGGTTGACTTCATTTATCCCAACAGCCCATGCAACCCATCCTTCATAAATTTTCGTCCTTTCCACCTTATGAATTTGTCCAAGGGAAGCATGGTTCTTTTGTTGTATTGCCCAACTTTATTAATTGATATGTTCAGCCCAATTTCTAAGTTTGTTGGTTTGTTTCTCAATGAGTGTATAATGTGATATCAATTGTTGAGAGCCACAAACAATATTTATAACATATATAAAAATAAAGCAACAATTTGATATATGACCATGCATCATGCAATTAAAGAACTAAAGCATACCTACCAGTCTTTCATAGCTATAATAACAAGTCAAGCTTCCTTCAAATCCCAAACAATCTCCTTCCTCAAATTATGGAATATATATCCCAATTCTTAGACTTTTAATTTATAATCAAAATACACGAAATATTTACTACAATTGTTTGTATTTGAATTTTTCAATTAATATAAATTGACTATAATTTTTCTATTTTTTTAAACTAAAACAACAATATTCAACCATGCCATAAAAGGTTTTCTAAACTAAAAATGAATTTATTTCACCAAATTATCTAAAATTTCCACTTAAAGTCACTTACATCTCCATATTTATATACACATTAATTTTTATTTTTTATTTTAAATACCAAATTAAACCCCCTATGCATATATAATAATTTCCTTATGACTCGTGTGTGAATGGAAAGTACATGGTATCTTTGATCTATGTAATACATGAGGTAATGTTTCCTCAAATCTATGCACTTCCAATCACGTGTTGATAAAATGAAGTTTCTTAGATAATGTTATTGGGTTGGAAGGATATCATAAAACATTCTCCTAATCTATTAACCTTTTCAATATCTACAGATTTTCAATATCTACTAATTTATTGAAAATAAAAATATCTATGAGATTTAACTATCTTTTCATCCATATTAAATATTAATTTACTGCAAATTCCTTCTAGAAAACACTCACAGCCTCATATTCATTTCTTCGTATCAAAAGCAATGTGCATTCCATCCTATTATTTGGGTTATTTGAGTTTCAAGTAATCATTTTATATGTTCCATTGCGGTTTTTTTTTTTTATATTCTAGGAACGACTTGAATCCTCTTGATGGAACAACTAGAAATTTCAAATGGATCCTTGGTAGTTTTCAATTTTGACTCCTTTTATCTTAGGAAGACTAGTGAATAGGGCCACGAGCCTTTGAAACTTCATAATAATTTAATATACTTAGGTATAACATTCCCATAACATTAATTTTTTTTTGTAATTATTTAAAAATTTTAATAACTTTTTAATTTCCAACATATTATCAATCTTACATCAAATAATAATTTAAATTAAATCTCTAATACATCAACCTTACCTGCAATGCATAACTTTATCTCAAAGTTTTGGATGTCTAATAAATCGGCTTGCAATTTATAATTTATCTCAATTTGATTTCCTTTAGCTTCATAATTAGTGGTACACTTTGTATTTCCAATCAGGTTTGAAATATTATGTAACATATTAATTAAAATTTTGTTTTATTATTATTATTATTATTATTAAGTTTCAAATTTGTATCACGGTTTGCTATTAAGGTAATCAAGCTAATGATGAAAAAGCAATAATTTTGTGTACAAGCTAATAAAAAATAAGGAATGTTTAATAATTATTTTGTTTAAACATAATAACAAAATGTTCCAAGAAAAACTATTACGATCTAAAAATGTAATTATGAGAGAAATCATGTAGAGATTGAGATGTCTATGGGAGTAGTTGAAGTGCTCAGGGAGGGAGGTCCTTTTCCTTTGGTAAGAAGTGCTTCAATTCTTGTAAGCCTGAGCACCATATCACAATGCTCTAGAAACATCATTCTATGCTCTTCTTATATATAATCCATCTGCAGAAACAATTCTCTTTTAGCTTCATTCCTTTTTGAGAAAGTCTTAGCCATAAGAATTTTGATATGCTAGTAGAGCTCTATTAAGCATATGTATAGGTTTTTCCTCCCTCAAATATGCCTCACATTAAGTAGTCACTTAGCTAGAAATTCAAGTATTTCAAAATTAGAGTGCTCTTTACTTTTAACCATAATTTTTGAAAAAATTTAATGAGTTTCAAACTGTATTTGATTTGGTATTGTATCATAACATCAATTTTACAATTTAATAAATTCACTATATAATTATATAAATATGTAACAAATCTCTTCAATATAAATGTTTCTTGATTTTAAAATAATATAAAGTTTATTATTATTATTATTATTATTATTTTAAAATAATATATCTTAACGTATTAATCTTTTCAATATTTATAATATCATTTATATTAATAATTTAAGTTTGATAGAGAAAAAAAGACACTATTATAAAGATATAATGATAATATAAAATAAAATAACGAATATAAAGTATTATAATAAAAATAAAATTTTAAGAAGAAATTAAATGATGAAAAGTATCACAACATATATAATAATATTAAGTGTTTAGAATTATTATAATTTATTTTTTGGAAAAGGATGTGATCACTATGCTTATTTAAAAAAAAAACATTATAACAAAAAGTTGAAACTATATTTTATAATGATGCTAAGAATTTTATTGGGAGAAATCCATCTTATAATATGCCAGGACTATAACTCTAGCATAAAATTAGTAATGGGTGTGAATGTTGAGTTACATGAATATGAGTGGTAAAAACCTTATTGAGATTGTAATTTTTTGTTCTATGCTTTTTTTTTCTTGTTTACTTTATTGGAAATAAAATTAATACACAAAGTCAATTCCTTGAGTGTAAAAATTGCAAAAAACAAATAAGAAAGCGTCAAAATATTATGATTTGTTTAAGATATAGGCTTTGTTAAGATGGTCCTTTATGAATACCTAATTTAAATTAGTTCTCTATATCTATTATAACATATATTGTAATATCCTATTTAATTAATTTTGATAAATTCATGGGATTTTACTTGCAAAAATTTACTTCACATTTTTTTATGTTCAATCCCCAATTAAATTATTTTTTTACACCATGAAATCATTAGCACAACAAATAAAATTTGTAGAAAAAACTAGAAAAGCCAAAATTACAAATAACACAAGTAATGGAGATCACAAATTTATTTATTTACTCGAGAAATTACATATAAAGCTCTTAATAGAAATAGTAGTGGTGATGTCCATAAAGATTTGCTGCAATATTGAATCTGACTTTTAAAATATAAACTAAAAATCAATAAGTGCATCTATGAATTCTGGACGAATTCACCAAGGGATAAGGTGGGTTTCATCCACTCTCACCAAATCACCCAAGGGTTTTCGTCCTGCGTCTTGGTGAAGCTGAGAAATTTGTTCTCCAAACTTCACTATAAAAAATAAACAAATAAACCAAGATGTCCCAAATGATCTCATCCTCCTCCTTTAAAAGACTCGATAGATAGATCTTCAATCTTCTAGAAGTATTTTATTTTGATTATTTTAATATTGTTCTAGAAGCTCCCCCTTGACTTCATCTAAGTGACTTTTAATTTTATTTTTTTTCACTGAAGTCACTTTTAGCCATTTTTTTCCTTCAATTAATCATTTCCCCCTCTTTTTTTTATTTAATTGACTAATTAAAGTCACTTTTAATTCAAGAAAATGGTAAATTGCCCACCATACTTTCTCTTGCCGTTGGAGGTCACTTCTCATCATCCCACCCTATATATCTTCTAATTTCGACTCTAATGAATTATTAAACTAAGGTGTTCCATCAAATATCCCCCCTGGAATGCCACCTTAAGCATAATGAATTAAGTTAAGCCCAATAATAACCCCATTTTACGGGAATTACCAAAATGTAGCGAAACCAAAAACAAGTTATGGAACTAATTCTGACGATGGAATATGTGAAGTGAATGATGTAGGTGGATATTGGTGGCTACTTGCCTATTCCACTTGGACCCGCACCATTGTTTCATTCAATTTTTCAGTTTCCTTAATTATAGTACAATTTACTATTTTTGGCAGTTTTTTGGGTCTTGAACTTTTGGAGCTGTTTTGAGGTCCTAAACGATGATATATCTTTCTAACGAGATATTGTGCATGTAAAATGGAGATTGTATGCAAAATTTACGTCCCTGAGAAGTTGATGTATAAATTTACCCAAACGGGGCCCATAATTTTGGCACTTCATATCATAGGGTTAAGTTTTTGGATGTTTAGGATTTTCCATTGTTTCTCAATAATAAATATGCATTTGAGCCTCATTGTAACATAGTTCATAAGCATGTAGCCTCCACATCTCTTATCATAGATAAACTACCATCGCCTGAGCTAGTTTATTTCCAGTTTGTATGTAATCATATTTTAGTCTTTGATATTAATGAAATAAAGTTATATCTTTGTTGCATCTTTTTGTCCATGTTTATATTTGTATTCTATTGCATTCCTGAAAAAATTCGGATCAGTGGTATCATAGCGGTTTGTTCTTTCTCTGTTTTTCTTTGCATGTCCACAACAAGGTCAAGGTATAAGGAGTTAGGGCTCGATCTGGTTGAACCCTTGCAAACCCTAACAACCTCCCATGGTGGACAAAAAGAAAGACGAGGGAGTAGGAGATCCTATTAATATATTACTCGTGGAGTTCATCGCGAAACAAAGGAACGGGATGATGGATAAATTTTCCCAGATCCTTCGACGGATGCCCACATGCGACACATCTTCATTTGATAGCCACTTTGAAGGTGCCACTCCCTTTAAGGTACAAGTCAACTTTGACATTCCCACATTTGAAGGCCAGATACATGCAGATGTCATAGATAAATGGTTAAATCTGTTGGAAGGATATTTTTCTGTTCATGATTTTTCCAATAGGTAAAAGATTACATTTTCATTTTTGAAAGTTGCCCCCCATGTCAAGGATTGTTGGGAGACCTACTGTGAGCAGAAGGACGAGGGGGAACCCTCACTATTCTTAGCCACACCCACTAAGAATTATTTTCAGGACGTCATCAAGGAACAATACTACCCTGTTAGGAGTTATGAAGACAAGTACATACAATGGAATATGTTGCAGAAACAAAGGGATCAAGATGTGCGTGAGCTAACAAATATTTTCCATACCCTATGCACAAATCTAGGTACCAAATATTCTAAGAAACATCTTGTTCTCAAGTGTCGCAGTTGTTTGCACAAATGCATTCAAGAGGAAATGGAGTTCCTAGACATCTCCTCTCTTGGTGAAACATACTGATATGCTACGAAAATTAAGCAGAAGAAGCGAGACTTTGGATCCGCGAACCCAAATTAGAACAAAGGCACCCCCAAGCCATAGAGCCAAGGATAGAGCCGTGGAAATATTTGGTGTTGAGCTAATTTATACCTAAACTAACACAATTATTTATTATCAATCAAGGTTGTTTATGCTTTGAGGCAAGTTCAACATATGTGAAGATCTAATATAATCAAACCTTGAAAGATAATTTATTCAAAACAATACATCCACCACAACTCTAATTCAACTTGATCCAAAAGTAGAGGAAAAATATTGAGATGGTTCTTGACTCAAGAAGTCCACCTTTGCCTCAACTATCACTTAATGAATCAGAGATTAAAATCAAGAACTTAAGATGGATAAATTGTTACTGAAAGAAGCTCTTAACTTAAGAGACACATAAATTATTTCATCATAATTTATTCATCTCATTACTCAAAATCACAATAAGAAACTACTTGCATGCAAACCAAAGAAACTAATTATAACTCATCATTTTAATAGAAGGGATGTTCAACTTGAACACCTGTTTTTCCAACTTGATAAAGTGATGAAAAAATTATGAACTAATGAAACCAATCATTATGCATGAAACATGAAGCAATCTGAAATAAAGCTTTGAAAAACCAGTTCTACAATCATCAGATTACAAAGAAATAAAACTAGTTAACAAGAAAGTGTACTTAGCTTGGAATGGGGGCCCTTCCACCCTTGCCTTGCACACTTGATAAATGATCTCAGAAGCTTAACTTCAGTTACATATCCATAGCATTGAAAAGCAAAAGAACAACAGCACAAGTATTCAAATTAACTCCTCAATCCAAAGTTGTCACACATAAAAGTATCATAAGTCAATAACAATAATAATACATAAGCCATCAAAGCTTTGGCTTTAAATAAGAAGTATCATGAAACAAACTGATCTATTTTTACTCAAACAAACCCATCTACTCTCATCCACCTATCTAAGTCGAATTCATTATTCTTATCCCAAGAAATATGGCCAATCCCATAGAATCTCAAAACTGCCCTATTTCTATGGGATTTCTGAATGACTAGTCATGATTGACTAGAACTAAATGGGCCTAATAAAGCTTGTTCTATTCAAACTAAGCATAGGTGGCTTAGTCCTAGTTGCCAAGCTGTCCATCCATGCATTCAATTCGTGCCCAAGTGTCCTGCAACCACATCAACCATAGAGCTATTACGGGAATTTCTGAATTTGCCAATTTTGCACTAAAAACCAAACTTTCATAAAAACTTTAGAATTTGAAAAATTAAAATTAAATACCTGAATAGATATCAAATATATGTCAAAATGGAATAAATGAATGGAAAATGGATGGGAAATAGATGGATTAGTAAGTTTATTTGAGCAAAATAAGACCAAAACTAAGGCCCAACATCTCTCCCTTGCTTATCATCAAGCATGTCCCCATGCTTGCCTATTCCTCTTTGACCTTCTTCTTTCTGAAGTAGATGTTGTACTTGTAGATGCTTCCTATTGTGCTGCCCTTGCCAAACAATCCAAACATGTGTCATGTCTTTCCTTGAACAAAGCTGCTTTGACCTTCTGTTTTTCATACTTGGCCTGCCACATATTCTTTTCCTTCAACCACTTAAATGCTTGTTTAGAAATTAGATCATTTTTCCTTTTCAATCTCCCCAACTCTTCTTTCAATTTTTCATTTGCTTTGACCAATTTAGCATTATCTTTCTTGTTTGCTTTGTTTTCTTCTTTTAATTGTTTTTCCACAATTTTGCTAATTTCTAATTGGTCAGTTAAATCCCTGATTCTTCCATCATTGATTTCTTTTTCAAAATCTTGGGTTGTTTTCATTAATGATGCTGCTGCTTCATCATCATATGAAGAATCCCTCTCAAATTCTTCTTGTGGAATGTTATTTTCTTCTTGTGGTCTTGGAAAATATGTTTCTTCTTCCTTGTCTAAATTAATGGGACTTTTATTTGTAAATATTTTGGGAATAGACATCACAGATATTTCATTTTCCATGGCCATGTTATTTTGCTGTTTGGCTCTTGTTCTAGGATATAAGGGTGAATTCATCAATCCTCTACTTTCCTGCTCTGTTTTATCCTGCACCTCTTTAATCTGTTCAGTAAAATGATTTTTAATCATGAATTCTCTCCACACTATGCCCTGTAATCTCACCTGATACTCAACTAGGATTTTAATCAATCCTTGATGATACATCTGTCCTGCCTTAGGCCTGTTTTCATGTCTTGCTGTTTCGATCATTCTTAAGAGGCTCTTATATAGGAAATAAGGTAAATTAATCCTATCTTCTCCCTTAATGTGCTGTAGAAGTTTAACATGATATAAATGGGCAACACTATATCCTCGGTCACAAGTCAAGAACTTTTGGATGATCAAGACCAATTCTCCCCATGGTTCATTAAACCATTCCCTGGGTATCCCTTTTGTCCTATCAAATGTCCCCTTCCGGTTTTTCTCAAGGAAGAAAGTCCATGCTTTCTCCTTGAAGTGTAGCCCTTTGTAATACTTTTCCCCTATCATTGGCAAATCTAAGGCTTTGGACAAGTATTCTTGGGTTACTGGGACAATGATTTCTCCTACTCGAGTCTGGTCTTGACTGAAATTCTTTATAAAATCTTTGGTTATCTCCTCAGAATGGCCATTAAATTTCTGCAAGAAGCCTATCATCCCTGCCTGATAAAGTTTTTCTATAGTCTCTTTTCCCCAGCTTTCTATTTGAAATTTTGGCTCTACCCTGTTTGTCATTGTTTCTGTAAACCAATCAATGTAGGCCTCTGCTGTCACTAACTTCATTTTAATAAAAATTTATGACTATCGTTTTTTTTAAATGAAATTCAGTAAGCAAAGAAGCTTACCTTCCTCTTCTGACTCAACTCAACTCTGCCTTTTTTTTAACCTCTGATATATTCCCTTGCAATAGCACTATCTGAATTCCCTGTTTAATGCAAACAACACCTGTATACTTCTGTTAATACACTGGTCTCTGTTTTTTTAAATTAAATACACACGCAGCAATAACCATGTTTACTCATCACACAAAAAAAACATGATTTACTGTGTATATATAAAATAAAAAACTAAAGAGTGCTCTCGGCCTCATCAAAATTTCCAAAATGTTTTCGGCTTAAGCAAAGGCATTTGCAAAAATTTCTGCTTGCAGACTCAGCATAAAAATCATAAAAATGCAAAAAGGCTCTCGGCCTCAACCAAATATAAACACGGCTTCAGCAACCCGACTCCCTTTGGCAACCAACAGTTCATTTTGACAATCCGACATTCGATCCCCTGTTTTAGTCAAAAACAAAAACAAAAATGCAGTGGCAGCAAGTGTTTATGGCGTTTTTCGTTTTCATGTTAACTGTTTGTTAGAATATTAATGCGCACAATTCACTCAACAGAACACGGTTTAGTGCGCATTTAGTCAACAACCACCGCCATGCCATAACAACTCTGTTCTTGACTTCAATCACAGCATTCCGTTAAAACTCTTAACGTGTTATCCATGCAATGAGTTTCCATTAAAATGCTGCGCATCAAAATCTATCAACAATCCGTAAGTGTTGTCAATCTGGAGATAATCACGGATTTGTAGTTACCTGACTGTCAACGAGCGCGTGGAGTGTAACCGGGCGCTCCAAATCCCTATTACTTCGGTTAATTGAGCTGGTGGCAAAGCAAAGGATCTAACAGTTAATGACAAGCAATATCCCATAATCGCTGAGCGTAAATAAACTTCACTGTTACCTGACTTAATCCTGAAAATCTACTATCTCTGATCGTTGAACCCGGAGCGATTTCCTTTCTTAAATCCGCCTTCTTGCTTTTCTGGAGTGATTTTCACTATTTTGCTGCTTCAAACGCCTTCTCTCTTCTCCGGAATGATGTTTTGTTTCAAAACGCCTTCTTTCTGAGCTCTGGCAATGAGGACTGAGGTCTAAACGGTCATGAATTGACCGAGTTCATGGTTGTACTGTGCCTATTGGTGTTATGATGCGCAGTTGGTATGGCCGTCCTCTTTGACCAGTCGCCCGACTGTGTCATGAAGATGCCAAATCATCATTTTGTTTTGAATATTATTGCCACCGCCGTGTGCTATGCACGTATGATTTCCATTGTCGTGTGCTATTTTTTTGAATGATATGCACGTATCATTGCCACCATCGTGTTTTATTTTGAATGATATACCCGTATCATTGCCACCGTCATGTGTTATTTTGAATGATATGCATGAACTATTACCATCGCCGTGTGTTTATACGTGCAATGATACTCCTGCATTGTATATGCAATTATCATTTCACCATACCCTGTCAATTATACAAGCCTGCCAGATCATAACAATCGTGCCATATGGCCGTCCTTCATTTTGTATGCGCCCTTTCCTATCATATACCTTCGCTTATCCTTATGCCATATGCGCGTTGATTTTATATACCATATGTATTAACCTTATATCTTTTGCGTTGAATTTTATATAGATGGTTTTAACGCATTCCTTATTTGAACTATGGTATATAGTTTAATATAGCGCATTATTTGTTTTGCCTTATATGCACACCTTTATGATTTTAAAATGACCATCTTAGGTCATGTTTAAAATCATCACCATACTAATGCTTGATTTGTATGTGCAGGTGGAAAAAGTTGTCCTAGCTTGGTCTTTTGCTTCTAAAGAAAAATACTTAGGATTATAGGGAATATGTATAGAAAATGTGTATGAATGAAATGGAATATGTATAGGGGTATTATGAATATAGGATATGTATAAGGAATAATGAATATCCTCAGGTACTAACTTTAACTTAACAAAAACTAAAAATTCCTAAGAAAAATTTGAATTTCAAGCACAAAATGACTATACATATACTCCCCTGGATGATGTTTGTACAGGTGGAATGAAATCAGATGTTGTAGATGAATCAAAAAGTAAATTTTATTGCTGCTCCTTGTTCTTCATGCTCTGGTTCTTGAATTGAAAAATCAGGTCCCTTTGTAATGATTCTTTGTTTCAGGTCCCTCTGCAGTGCTTACATAATATGCACATGTTGTTTTGTCATTGGCAGGTCTCTCAGGTCCCTCTGTATTGATTTCTTCTTTCAGGTCCCTCTGTTGACAATACAAGTTCCTTCTATACTTCAGCTTTCCAGCTAAAGATCTAATACAAGTCTCCCCCTTGTTTAAGATATGACTTGTCCTCAAGTCAATTGTTGATGGAGAGTACCTGTATTGAAATTATGTGAGAACAGTAGAACAAGAAAAAGGAATTCATAGAGTCCAAGTTGCCCTGGTTTTCCCCTATGAATTCTTGTTTGCTTAGTGCCAGTTGCCTGGTTTTCACTAGCAAACAAATTATTTTTTTATGTTTTTTTATTATTTTTATTTTTTATTTATTTTTTATTTTTTATTTTTTATTTATTCAACTACAGGACTGGAAGATGGCTGAGCCTGGTGTGCCATGACTTCCAGTTCTGTATCTTCTGTCAGTTGTTTCATAAATGCTTCTTTACTGATAGGCCTATTATAAACTTTGAGCCTATGTCCATTCACTATAAAGGAGGTGGAGTCCTGGTCTATTGTCTTGATTTTGACTGCTCCATTGTCGAAGATTTCATCAATTTCATATGGGCCTAGCCAGTGTGTTGTGAACTTCGCTTTGAAATCTTTGAACTTGGAGTCAAAAAGTAATGCCCAATCTCCCTTGCGAAATGTCTTTGTTTTGATATATCTGTCGTGCCACTTCATTCTTTGTTGTTGCACCAATGTAGTATGTTCTATGGCTTGTTGACGATGCTCATCCAACTGATTCAGTTCCATGATCCGTTGCTGTTGTGCTTCTGTCAGGTCTAGTCCTAATTCAGCTGCTAGTCTGTATGTTTGTATTTGAAACTCTATAGGCAATAAGGCCTCTTTTCCATATACTAACTGGTATGGACTAAAACCAGTTGTATTCTTCCATGTGATTCTATAGGCCCATAGTGCATCCTGTAATTTCTCAGACCAGTCTTTTCTGTTCAGCTGTACTGTTTTTGTCATGATATTTTCTAGGACTTTATTTGTTGATTCAACCTGCCCATTTTCTTGAGGATGATATGGTGTAGATTTCCTATGTTTGATCTTGTATTTCTCTGTTAGATCTCGTACCAGCTTTGATGTAAATTGTGTTCCTTGATCTGTTACAATTTGTCTAGGTACTCCATATCTGACAAAGATTTCTTCAAAAATAAAGGTGACCACTGTATCTTCTGTTGCTCTGTTCACTGCTTTAGCCTCTGCCCACTTGGTTACATAATCTGTACATACTAAGATGTACTTCTTTCCATTTGATGGTGGATTGATGGGTCCAACAAAGTCAAGTGCCCATTGCTCAAATGGTTCTATGAGGACTTGTGGCTTCAGCGGCATCTCATCTCTTGTGATTGGTCTTCCTATTCTCTGGCAACTGTCACATTGCTTGACATATTTCTTAGAGTCTTTGAAGATGGATGGCCAGTAGTAACCCAGTTGCAGCACCTTATATGTTGTTCGTTTATCTGCAAAATGGCCACCACATGGTTCATCGTGACATGCCCTTAGAATATCTAATATTTCATCTTCTCGCACACATTTTCTAATTATCAAATCTGAACCAGTATAAAATAAATCACCATTTACCCAACTATACCTAGAACTTTCTCTAACAATTTTGTGTCTTTGCTTCTTAGTGAATTGGGTTGGAAACTTTCCAGAAGATAAATAGTTTGCAATGTCTGCAAACCATGGTGTTCTTACTGTGATAGCAAACAGGTGTTCATCGGGAAAGTTATCTGCAACCGGATTTGGATCATTGGGTGAATGTATGCGGGACAGAAAGTCAGCGACTTGATTTTCCTTGCCTGGCCGGTCTTGTATTGTGATATTAAATTCTTGCAATAACAGTAACCATCTTGTTATTCTTCCATTGGTTATGGGTTTATTCATCAAGTATTTGATTGCTGAATGATCTGTATGAATGAAAACTTGATATCCTGTTATATAATGTCTGAATTTGTTTACTGCATGTATAACGGCTAACATTTCTTTCTCGGTGACTATATAGTTCAATTCTGCAGGTGTTAGATTCTTGCTTATAAAGTATATTGCATAATTGAACAAGTTCTCTTTCTGTCCAAGGGAGGCACCTATTGCGGTATCAGATGCATCGGTTGATATATGAAATGGCAAAGACCAATTTGGTCCACGGAGAATGGGTGCAACTGATAATTTTTCTTTTAGAATTTGAAATGCATTTTGACAGTCATTTGTCCAGTGAAATTCAATATCTTTTGCTAATAATTTAAACAGAGGTTGGGCTATTTTACTGAAGTTTTCAATGAATCGTCTATAATAGCCTGCATAACCTAAGAAACTTCTTACCTCTTTCTGTGTTGTAGGAGGTATTAAGTTTACTAGGACTTGAATTTTTGTTGGATCCACTTTAATTCCTGAAGCAGAAATATGGTGTCCCAGAACTATTCCTTCTGTCAACATTATATAGCATTTCTCATTGCTTAATGACAAATTTGTTTCAATGCATCGTTTCAACACTTTCTCAAGATTATTTAGGCAATGATTATATGTGTTTCCATAAACTGTAAAGTCATCCATATAAACCTCTACACATTCATGAATTAGATCAGCAAAAATTGCAAGCACTGCTCGTTGAAAAGTTGCAGGTGCATTACATAAACCAAATGGAAAAACATTATATGCATAGGTTCCCCATGGGCAAGTGAATGTTGTCTTGTCTTGGTCTTCTGTTGCTATTCTAATCTGGTTGTACCCGCTAAACCCATCCAAGAAAGAGAAGAATTTCTTTCCAGCTAATGAGTCTAACACTTGATCAATAAATGGTAGAGGAAAATGATCCTTTAGTGTAGCTTTGTTTAGTTCTCGATAATCCACACATACCCTCCACTTTCCATTTTTCTTTGGAACAATAACCAGTGGAGAAACCCATTGACTATCTGAAATAGGATAGATGAATCCAACATTTAACAATTTTTGCAGTTCTTCTTTCACTATTTCTTTCATCATAGGATTCATTCGTCTTTGAGGTTGTCTTACAGGTTTAATTTGATCATCTGTATAGATGTGGTGGACACATGTGTTAGGATGGATTCCTTGCATATCAGTATAATCCCAGGCAAAAGCTTTTGAATATTTCTGTAATAATGCAATTACCTCTTGCTCTTGTGCTGATTGCAACTCATTTCCAATGTTTAAATGTTTTCCAGGACTTACCTCAATTGTTTTTATTGTTGGATTGGAGATTGTGTTTACAGGAAAGATGTCTATAAAATAATTCCGCAAAGTTTGAACAGTACAAGTTTCCTGAAAACATTGATTCAAAAGGTTATTTGCAGCTTCATACTGGACTTCTCTAAGCTGCTCTGAAATACTTGGTTCTGAAATGAAAAGATCCATTAAGTCTTCATTCTCTTCTTCTTCTCTTAAATCAAAGAATTTATTTATACTTAAAACTGATTTAGTTTGCTGTTTTTCTTGAGCTTCAAGTACTGATTCTAAAGAAG
Organism: Pinus albicaulis; assembly: GCA_034641835.2. NCBI lineage: Eukaryota > Viridiplantae > Streptophyta > Pinopsida > Pinales > Pinaceae > Pinus > Pinus albicaulis. Next base: position 705,894,582 of record CM076576.1, on the reverse strand, counting down.
TTGATTGTGTAGGTGAATAAAGAGCAATATGTTTCCTTTCATCTCCATGTGAAATAATCATGCTTCCTGATCTGCATCCTATAAAGGCATCAACGGTAGCTAACCATGGTCTGCCTAAGATTAGAGGATGTCCTCCCAAATTTGTTTTTGGTTGCAGAATAAGGAAGTCAACAGGATACTCCCATGAATCCAAAGAGACTATGATATCTTCCAATATTCCTTCAAGAACAACTTTAGATCTATCTGCTAGTTCTAAAATTGTAGAAGTTGATCTAATGTTGTTCAAATGCAAAGTTTTCATTGTCTCCATTGTCATTACATTTATAGCTGCTCCCAAGTCTATTAATGTGTTTGGTACTGAGAAATTATTTATTGATATAGTAACCATAGGGATACCAGGATCAATATATTTTTCTACCATGGTTTGTGTAGACATGAGACTTGCTAGTTTACCAATGACTTGGATTGTAGTAGGATCCTTCTTCTTTTTCTGTGATTTCTTAATGCACAATTCCTTTATTGTTTTAGCATATATTGGTATTTCTTTAATTGCCTTCAACAAAGGAATTTTTACATAAGCATTTTTTAACTCATCTAAAATATCAAATTCAGGAAGGGTTATTTCTTTTTGTTGTTCCACTAACATTTCAGGATAAGGTGGTGTTTGTGTTGTTATGTTTGTTCCTTTCTGAATTTGTATCTTAGTTTGTGATGTTTCAGGTGATTCTCCTTGTTCGGTTGGTTCTTCTATAATTGGAGGAGAATCCTTTTTAAGCACTTTTCCAGACCTTAAATGGACTTCATTAAGAGGAAGAATTGAATATGTGGGAAAACATGTTGCTTCCTCTACAGTGTATGCAGCTTTTTCCACCTTATTATTCGGATTTGCAATTGGTTGTGCTGGTAATTGAGTTGGTCTGGGTTGATTTGTGGGTAGCTGCAACTGTTGTGGTTGGGTCAACAACGGTGGGGGATTCTGCTGCGGATATGGAATGGATTGTGGATATGAAGAATGTTGTTGTTGAAATGGTATGGATTGAGGATATTGCGGATATGTGAATGGCTGTTGATATTGTTGCTGGTATTGTTGAGGTGGCTGGTTTCCATAACCATATCCTCTCCAACCTTGTGCAGGTTGTTGTGGATATTGTTGTGGAGGCCAAGCTTGCCATGGCATTGGAGGGGTCCAAGGATTTTGAGGTGGATAGAGGTAATTTTGTTGAGGGAATTGTTGTTGATTTTGTTGAGGCATCCTAGGTTGCCATGGTCTTCGTGGTGCTACATAATAAAAACCTTCCATTCCTGGCACTTCTTCCATTGAATTCATTTGTAATTCTTTCAATTTTAGACAATTTTCTGTGGAATGCTTTTCTGTACAAAGACCACAAACCTGAACACTCTGAACACTATCCAAAGGACATTCTCTTAATGGATGTTTCTTTCTACATTTGGGACAAAATATTGCTAGAGCTTGTTCTTGTTCTTCTTTCCTCTTATTTGCCTTTAGCACATCTACTTGTGTCCCTAATGTACTCAAGAGATCTGTTTTGAAATTCTCCAATAAGCTTCCTATTTCAGCTCTTGTTATCCCTCCTGCAGCTGACTTTGCTGCTTTTGAACTTACTTCTCTTCTTCCTGTTTTTGCTCTTCCTCTAGAATATTTTTGACATAAATCAACAATTTCTTCGAATGGTAGGTTTGAAATGTCTCCTTTACCCATCACATTCAAGATGTCAAGGTATTCATCCCTTATACCCTTGAGAAAGATTGTTTGAATGGTTTCTTGATTTAGAGAGTGTTGTTTAGATTTCTGTAGATTATATAAAAATCTTTCCAAATATTCTTCTAAACTTTCATCTTCTTGTTGTGTCATTCTGAAAATATCTTCCTTTGAATCTCTAGATCTACAATAAGCTTGATATTTTTTAAGGAAGACTGATCTCATATCATCCCAAGAAGCTATTGTTTGGTCTCCTAAACCCATAAACCATTTCAAAGCTGCTGCTTTTAATGTTGCAGGGAAAAGACGAAGTTTATGAATGTCATCAGTGTATCCATATGTTCTACATAGAATATCAAATTCAAACATAAATGAATCAGGATCTTCTGTGGACATTCCATAAAAATTTGGCAATACAGAAGGTGGAATATTTTTCATTTTCACTTCTTCTCCTAATATTGCACTTGTATCTATTATTGGAAAGCCAAAAGTAGTCTCATCTTCTTGTCTTTTTCGATCATTTTCTATTTTTCTATCATTTTCTTGTTTTGCGTCCTCCTCTCTCTTTCTTCTCCATTCTGCTTGTTGTCTTTCATATGCAGCTCGTTGTTCAGGAGTGAGAATAACAGATCCATGTCCCTCTTCTGCCATTGATTGATTTGTTTCAATTTTAAGTGGAGTTTTAGGTTGGTCGAAGATAGGAGGATTTATGGATGGAAATAAAGATTGTTTTCCTTTGATAATTTCTTTTTGTTTTCCAGAAGTTGAAGATTGTTTTTGCTTTGCTTCCCAAGCTAACAAAGTTTGCCTCTCAATCAAAGTTAATCTTTGTCCACTTCTTTGTTTTTCTGCCAATTCCTCAATTATTGGATTACCAGTAACTGGGGTGTTTGATGATCCTATCTCTATTTGTGGGGGGGTTTTAATAAATCTACCTTGAGGATCTCTATATCTAGGCATAAAGAAACATAACTAAAAAGTGTAACTACTGTTTTTGTTTTTTTTTATCTTTCTATTGACTATGCCGATATTTGCCTCCCCGGCAACGGCGCCAAAATGTTGAGCTAATTTATGTACCTAAACTAACACAATTATTTATTATCAATCCGGGTTGTTTATGCTTTGAGGCAAGTTCACTATATGTGAAGATCTAATATAATCAAACCTTGAAAGATAATTTATTCAAAAACAATACATCCTACAACTCTAATTCAACTTGATCAAAGTAGAGGAAAAATATTAAGATGGTTCTTGACTCAAGAAGTCCACTTTTGCCTCAACTATCACTTAATGAATCAGAGATTAAAATCAAGAACTTAAGATGGATAAATTGTTACTAAAAGAAGCTCTTAACTTAAGAGACACATAAAGTATTTCATCATAATTTATTCATCTCATTACTCAAAATCACAATAAGAAACTACTTGCATGCAAACCAAAGAAACTAATTATAACTCATCATTTTAATAGAAGGGATGTTCAACTTGAACACCTGTTTTTCCAACTTGATAAAGTGATGAACAAATTATGAACTAATGAAACCAATCATTATGCATGAACCATGAAGCAATCTGAAATAAAGCTTTGAAAAACCAGTTCTACCATCATCAGATTACAAAGAAATAAAACTAGTTAACAAGAAAGTGTACTTAGCTTGGAATGGGGGCCCTTCCACCCTTGCCTTGCACACTTGATAAATGATCTCAGAAGCTTAACTTCAGTTACACATCCACAGCATTGAACAGCAAAATGATAACAACACAAGTCTTCAAATTAACTCCTCAATCCAAAGTTGTCACAATATAAAAGTATAATAAGTCAATAATAATAATACATAAGCCATCAAAGCTTTGGCTTTAAATAAGAAGTCTCATGAAACAAACTGATCTATTTTTACTCAAACAAACCCATCTACTTCTCATCCACCTATCTAAGTCGAATTCATTATTCTTATCCCAAGAAATATGGCCAATCACATAGAATCTCAAAACTGCCCTATTTCTATGGGATTTCTGAATGACTAGTCATGATTGACTAGAACTAAATGGGCCTAATAAAGCTTGTTCTGTTCGAACTAAGCATAGGTGGCTTAGTCCTAGTTGCCAAGCTGTCCATCCATGCATTCAATTCGTGCCCAAGTGTCTTGCAACCACATCAACCATAGAGCTATTACGGGAATTTCTGAATCTGCCAATTTTGCACTAAAAACCAAACTTTCATAAAAACTTTAGAATTTGAAAAATTAAAATTAAATACCTGAATAGATATCAAATATATATCAAAATGGAATAAATGAATGGAAAATGGATGGAAAATAGATGGATTAGTAAGTTTCTTTGAGCAAAA